>CAIGQZ010000253.1:3545051-3587166 GCA_903798205.1 Danio tinwini
AAAAAAAAAAAACAGGAAAATATGGTTTGGTATTAGTAAATTTGCATTTGTGGATATGACATAAAAGAAAATAAACTAAATGTATAACAAAGCAAGCATTTCTTTTAGTAGAGACAGATTCATAATAACCGAAAATAATATCTTTAAGAGTAACAGAAACATATTGTTGAATATTAATGAGCCAATTTCCACAATTGTGTGTGTGAAGCGTAAGTAAAGCGTCAGGATCGGATGAAACTGTTCGTTGTAGGTGCTTCAAGAGATCTCTAGATGGCGGTAAGACCTAATAAATAAATCAGAGGAGATAAATATAGCATCATTGTGCTGTTTCTTAAAAATGAATTGGAATTACTGTTTCATTACATGTTCAGTACATGTTTCATTACACTTAATCCTGGGATGGGTCTTCATCACAATCCTGCTGTCATTATATAAACATTTTTATGATATATTTCCTTGTCAGACATAAATGAACTGATTACATACGGTATAAAAGCAATGTTACGCATCCGTGCATGTGTTTGTATATCTGTGCAGAGTCCAAAGAAATGTCCAAAATTACCTTAGATGACTCGAAAGGCAAAAATATTGTGGATAACGCCATATGTTTCACCATTTTGGAAGCATATAGGAAAATAAACCTTTTATATCTGATCATTGGCTATAATTCTTTACCATAATATATATATTTAGTATATGGAAATAAATCAACATAAATCCTCTGTGCTTTAGGGGGTGCAAAAATATCCGCAATCCTTGTAATCAAGGCCTAAACCAAATCAACCAAAAGACAGTGAAATACGAGATCCTGGAAGGACATAAATATACAACAACCACACATCCATAGAATCCAATCACAATGTGAATGTTTTTCTTTGAGATTAAAACTGTAGCTGACATATTATCAGAGCTTTTTGTGCAAACTTAAGCACATAACCACAAACCATAACGAAAAACATTTTTTCTATCTATTATTAATAACTTTATCTTCCAAGACCTGGCCGTAGTCGATCGATGACGGGAAGTAGGCGCTTCATCTGGAGCGAGGATAGTCGGGAATCTCAAAAAGCAGGTAAACAAAATAACTGCCTGTGCATGAAAAAACAAAATCCGAAAACTACACACACCTTCATTAAAATGCATGATCATAAAGGCACAATGTGGCATCCTTGTGAGGTTATTTATAAGCAGGTAAACGTTGCCGTGCACATGCAGTGGCCTGCGCTTAAATGACCCTCGCGACGGGGCAGCACAGACCCCGCCGTCACAACAGAACAAACCCAAAAATACACCCCATGATTCTGTTTATCAGCCCAACAGAGCTTTGGTTATCAGTCAGTCAACATTCAAACCTAATGTAAGAGACCAAATGTGGCGGAAACCCATTATTCGTACGACAGCGATTCAATTCTGTCCCCATTTGTAGTTAGCCAGGTCAGCCGCAGGTTTTAGCCGTTCTCTGGCAATTCAGTTTGTCAAAACGTTATATAGAATGAATTGTATATACTTGTAACGTGTTCTCGATAGGAACTAACCCCTTTTTCTTTTTTTATTGCTCAATTATATTCTGGTACAATGTTTTTATTCCATCCAAAGGGGCTTGTTTGGATTCTGTTGTTGATGCCATAGCTGCTGTAGCGTGCTAAACAGGCTCTGTTAACACACATGCAAATTATATAATGTGTATAATATATCATAATATCTTCTTGTAAATGTTTAAAATGATTCATTTTTATATTGCATATGTCAATATGTGTCCCAGTTCAGCCAACAAATTCTAGGTTGCTACAGAGGCATTACGCGGCTGTTAGCCAAAGCTAACAAAAGCCGATAGGTGTTATTTGCTGTGGCACGATGTGTTTATATGTTTAAATGAAACTGCATACATGCATGTTTATTGTGGAACTAAAAAGAGCTTTTAGTAAAATGGCAGGATACATGAGGCTAACATCATTCTCAGTTTCACCTCATAGGTACCTCAGCACGAAGCCGTGTCTGTAAAGGTTTAGAAAATGATGAGTTTAAAATAATTTGATTTAGTTGGCTTTGTTTCTGAGAGAATTTTTTTATTTTTTTTACATATGTACTAACACCACATTATTTACGCTTGCTGTGAACCATTGCTTAGACTCAAAACCATAACACCTTAGGGATCATATTTAATCACACCTGAATTTAGAGTCAATATTAAAGAATATGAACTATTAATAAATACAATGAGCTATTCTCTTTTTTTAAATAGAAAGTAATGTCAACAAAGGTGTAGTGATGGGTCAACCAGATGTTATTTACTCTGTCATTATTTAGTCATTTTGTCAAATTGGGATATTCATGCAAGAAGTTACTATGAAAAATGTGAGTAAACTGTTTTGGTGAATATGATTAAATAATCATAATAATATTGCAGTTTCCTCTAGAATTTTTTCTAGCTGTGGCGGCAGAACTTTTACACAAGTCTACCAACTACCTATGGTGTTATTTTAATGACAAATGTTGTGAACGCAGTATTACAAGTCTAGATCGCAGTATTACAAGTCCAGATTATGTAATAGGAGTAAGCTAATCTCTTTGCTTGCGTGCCCATTTCCTCTGTTCGTGCACAAAACTTCTTGCATCCCCTCAAATATACGCTGCTCAAGTGCGTTAATGTAACAAGTATGTCTCCAGCATTTATTAGATTTGCTAGGAATATTTATGAATGTTTCCAATAGACCTACAGAGCGACATTAATGCATCCTGAAGTAAAGTGAAATGGCTATAAACTCCAGCAAGATAAAGTCGTTGCATGCAGAGCCATAGACCTTTATCTCTAAAGTGTAATTATGGAAACAATGTTCATCTAAACTGAAAGCTACGCCATATTTGCTGGTCTCACACATCACACAGCCCTGTCAGTCAGTCAGCATGTCACCTTAATGGGTTAAACAAATAACGCACAGCACTACTACAATTACAAAAATGTTTGCACTGTTATAATTTGCTTACCTTTTAATACGTTTTGATGCAATTATAACCCGCTATTAAAAAAAACGATTGGTTGTTTTGAATGAGAAGCTGTAATGTAGCTGTGGTAGGGTGGATTTTGGTGTGGCTCCCTGCCATGGAAGAATAAATGTAGCGGAAACCATGTATTGTCAAAAAGGATAAAGTTTGTAAATTATTTATGCAATTGGCATTACATGGGTTTCTGACATTTCATTTGTTTATATTTTAGGATTGAGTGAGTCCACTGACCCGGCATGGGGGACATGAAAACCCCCGATTTTGATGACCTGTTGGCAGCGTTTGACATTCCTGATATTGATGCCAAAGAAGCTATCCAGTCTGCCCCAGATGAGGTGGAGGGGCATCAAGGAGCAGGTGGAGCATCGCTTATAAAATCTGGTGATGCTTCAGTAGGTGAAAGTTCAGCCTTACGGTCACCCAGCCCATCCACGGATTCCCAGAGCGACCCATCTATTGTCAGTGTGATTGTGAAGAACCGCGTTCGTCCTGAGCCATTTGATGGTGGCGAAAATTCAGTACCAGACCCACTCAACCATAATGGATTTGTGTCATCTGGTGGGTCAGTACATATGTCTCAGTCTCGAGGCCAGCCGAATGGTGAACAGTGGCCTGTATGTAGCTCCAAGGCAATTCCAGAGACTGCAGGACAGCATGGATCTTCCAGCAGTTCCAAACAGGGCAGCAACATCTTCAATAAGCTGAAGCCTTTGATGGCACAAGGTGCTGGAGACTCTGTCGGGAGGGCACGGAAAATGCAGCTACTGCAACAGCAGCATATGCAGCAGGAGATGAACCTTGAGGGTGCGGACAAGGCAAAAGCTCCTGCAAATCCAAGTGGAGCAAGCGGAGCAGCATCTCCTTTTTTTCCTCCACCTAAACCACTTCTTTCCACTCCCTCCACAGCCTCATCCTCCTCGCCGTCATCATCGTCTCCCTCAGTTGGCTCCAGAGTGTCTGGGGCTGTGGCCTCGTCTCCACTTGCCACTTCTTTAACAGAGCCGTTTAACGGAACGCCACGTCTTAGTTCGTCTGCATTCAGACGTGCAGATTCAGAAGCGGAGGACTCGGATCCTGATTCTGGAGGGTCCTTAGTCATTCATGAGAGTCCAGACTCCCCTACCCCTCCGAAACTCTCACGCCGACTTCGGTCCCCCCCTGAAAATTCACAGTCTCCTTCTATTCCCCCTTCAACATCTATATCACCCAGTGCTTACCCCAAACCAGGTGATGTCCCCTTAGCATCACCTGCTTCTCCTCGAGCGCAGCAGAATTGGCTGTCAACAGCAGCCCAAACAGGAAATGGAAAAAGTTTACCTCAAGAAGAGAGAAACCCAGAGCATGTGATTGAAGAACGGGATTCTCCTGAAAGCCCAGAGCCTGAAATGCCCAAGTCCTCCATGCCAACATCTGCAGTCACTAAAAGATCCTGCAGCCCAGCGGCCGCCTCATCCCCATCTGCAGCCCTTTGTGAACCCAAGGAGGAAGATGAGGAGATGGAAGTAGACAAAGCATCAACAGAGAATGGACAAGATGCAGAGAACACAGATGGTGGTAAAGGGGATACAGAGAAAATAGAGGTAGATCCTGCACAATCCCTTGAAGTAGAGACTGGCTCGTCAACAAACAGTGATGGAAAAGCTGCAACTGGTGGTAAAGCTCCTTCTAGACCTCTTAAAGTCCGCATCAAGACCATTAAGACGTCTACAGGAGGCATCACTCGCACTGTTACTCGAGTGGCAGGTAAGGGAGGTGCTGCTGCCAATGCAGGAAAAGATGCAAATAAAACCCAAACAGGAGGTCGAGCTGGTCCTACGAAAGGTGGCAAAAAAAATGACGCCACTGCTGGTCAAGGGGTAAAATGCTCAACCCTACCAGTATCCACTTTAGAAGCCAGTAGTGCCATGCTTGCTGCAGCCAGCAAAGTTCAAAACAAAATGACCATGCAGTCAGATAAAACTAAAGTCTCCGCCACAGCAGTGAGTATCACAAAAGCCACCACTCTACCTGTCGCGCCAGCTGTCGGCGGGATAAGCGTACGTCCTGCAGTCAGTAAAACCACCAATGGAGGTACTATGCCATGTAAACCAGCATCTATCGTCAACAGCACTGGTGCTGTTATTTCTCGAAGCCAGTCCAGCTTAGTCGAGGCCTTCAACAAGATCTTAAATAGCAAGAACTTGCTTCCTAGTTACCGTCCAGATCTCTCAACTCCTCCACCGCCTGAATGGGGTCTTCCTATGCCTGCTGCTGGCTACCGCTGCTTGGAGTGTGGAGATTCTTTCGCTCTGGAGCGCAGCCTGGCAAGACACTACGACCGGCGCTCTTTAAGAATAGAGGTGACATGCAATCACTGCGCAAAGCGGCTGGCTTTTTTTAACAAGTGCAGCCTGCTGCTACATGCTCGTGAACACAAGGAACGAGGCCTGGTCATGCAGTGCTCACATTTGGTTATGAGACCAGTTACAGTGGAGCAGATGATTGGCCAGCAGGACACTACTCCCATTGGTAACTTGTGCAAAATTCTGCAGTTTTCTGTGAACACTTAATGTCATATACTGAATACTGAATGTCAAATGTTCTGTTTGTAGGTATGCTTTCTCCGTCCCTTTCCTCTCCACCTCTGACATCCTCCACTACCCCTACAGGGACGATCCCTGCGCCGTCCACTTCCAGTCCACTTAAAGACTCCCCCTCTCCAGGCACGGCTTCAACCCAGCCCAGTCCTGCCCGCCGTGGACCCCAGAGTCCTCAGGCATTGATGCCACTGCCCTGTAAGAAAGGCGAAGCTCTGCAATACCACAACTTCAAGTGTCCAGAATGTCAAGCTCAGTTTTTAAGCAAGGCTGAATTAGTGACCCATTTTCAGCAAATCAGAGCTACTCCTAACTCGGTAAGTTCCGATACTATAAACATACTAGAATTGTCTAGAACACTTTTTCTATATCTGGTGACCTGGTTGGATAAGCAGATCTGGTTTTGTTTTCTGATGATGTTTTTTTTTTATCTTGAATCTTTTAGTTTGAATGGAAATTTTCAGCATCATGATTATATGTGTGTTTGTAGGCATGCCATGAGATTATAACTATACAAAGACTGGATGATGGAACAGAACAGTTAATGCTATTGTCTGGCAATTTACACATTTACTCAAATCATGATTTTTAAACAGACCCAAAAATGCATGTATGAACTAGGAGACTACTTTTTACAAATTTTCTACACTCCCTCTCTTTTTCAGACTTGTACACTTTGTTCTCCTCCCATGATGCTGCCTAACTGGTGTAGTGTGTCGGCCCATCAGCGGATCCATAAACACCGTGCACCGCACGTGTGCCCAGAGTGTGGTGGCACTGCCCGCCAGGCCACATTTCAGACGCATCTGGAAGAGTCCTGTCTGCATTTTGCTAGGCGCATCGGCTACAGGTTTCTGGCCTAAAAATATTTAGTGACATCGCAAAGCATTTACTTATCTTGTAGCTTGTTTTTAGAAGGTATTTGGAAGATTTCCTGCAAGGAAGCAAAATAAAGTTTTAAATGTAATTGGCTCTACTCTTTTTCTCCAGGTGCTCCAGTTGTCAGGTTGTTTTCGGAGGTTTGAACTCTATCAAGTCCCACATTCAGACAGCTCACTGTGAGGTGTTTCATAAGTGCCCCAATTGCCCGATGGCCTTCAAATCTGCCCAGAGCGCCCAAGGGCACATCACTTCCCAGCATCCTGCACTCACAGCTGCACAGGCCAAGTAGGTTGATCACCATTACACACAGCTTAATACAAATTTCTTTTTTTAATTAATTATTTGAGACTATGAACTTTATGCTGTTTTTACAGGATGATCTACAAGTGTGTCATGTGCGATACAGTTTTTACCCAGAAACCTTTGCTGTACATGCATTTTGACACTCACTTGGCGAAACAGAAGGTGCATGTGTTCAAATGTCCGGACTGCACTAAACTATATGCCCAGAAAGGCTCCATGATGGAACACATAAAGGTAGATATCCTTAATATTATTATGAATTTTTGTATTATTATTAAGTATATATATTTTTCCATAATACAATACAATATAATAAATAGTAATATTATATTAATATTATTACATGATTAATAATGTATTATTAATCATGTAATAATATTAATATAATAATATATTACTAGTATTTATCATATTGTATTATGAAATAAAAATATGCTATAATGAATTGCAATATACAAACTACACTGAACAGCCACATTATTAGGTACATGGCAGCAACTCACAGCATTTAGGCATGTAGACATGGTCAAGACGATCTGCTGCAGTTCAAACTGAGCGTCAGAATGGGGAAGAAAGGTGATTTAAGTGACTTTTAACATGACATGGTTGTTGGTGCCAGACGGGCTGGTCTGAGTGTTTCAGAAACTGCTGATCTACTGGGATTTACACGCACAACCATGTCTAGACTTTACATAGAATGGTGCGAAAAAGAGAAAATATCCAGTGAGTGGCAGTTCTGTGGGCACAAATGCCTTGTTAATGCCAGAGGTCAGAGGAGAATGGCCAGACTGGTTCGAGCTGATAGAAAGGCAACAGTAACTCAAATAACTACTCGTTACCACCAAGGTATGCAGAAGAGCATCTCTGAACGCACAACATGTCCAACCTTGAAGCGGATGGGCTACAGCAGCAGAAGACCACACCGGATGCCACTCCTGTCAGCTAAGAACAGAAAACTGAGGCTACAATTCACACAGACTCACCAAAACTGGACAATAGAAGATTGAAAAAACATTGCCTGGTCTGATGAGTCTCGATTTCGGCTGCGACATTTGGATGTTAGGGTCAGAATTTGGCGTCAAACAACATGAAAGCAGAGATCCGTCCTGCCTTGTATCAACGCCACAGCCTACCTGAGTATTGTTGCTGACCATGTCCATCCCTTTATGACCACAGTGTACCCATCTTCTGATGGCTACTTCCAGCAGGATAACGCACCAAGTCATAAAGCACAAATCATGTGATGTGGTGGAACGCTTCGCTTCATGGATGTGCAGCCGACAAATCTGCAGCAACTGCGTGATGCTCTCATGTCAATATGGACCAAAATTGCTAAGGAATATTTCCAGTACCTTGTTGAATCTATGCCACGAAGGATTAAGGCAGTTTTGAAGGCAAAAGGGTGTCCAACCCGGTACTAGTAAGGTGTACCTAATAAAGTGGCCGGCAAATGTATATGTACATTGTGTTCATTTTATAATACATAATAAAATAGTAGTTATTATTGTTATCTAATTTATTATATTTTTATAATTATTTTATCATGATATAATGCATTTAAGGATTGTTTAAATTAAAGAATACATTGTCATTTTGCCTTTTGTGTTACCCATTCTTTTTACAATCCCTGAGGAATGTGGTGTCAAAAAAGGCATACAGTAAAACTCTTGGTTTGGCCTTTACAAAGTGATTTCCCTGTATCACAATGTCCAGAGCTCAAACCAAGTACAACAGCTGCCTCAGTGTGTAAATGATCATATTGTCCAGTCAGTATCACTTTAATCAGAGCTGTTTTTCAATATTTCCCATTAGACTGCTCACAGAGGCCTGTCTGTCAAAGCTGATACTCCGCCCACCACCTCTTCTCCTGTCTCCGCCCCTGCCAGTAACTCCACCTCTAAACCCAAACCAGCAGAAAACAATTCAGATGAGCTGAGCCAAGGGCCGGGAGAGGAGGAAGAGGAAGGGGAAGACGAGGAGGGAGAGCAGGAAGGAGAAGAGAGAGAGGATGAAGAAGAGGAGGAGAATGAGGAGGAGGAGCAGGTTAGCTCTCCAGAGAGCGGGAATATGGAGTGGAGGTGCAAGGAGTGCAAGAAGCGCTTTCCAGAGAGAGAGGATTACATCGATCACATGAAGAATGAACACGGCACGGTTGGTTCTCTTGAAAAAAAAATAATAACATTAGTTGTTTTTTTTTTGTAATTTTTATTATTATTATTATTTTACTATTATAATCATCCTTTTACACTATTTTGTATCCGCCCAATAGAACCAAACATCCCTGATCGATTAAGTAGTGGAAAATCCTCTCTCGTTTGCTTGTTTCGTTCTGTGTTCATGAGACCTGTCAATACTCCCACAGACAGTATCACGGGCTCTGAAGACCCACAGAGACACATCTTTTTGGCACTTAAAGAAATCTTCCGGGTGGGTTTCTAAATTTCCTTAAAGGTGCTGCATGTAAGTTTTTGACTCTTCTAAAGCATAAAAATGTTTTTTCCGTGCCGGAACGCTGTCTTTGTTTAGGTAAAGTTAACTTGCACAATGCCAGTTTAGCCAATTACATTTCAGCACTCCGGGTTGCCTTGTTGGAAAACAGCGTATTTCATTCATTCATTCAGAAAGGCTCTGAAAGCATGCGTCCATGACCGAAATGGACAGTATCAGATGTCGAAATGAGACAGATTCAGTTCCACATGAGGCTATTAATTAGCAAATGAAATAAATATTACAAACGTAAACATTAGGAGAGCAGGTTACATTGTAATCTCTTGTCCTAACAACATGCAAACAGCAGTTTGGCTGTTTGCACCAGACGAAACACGACAGAAATTTAAATACAGCCTTTCAGAAGCACAGAATATGCACTCACTCATGAAAGTGTAAGGTTTAGAATCTATTCAAACTAACATTGTTAGCATTTAGCACTGAATAAAACACACAAGGCTTACCTGAGGTGATCACTGTCATAGGTTTCTGTTGTTGGAAAATGGAAAATATTCCCTCTATCGTGTGTCATTGCTTTTATTTAGAACACAGTTTAAATCACTCGCTCCTGTACTCAATCTGGCATCCCACGCGTGCGTTTATTTTGATCTAGGAGTGCAATACCTAGTTCAACCACTGGGTGTCAAACTTACATACTGCACCTTTAAATGTCCGAGATCTGGCTTTTGCTTTCTAAAGCTGTCGCTTGTTAATCGTATGCCGTTTTATCTTTCCTTTACACTTATCTTTTCCTTTTTACTTAAATGTGCAGTATGTAAGTTTGACACCCAGTAGTTGAACTAGGTATTGCACTCCTGCATCATAATAAACGCAAGCGCGGGTTGCCAGATTGAGTACAGAAGCGAGTGATTTAAACTGTGTTCTAAATAAAAGCAACGACACGCGATAGAGAGAATATTTTCCATATTAAAAGGAGTTTTGGTTCTAACCAACAACTCAAATTGATATATTAGAAACAGCTTCTATTTCTCACAGCTGAACATCAGAAACCTATGACAGTGATCACCTCAGATTAGATTAAACTTTATTGTCATTACACATGTACAAGTACAAGGCAACTAAATGCAGTTTAGGTCTAACCAGGAGTGCAAAAGCAGCAAGTGCAGGATACAGGTATAAGTTATAAAGTGCAGTTATAGAAAAACTATGGTGATATTTACAGATGGATGTTCTATGAACATGTTTATACAGGTTGTATTAGCTATGAACAGAGATTTACAATAGATGGATATATGTACAGGTTGCTATTAATAATCAGAAGTGTGCAGATAGATAAACATAATTACAAATGTATATGTACAGTGGGTGTGTGCATAATTACAAATGTACATGTGCAGTGGGTATGTACAGTTCAAATAAATAAATCAGTGCAATGTAGTGCAATGAATATGGGCCATTTTTAAATGTGCAAATGTTAAATAGTGCAGTGATTATGAGGAGTATAAGGTATGAGGAGAGTGGGGGTGTATCAGGGGGGCAAAAGAGTCAGTGGGGGGCAGAGTTCAAAAGAGAGACATGAAGAAGCTCTGGGGAAGAAGCTGTTCCTTAGTCTACTCAGGTAAGCCTTGTGTGCTTTATTCAGTGCTAAATGCTAACAATGTGAGTTTAAATGCCATTTTACATGACATTTATTGCCATATAATAAAAGCAGCAGCAGATAGTTCACCTCAGATCTTGAAAATAAAATAAACCGTTTGAAATTGAACTTCAGAACTAAACACATATGAGTGATTCAGCATCTACATTTAATGATGTTAAAGAGGGTTAACATGTATTAAACAGAGTATAAACCTTAATGTTTCATCTGGTGCAAACAGCCAAACTGCTCATCACTGCATATCTCGTCACAAAGCGTGTTGTTAGGACACGCAGTTACAATGTAACCTGCTCACTTAATGTTTACGTTCATAATATTTATATTATTTGCTAATTAATAAACTCATGTGGACCTGAATCTGTCTCATTTTGACGTCTGATACTGTCCGGAGGTCGCATTTTCGGTCACAGACGCATACTTTCAGAGCCTTTCTGAATGAATGAATGAAATACGCTCTTTTCCAACAAGACAACCCGGCGTGCTGAATTATAGTTGGCTAAACTGGCATTGTGCTGGTTAAATTTACCTAAACAAAGCACGGTTCAGTTAAACAAGTATGTTCACTCGGGATGTTTCTTAAATATCTGCAAACATATTATGGTATTTTTATGCTTTAGAAGAGTCAAAAACTTACATACAGCACCTTTAAGCCTACTTTCGCTTGGTTTTGCAGCTGACAGTGCACGCACAGTCGCGACAGCGAGAGAAACATGCAATAATTCATTTTTGAATCTAAACGGCTCAGAAAAACTTTACCATATACTCGGAGAGGACAAAATGTCTGGTCTAAACTGGCTGCAAAATATATGCACACCATTAGTAACAGTTAATCAATGCATTTGCCTTATTTAAATAATCTACAGGTTTTAATCTTGTAATTATGCTTATTTTTAGAGGTATTGTATGTTTTTATTCCTTTTCTGTCATTTAGTTCTCATTTGCTGTATATTTTATTAGGGGTGTCAAAATAAATTGTTTCTTCGGTGCACCGCGATGCAGACGGGGACAATTCGATATCGGTTCAGTAATAATCATAACCGGTTATTACGCACTGACATCATTTATCTCCCATGCGCGATGACGTAGTAGAATAATATGGCGAAGAAGGCGAGTTCGAGTAAATAAAACGCTCCTACTACTTAAAAGGCAGATAATTGTGCACACTGCTTGTGAGTTTGCTGGAAAGTCTCTCATTGACACTGAAGAAGGCACAGCACATGAGCCGCTATTTCACTAATAGGGAGAAATGCTGTAAAACTCCATCTCTGCCTCTCTCTTTCTCTCTCTCTCTCTCTCTCTCTCTCACTTTGGACATTTGACCCACTGGGGTGTTTGTGAGGTAACTTTTCCTTTCATCTCAGCTGTTAAAGCAATACTTGTGGATCCAGACATGAGCGTGCCTGAAATGCAAGTTTTCTCCGCTGTGTCTATTATGGATAACCTGTGATAACAGTGTATAATTCACATATAGACTGTAACCACGGCTGTTCTTCCCGCATCATTCATTGGTTAACAGCACTTTCATTTCTAAAGTCAATCGCAGTCCTTTCTGTTGAGCGGGTGAAGACAATGACCAATTATAGAGGTGTAAGACCTCATTTGACAGCGCTCAAAAAGCAAGCAGGATAATATTTACATTAGTTTGTTGCTATAAATGCTGTTCTGTGCATGTATTGTAGTTTTGTTTAATACATTCAAAAAGAGTGTTTTCTTTGAGCAGGTCAAATAAAGGTACAGTTTATATATCTTACTGCTTGTATTAAAGGACAAAATTGTATTAAAAATTGTATATAAATATTAATGTTTATAGATTTTAATAAAAAAAATGTTGTGTTGTAAAGAAAATGTCTAATAATGTATGGAAAGCATCATCAATGCACCGTGATATCGTATTGAACCGAATCGATGGCATGATAATCGTAACCGAACCGTGAGACGGGTGTAGGTTCACACCCCTATATTTTATTAATTTGATGATGTCATTAGGCTGTATTACATAGGCTATTTTATATCTAAAATGCATTAGCATTCAAGTTTGCTTTTAACTTGAGAGAGAAGCAGATTTGACCTGTCAGTGGGTGCACATGGCTCCTGAATAGCATAAAAGTAAGAAAAAGTGGATTTCTTTTTTTATTCCAACAGTCTTTTTAACTTTAACCCATTGAAAATAAACAGTGCATAACAGTGTCATAATAAATACAATCAGGGCTTTACATTAACACCCGCCAATCCGCCAAATGAGGGTAGATTTCAGTTGTGGTGGGTTAGACAGTCACTCCCACTAGCCACTTTGGCTGGCTGAAACTCTTTTTTGAATTGCCAGTGCTGGCTCATCGTCACTACAGATTAGACTGTTAGTTTATGACTGTTTGTCTATATGCGTACAAATGTGATCTTAGAATCGATAAGCAGCCGGACTGACAAAAACAGCTTTTCGTGTGAGCAAAAGAAAGAAACTGAATAACAACTGAGAGGATCACACGCATGTCAAGACAGGCTTTCCTCACTCACTGACGAGGGCTTTAGCGCGGGAGTCGGCGCGACACAAAGTCCTCGTCAGTGAGGTATGAAAGCCTGTCTCACCATGCACCTGATCCACTCACTAAGTGTTTAAAAGCTCCTGTGCCGTTTCCTCACTCAAAGCAACCCCACAGTCCTTCAAGGGCTCGAGATTCTTTGTAAGCAGCAGCAGGTTGTTGTCGCTTTCGCTTTAACCATTCTTTGAACAGATTATTAATTGGCCTAACATTAACCGTGTGCGCGGCATCATCCGTTCATTTTTGCGCACAGAATGTTTTGTACCTGCTTTCTTTTGCTTGCTGTTATTTTTGTTAATATAGTTTAATAATCGTCCTTTAAAATAATATTGCTTTAATATGTTAATAGCATGCAATATAGTATGCATAGTTAACTGGTGATCTGGGAGCCAGAACAGATCATTGTGCATAGTTTTAGATGCGTGAGAATATATATGTTTAAATGTCAAATGTTTTGGAATAAAACGTGTATGTATACAGCAGTATTTTGCTTGTTTTGACGCATTATTTAAAATTTGTGGCAAGGAAATAATTAGTTTGGTGTGGCCAGAGAAACAAAAAGGAAAATCCTTATTGTGTTGAGCCCTGAAAAGTCCTGTGAAAGAAAGCTAATTGCAATGCGACACTTTTTTATGAAAGCACAACCCATTTGCTCATGCTCATTGAGTAATAAACAAAAAACTGTTAAATGAACGAGGAGGCAAGTGGAAAAAACACAATCTTAATGAAGTAATTTTAGCATGCCAAAGTCAAATTTATGCATATAAAATATATTTTCCCAACAACAAAATTGTGGCTAGTAAAAATGGAGAGTGGCTAGTAACGGTGGAAAACTACTAGCCACAGTGGCTGGTGATCAAAAAAGTTAATGTCAAGCCCTGAATACAATTATTGTAAAAATGTTATTATGTTTTGTGTTGCATATAATTGCCTATTTATGTGATGTGGGTATATTGTGTTTCAATCCGGCTACCACTGCAAGTATATTTCAAACCTATAGGAAGCACTGACTTGTTTTTGAATGCACTTATTTAGAGAGTGAGAGAGAGAGCAATTACATATTCATAAAATCCTCTCAAAAATGTCAAATATTTGAAAGATGGATATTCTACTAAAAATCACTTGCAACATATGTTTTGTAAATAAAAAAGCAATGCATGTCAAGCAATGCCAATGAAACTTGGTTTTGAAAAAGGTCAATGTGACAAACTTTTTTTTCCCGTGTGATTTCACATATTTTCTTTTAAATATTTAACTTTTTTTGGTCTATGCATCTCAGATGGATGATTATTTTGAAAGCACGACTGGCTGTTTTTCATAACTTTCAACGTACTATGTATTAGATGTATTTTTCATCACTGTTTATTAAAAAATATCAGTATTCTTCAAATGTCTTAAATCTCAAAAGCTAAATATTAGGCCTTAAAAAGTCCTATATCTACTGAAATATTGTGTTGTAGGTCTTAAATCTTTTTTAACAGGTTTTAATTTTCCTTTGTTCACGTATAGCTACCCAATCTGGCCATTAACACCAAAATCACCAACAATCCCAATCTCAATGAAACATTTTATTTAAAAATAGCATTTGTAACTCTATTTACCATAAAGGTAAATTAAATTAAAAATAATTACTTTCCTTACAGTAACATTTCTTTAAAAGTTCTCCATTTATTTACCGCTGAGGATACTGACTTGACATATTTTTTATTATTAAATTATTAATATTGTAGTATTAAATTATAATAATTTTTTGATCGGGCAGGTGAATATTTTTCAACTGGTTTATTTAAAAAAAAAACTTAGCATTTAACCTTGTATAAGTCTAACATTTCATTCATAATGTTCTTTAAAAAGTCTTAAATTTAACGTGGTGAAACCTGCAGAAACCCTGTCAAATGTGCTTTTTTTCCTTCTAGGTAATGAAGAAATTTCCCTGCAGATTGTGTGAGCGTTCATTCAGTTCAGCCAACAGCCTCCGTCGACATGTACGAATAATACACGAGGGCGTCAAGAGAGTCTTCCACTGCCCGTGAGTCGAACATTCCTCAACTGCAAATCTGGGTTGGAAATTAACAGGGACTTGTGGTAAAAATCTTGAGGTTACGAGGGGAAATCTAAATTTGAATAATCTAAGTATTACAGCTGTACATGTAGTTTGTTTTCAAGTCAATTTAATGAAAATGTATTTCTGCATGCTTATAAATTCTCATCATAAAATTCCAAGTGAAAATATAATGTAAGAAATTAATTTAGCAGATCCAGTGATTATTATAAGCCATGCTCAAATACAAAAATGTGTTAATATGTAGGCTACAGATTGAGGGATTGAAACATTCATGTTGTTTTGGTTACATTGAACTTTTTGTTATATTAATGAACACAAACACAATTAAGTTATAAAGAATCCCACTGTAAATCAATAGCGCTAGGCAAATATTTCCCCCAATAAGACAATGTAATTTCTGATACAGTTATAAATTCACTTAGACCTTTCTTTTCCTTTCTAAGATGGTTGTTTGATTATATTTATCTTCTAAACCTGTCTATCTTCCTTAGGCACTGCTCTGAAGGCAAGCGTACATTCAGTAGTCGTCTGATTTTGGAGAAGCACATTCGGGTCAGGCACGGCATCAGATCGCGACAGACAACAGACAGAACGGTCAGTTTGTATGTTTCTATGGACGCGCCACTTTTTCAGCTGCTTAAAATGATTAAATGAAAACAATTTTTGGGGGTTTTTTTGGATGCAAATGAAAAATGGATGTAAATAGGAGCTGAAAAAAAGGCTATGCTGAGCTGCTCGTGTTTCACTCTCCCTGCAGCCGTAGTCACTGTGTGATGTGAAGCAGCTTTCACACCGGACATAGAAAGCATTGTGCTATGAAACCCATTCATTTCAATGGCTTGTGCCATACAGAATTGGTTAGCGCAGAAGCAGCAGAGCAAACTATTGACTAATTCACGCGCTGCAGTCAAGGCTCAAAGTAGCTCAATATTCCACTTTGTACAGTGGGGGAAAATAGTATTGAACACGTCACCATTTTTCCGTTGACTTGAAATTTTCACCGGATGTTGGTAACAACCAAAGAAATCCATATATGCAAAGAAAACAAATCTAATTAGTTTACAAATGAAGTTCTGTAATAAAATGAAATGACACAGAGAAAAAGTATTGAACACATGAGATAAGGGAGGTGTAGAAAGGCAGTGAAAGCCCAGACAGCAGCTAAAATCTCTCAGTAGTTCTTCAGCAACCCTCTGCCCTTTGTCAGTGTAAATGAATATTAGCTGCTTCAGTCTAACATCCACATTACCACGATGATGAAGATGTAATCAGGGTGGACATA
The DNA here is from genome assembly GCA_903798205.1 of Danio tinwini. Classification (NCBI taxonomy): domain Eukaryota; kingdom Metazoa; phylum Chordata; class Actinopteri; order Cypriniformes; family Danionidae; genus Danio; species Danio tinwini. Next base: position 3,561,805 of record CAIGQZ010000253.1, read on the forward strand.
TTAGCAAGACAATGATCCAAAACACAGCCAAGGAAACTCTGCTTTCAGAGAAAGAAAATAAAGCTGCAGAAATGGCCCGGCCAATCACCTGACTTAAATCCAATTTTAATTACAAAATAAAGCTTATATTTGATAGACGAGACCCACAGAACCATCGGAAAAGCCATTCTAGTAGCATGCCAACAGGACATTTATATCTAATGGCCGTTTCCACAGAGTGGTACGGTATGGTTTGGTACGCTTTTATGGCCGTTTCCACGGTCAAAAAGCGTACCGAACCGTACTATAGCACTTTTTCGGTACCCTTTCGAAAGGGTACCAAACACTAGAAAGGGCACCAAAAGGTGGAGCTACACGCGCAACTGAACGCTGATTGGTTACAGAAATACGTCAGGATCTCGTGGCGCTAGCCAGAATGAAAACAAAGGAGCCGCCATGTTTTTTAAGTATACCGCCGAAACATTATATGGAAATACTATATGCATATAATAACGAGCCATGGATGACCCAAGCTCAGACAAACCTTGTCGTTGTCTTGATGTACAGCCACAAAGCCAAGGAGAACAAAATCTGCAGTGTCATGCTGTTGTTTTACGAGGACGTCTAAAAGTGGGGGAGGTTTTCGCTTTCTTCAGAGATTTCGCGATCGCGTCTTTATTTGATATAACAAACTTCTTGAGCTGATGATAATAATGTGTGTGTGATTATTGAAGTGTCCTCGACGTCTGATCCTTTCAGAAAAGAAAATGTAGCGTGAAAAAGCGGAGTGAAGCGCGAAAAAAAGGATAAACCCGACAAAACACTGGAGCAAATTGTTTCAGCAACCTGAATCATGAACAAACTGCATTGTTTATCATCGCCTTTTGGACTATTATGAACTCAGAATGATGGAATTACTCTCTAACAGAGACTACATGTGCTGGTAGAGATTGCAGACACAGATGAGAGGTTTGCTCTGACTGTGGGCTATGTTTCCTGTTGTTTTTGAACTCGAATAAGGACTAACTGTATCCTGTGTGTAGTTATTCTGTAATTGGTAACATATCGGAGACTGTAAGGGTCTGTATGTGTTCATATATGTTGCATTTATTTATTTACTTTATATAATTGCAGACGTTACAGTAAGCTATTTCACGCTGTCATTGATCTGCAGTTATAATCAAATGATGTTTATAGTAAAGTTAGTAATAAACATTTATGAACAAGTATTAATATGTTTAAAGCATCTGTTTTGTGAGAAATGCTTCTCATATGATTTGTGAATGACCTGTACAGCTTTACTGTAAACATTTATTCGAGCGAGAATGACGTCGACTGAAACACACACACCAAAAGGGAACCCTTGGTAGTGGAAACGCAAGCCTGATAAAGGTGACCCGTACCTTACTGTACTGTACCAGTCAGTGGAAACGAGGCGTAATATTCTTGTTTCTGCTGCTTGCAATAAGGCTACTGTACTGTCGTGGCAACACTGGTAAAATGACACCTCCCAACCTTTTCACTGTCAATAAACAGTTATTGTTTTATTGGCATGTGTTTTTTTATCTCTATAATTTGAGCTAAATTGAAAAAGTCTTACAAAACTACTTTTTATTATTGAATAAAATAATAAATAATTATTATCACAAAGCATTTTTACTTTTCATTTTCAGCCAAGTGCCTCTAGAATTGTCATTTTCATCTCAGAATGTTTATTTCTGTGCGTAGCGGTCCACATTTTAATTTGAATCTCCTCTCTCAGAATGCTCCGAACACCAGAAAGCGCTCCCTTCCAGCGGACGGAGCCGGCAGTTCATCAGAGCTCGACAACGAGGGTGGAGCTCCACCAGCAGGGGGCGGCACCGACACTGATGATGTCCCCGGAGAGGACACCTCGGGTCCAGCTAAGAGAACGCGAGCGTCTGAAAACCGTCCGGTGGAGCAGGAGGAAGATGACGGGACATTCCGCTGCACACCCTGCGGCTTCACCACACAGGACTGGGAAGAGTTTCAGCGGCACATTCCTGTCCACTGTGACGCAGAGAACGCGCCCCAGCAGTGCCTGCAGTGCGGAGCCTGTTTCGCGTCAGCCGGGTCTCTCAGCCGACATAAATTCATCACACACCGCTTACGCCAAGGCCAGCATGACAGAAATGCATCGCCCGGTGCATCGCCGCAGTATGGATCCCCATCCTCACCGAAAGCGGGCGACGATGGGGATGGAGGGGTCAGCTGTAGGGTGTGTGGACGACGCTTCGATAAAGCCTCTGACCTTAACACACACTTCCGCACGCACGGCATGGCCTTCATCACAGCACACAGGACCGACAAGCCCTTGTAGAACGGGAGGAAAAATAAATAGGAAAAACCATTGAAAAATGGGACACAGCTATCCAATAAGATTACTGCATTTAATCTGGAAAACGTAACGTTGCTAGGATCATAAGGTGACCTGTCTTCCGAAAAAAAACTAAGATATTAAAAGTTACTTGCTCTCTCTTTGTAATATCCCACACTTTTTTATTTTCCCAAGGTCGAGTTGTATCTAAGGTTCGTTTGTCTTGCTTGAAAACTACTAAAGCAGTTTGGCGTCTGCTGGGCTTTTTGCGTTCCTCCACAAACATTAAAGCAAAAAGGGTGCTAGTGAAGGGTTTGTTTTTTTTACTAATAAAGGAAAACACTGACTTTTAAATGTAACTATTGTACAGACATTGTAGTACTGATATTTATTTATATTGAAGCATTCATCGGTCTTTTGATAATCACTGAGAACTGAAATATCAAGTGAATGGAACGTTTGTTGTGTCTGTGAGGAGATGTACAGCAGAGGTCAAATATGGATTGTAAAGTTTAAAGTCATGAAAGGTCAATATAATTAAACATGGATTCATTTCAGTCACAGATATACACTTGAGCACATTTTATGTGTGTATAAATGCAGTACATCACTTTGATATGGTTGTTGCATTGGAAATGTGAATACGTTGAGTCTGTCATTTTTATTATTATTATTATTATTAGCTAAAGGTGGGTATTGAAATACTGCTAGTGAAAGTTTGCGTTCGGAGCCTGATGTAATTTTTATGACTTCGTCTGAATCCAAAATTAACACTGAGTTTGAAGGATTGCTTGTACGTTTTATGACGAATTGTGTACAAATATGAATGTCGTTTGTGTATTTTTTTTTCTTTGATAAGAGTCTTTTCTATCAGGATGTTCTGTGCTTGTTGAAAACCACATTTCTTAAAAAAATAATATTGTGATCATGTGAATTATGTGTGAGTGTGACTTTCTATACCTTCAGTAATATATGTATATGTCCCATACATAGACAGTCTATAGACAGCCATCTTATTCTGTGATGACCTGCCTGTTTCACTGCCGTACATCTGTGTCAGTTCTCTTTCTAAATAAAATGGTAAAATGGTACGGTAAAGGTTTTTGTGTCCTTAATGATTCTTGAGTGTTTTCTGGACACTCAAAGCGCTTTCAGTTTTGGGGAATCTCATCCACCTGGATGACACAACTGCTCACCACACACTAGCTAATTAGTGGAGACGAGACAGAGTGACGAAGCTGATTATGATATGGGGATGGTTACGAGGCCATTTAGCCAGGGTTAAACCCCTACTCTTTTTTTATTTAAATTTTTTTTCCAAAAGACATCTTTAGTTTTAACATCTCATCCGAAAAACAGTGCTCACTGAGCAGTGTAGAGTCCCCAATCCATATACTGGGGCATTAGGTTTAGCACCCCCTGCTGGCCTCACTAACACCACTTGCGGCAGCAACCTAGCTTTCCCATGTAGTCTCCCATCCAGGTACTAACCGGATTCAGCTTCAGTAGGCGACCATGTGTTAGTTGCAGTAAGCTAGCTGCATATGGGGCATTCCACATTCAAAATACACATTTTAATATATGTACTAAGGTCCTCTTACTATTACAGTTTTTTTCTGAATGCTTAAGCCCTAACCGAGATTCTCATAGCCCTATTTATAAAACAATTAATTCTTATAGCAAAACCACTCACTGAGTTTGCAAAATGAAAAGCACAAACACTGCTTTGCACTAAGTTTGCAACACACACTTTGCAAAATTGTAGGTACAATCCACTGCACAGCACTCTTTTTGCAGAACTGTAAACACAACTCACTGCTTTACACTGAATTTCCAAATGATCAACACACTCGTAGCAAAACTGTACACATGTATGGCTATTATTTACACTATTTTGCCAATTGTCTGGCACACTGTCACATGTGAAAACTGTTTTAGATAATTAGTTCACTTTGCAATCAGATACTTTCCACGGTTCCTTTGGACCAGAGAACATTGCATGTGATGTAGATGAAATTTTGTGGCCTGACCCAGAGAGACGACACAATGTAGTCTGATTTCTTTTTTTCTCACTTGTGTTTGTTTTGATGTGTGTAAATGAACACCAGTACTTGAAGTTTGGATGCCTGTAGGTTTACAGAACTATGAGAAAGGTATGACCTCAAACTGACATAACCTAGCTTGTGCTCAGAGAAGGCAAAAGCCAGATGTAGTTTTTATTCATTCCACCAATGTGTACACAGCAAAAAATGCTTTTCTTACTCAGATTTTTTGTCTTATTTCTAGTCCAAATATCTTAACATTCTTAAATCAAGAAGCATTTCCTAGGTAAGCAAAACATAATGTCTTGTTTTGAGAAATAATATGCCAATATTAAGTGAGATTTTCCTTAAAACAAGCAAAATAATCTGCCAATGGGGAAAGCAAAATAATCTTGTTTTTCCTTTGGACATAAGATTATTTTACTTACCCCATTGGCAGATTATTTTGCTTGTTTTAAGGGGAAAAACTCACTTAATATTGGCATATTACTTCTTAAAACAAGACAATATGTTTTGTCAAGAAAATTCTTCTTGATTTAAGAATTTTTAGATATTTGGACTAGAAATAAGACAAAAAAATCAAAGAAAAGCATTTTTGCAGTGTAGTTGGCACATTGTGTGCTTATTAATGTGATGGCTTGTGTTAAATGTTTGATACAAAAAATGCAACTTTTATGAAGGTTTATGAAGTTAAGCAAGGTTTATTAGCTTTTGCAAGAGAACTAAAATGTTTTGCAGATTTAGTGAAGGGTTTTTTTATTGGTGTGTAGAGTGGTGTGTAGTTACAAAAAATGTGCTTAAGCCATCAGAATAAAAAAAAACTGTAAAAGGATTTAAAATATTAGTGGTTTAATGTTTAAAAAATAATAATATAGTGGTTTCTTTCTATTTGGAACATAAAAATTATAATCATTTTTTTCTACAGTTTTTAAAAATATCTTTCAGATTTAATTTTATTTTTTTAAGTGAAGTTAAAAGGAATCTATATTTTAGATTTTTTTTTTTTGTTTTCGTGTAATTATCAAAACTGTGCATTTCTTAGTCTGTTGGCTGCGTCAGGTTTTAACCATGCCCCTACATTTTTGATCAGGAATTAATCCTGTATCCCTCTTTCTAAAAGCCACATGGTAGGTATATTCTCCAGTCATTTTAAGGTAAATGTGTTCAAAAGCCTGAAAATCTGTGTGTAACTAAGGACCGTCACTACCAAAACTATTTTTTCTGCAATTGTTCTGGTGTTTTTACAAAAAAATGTAAACTGTGCATGCTTACCATGTGCTGATTAGCATCTTTGAGCTTTAGGCTCAGAAGTAATTCTCACTACTGAAACTTGTGGGTAAAGTAATTGTTTCGGTAGTGTTAACTTAATGCTTTATTGCTTTATGCACTTAATGCAATACAAATTGTGTGTGATATCATTAGAATTGTTGTTTTAATGATATCATAAATCATTCTACCATGTCAGTCATTTTATTGAGCGTTATCTCACTTTTATGACTTGTCATTGTGCATACTTCTTCTGACATGAAGACAGTATTAAATAACTCGTTTCCACTGAATAGTATGGTATGGTACGATACAGGTGGGTACACTTTTATGCCCGTTTCCACTGTCAAAATATACCAAAAAGCGAACCATACCGTTCCACGTTTATGTGTTCTTATCAGATATCTACTGTCAGATATGTGTCTGGCTAATGTACTTGCTCATTTGAACAGCATAGAAACTTGTATTAGCACAGAACAATCTGATTAAATATGTTGTGGTCACGACCAAAACATTGGACAATATGTCAAAAATAAAATATACTGAGTTATATATTTTGATAGTGTTTAGTTTCATTTTAGAATAATGAATCCTTAACTTTGAAATCAGCATCATCATCTTTATGCTTTTTTCAAAAATGGATTTAAAACACAATAAATCTCATAAACAGGCGACGCGGTGGCACAGTGGGTAGCACGTTCGCCTCACAGCAAGAAGGTCGCTGGTTCGAGCCTCGGCTGGGCCAGTTAGCATTTCTGTGTGGAGTTTGCATGTTCTCCCCGTGTTCGCGTGGGTTTCCTCCGGGTGTTTCGGTTTCCCCCAAAAGTCCAAAGACATGCGGTATAGGTGAATTGGGCATGCTAAAATTGACCGTAGTGTATGAGTGTGGACGTTTTCCAGTGATGGGTTGCGGCTGTAAGGGCATCCGCTGCGTAAAACATATGCTGGATAAGTTGGCGGTTCATTCCGCTGTGGCAACCCCAGATTAATGAAAGGAGTAAGTCGAAAAGAAAATGAATAAATCTCATAAATTACAATTTAAATATTGTTAAATATGTAATTGTTACTAAAAATAGCACAAAAAATAATAAGGTAGATGTAAACAACTCATAATCTATTATTAAATTATGAATATTGCTGTAATGATAATTTTGGGGTGAGGACAAATATTTCAAAACTTTTCGAAAAATACAATATAAGAATTAACTGCACAATTCCTGGAAATGTGTACATTGAATAATATACAACTTGCATACATACAAAATTTTTCATCAGAAATTTTTATCAAGATGTTAATGACTGTAAACCAATTCTGTAGACTGGCCGTTTTATCTAAATAGTAGGAAACCTTTTTTTTAAAGATCTATTTTCTTGAGTTCACACTTACAAATGTTTAAGAATAAAGCGTATTTGTCGTGCTGTCCAGGGAGAGGGCTCTGAGCTCAGGGAAGACACCCCAACTCGTGTTATTCCCCTTATCGGGGAACAGAGAGAATTTAGAGTTCGAGCGAAGTGTCTAGCCCGGCCCTAGAACGCTCCCCCTGGGTAGATAATGTTTAAGAGGTGAAGTGTCGGGGTGGTGGAGGGATGCTAAAATCGTGAGACAATGCAGGTAGACGGCTTTGGTTTTTATAGGGGTTTGGTCTAATACTGATTGGATAATAGAATGATTGTCAGTGACATATTGAATTGCCGAAACATCTGTGCGTGCTCCTACCGAAATTTGTTTATAAAACATCACTAAAAGACAATGAGCTCACCCAGTGGCTCAGTGGTTAAAACTGTTGCCTCACAGCAAGAAGGTCGCTGGTTTGAGTCCCGACTGGGCCAGTTGGCATTTCTGTGTGGAGTTTGCATGTTCTCCCCGTGTTGGCGTGGGTTTTCTCCAGGTGAACTGAATTGAATAAACAAAATTGGATGTAGTGTATGAGAGTTTATGGGTGTTTCTTAGTACTGGGTGCGGCTGGAAGGGCATCCGCCGTGTAAAACATATGCTAGAATAGTTGGCGGTTCATTCTGCTGTGGTAACCCCTGATAAATAGGGGATTAAGCTGAAGGAAAATAAACGAATGAGCTTTTCCAGTTAATATAATAGAATATTATTTCTGAAGCATGAGCATAATCACAATAAGCTGTAAATGCACTTAATGTAAACAGTAACAATTTAGGTCGCACAATGTGTTTAACACACTCTTTTCACTTTACCCTATGTCTGCTGAGGTTATAGAAAAGATCTTGTTCTTTTCACTTTCTTTAATGGTGTCAAAACTCTGCACACCCTCCATCTCCACAGTTGGCTGGACTGCCGCTGTCGAGTCTTCATGATCCCCTGGCTCTGACTCTGGATGATGAACTCCAATTAGCAGCTCGTACAGTAAAGATCCCAGAAGAGCCCCAACACACGTCACGATTACAGGCACCCACCACCATCCATGTCCAGCCCTGACACGACAAATAATCACAAAATTGAATGACCTTTTATTTCAATTCAATTCACCTTTATTTCCATAGCGCTTTTACAATTTAGATTGTGTCAAAGCAGCTTTACATAGAAGATTATAGTGAATTGAATCAGTGTCATATATAGGTTTTATAGCATAACTACATTTTTTTACATCAAAACTAAACCAGACCTTCACTTAAAAGGGGCCTATTATGCAAGAATCACTGAGTTTAAACACAGCTGAGTGGTAACAGTTTGTAAATATATCCAGCATCTAACGGTAAAAATGAGTTAATTCAACTTTTTATAATCACACTTGATAAAAACAGTCTGTAGAAACACTTTGATTGACATTCTCCCTTTGTACTGTCATCAGAGTGGTAAAGCCCCGCCCATTAGTGATGTTCTCTCCCTCATTAGCATAAACAACCCTGAGTGAGAAGCAGCCGTCAGCGCGGAGTTTTTGCAACATAATGCCGAAAATAATGTCAGTGACTAAAGGTCAAAAATTTTTGTATGCATTTTTTTTCGTATTCATATGCCAAAAAAATCGTTACGTAAACAAACCTTGCACACTTAGGCCTAATCCCAATTCTATTTTTGCACGCCTACCCCTTCCCCTTGGCCCTCAAAAACAAGTGTGAAGGAGAAGGGCTTTAAATTTTACCCCAAAGAATTGGGACAGCACTACAGCACCTGCACACGTCATCGCGATCTCTCGCTTTATATGAGATCAGACGATCGCGACTGCTGTAGTTATTCCAGTTGTGTTATTTTTTTATTATTTATCTTGAGGAAAACACTTAAGGCATATATTATGTTATCGTAAGGATCTAATGTGGCAAAAGATCGTAACTATACTGCGCATTTACACAATGGCCAACAAAAACAACATTAACATTATAGCAGACACTGTAAAAAGCTCATTCCCAGCCACTAGACTTTTCTGACAGGATATCTGAGAGTCATCGAGTGTCAGAATGTTGTGGGACTGCTGTACAGGAGTTATGATTGGGGATTACAGATAGCGAAGTTTAGCGATTTTTATTTTAGCGCTTTTTTTAATAAAAGCATGACGGTAAAACACAAACGCGGTTATGAATATATTAAAACATGTGTTTGTTTGTTGTAAAAAATATGTAATAACGACAAAAAAATACTAATTTGTGGCTCTCCTTACTTCCGGGTGCAGCGATCCTGGCATTGTAGCTGGTGTATTCCGGGAAATTTTCTTTCCCCTTGGTTTCAAGTGTGGTCCTGAAAAATCTTCGTTCGAAGGGGTATCTACGAGGTATCTGAGAGCCCTTAGCCCTACGCCTTCAAGCTAAAGAGAATTGGGACACCCCTACTCCTTCACGGGAACGCGCAAAACGAGGGGTAGGGGTAAGGGGAAGGGTAGAATTGGGATTGGGCCCAAGTATTGGCTATTATCTAATCAATTATGCAAAAAGCGCAAAACATTTCATAGTCAATTCAAGCAGTGACACTTTGTTCTCCTCTCTTCTCCAAAGCATAGTCTAGAATAGTCTACATTTTGTGTTCATCCAATACTGCCAAAGTCCCTTTAAGGCAAGTAATTTCACTCGGCGGCCATCTTTGAAAAGCATCAAATTCTCCAAAACTACTTGCCAAGATTACGTTTACATTACATATTATGAATAACCAATAAAATTAAACAACTGTTTATTTGGTTTCATTTCTAAATGTTCGTATAACACAAAATCTGCAGAAACTCATGACTAGTCCAAGCCCCTGCCCCGGAAAATTGTCATTCTATTGACCTTATTCTTCAATGCGGAAGTGCGCTCATTTTTGCGATTGTTTTAGAACTTCAGATTCAGTTGTCTATGGGAGTAATGACTAGGAATAATAAACGGCAGAAAACGGTTAAACTACTTGCTCTACAAACAAGTGTTTGCATGCCTGTACATAAAAAGGAGAATGTTATTATAAGAAAACATCAGTTTGCAATATCAAGCAGCAGAATGAGCTGTTTTTAACGTCTTAAAATGAATGGAAGTGAATGAGAATGGAAGTCTCAAGCCAAAAAGATTCAAATCGCTGCGCTCATATGCAAAGAATAATGTGAATAGTGATTGCTGATTGGCTCATGTACTAGAAGGCGAGCTTTATTCGCCATATAGCGATCGATGATTGGCTCCTGTACTAGAAGGCGCGGCTTCATTTGCCATATTGACTGTTACACTTTTCCCCATTCAAAAGTATACGAGTGACACGTCTTGTGTATTCTATAGCCTTTAATACTGCATAGAGAGGAAGGAGATTTCTCATTGTCAAAGACCTGTACTGGATTACCCCCAAAATGTTTATTTCAGGAAATTAGCAGAATTTTAATGCATTGCTTGTGATACTTCCCACATTCAAGCATGTAAACAAATCCTGAACAGAGACTGGCAGTATCTATAGGCATTATAATAGATGCGGCCGTGTTGGAGTGTCAAAGCAACAGAACAAAAGTGGACAATGCTTTCTATTATAATGTCTATGGGGAGTACGTCAAATGTATGGACACACACACCCACCACCACCAAACAGCAGCAGGGCAGAGGTGCACCAGTCACAAAAACACAGTCACGGGTTCTCAACTGTCTGCCACATTCTGTCTTTATTTTATGCACTGTGTTTGTCATAAAGTTATCTGTAGATCAAATGCAGCATTCTGTATTTTGCTTGTATGGTGGCTCTGAACTGTCTAGCTTCAAGGCGATTTTTCGGATGCAAAAAGCAAAAAAAAAAAGTAACCTGGTTCTAATTTTTTATGACATACAAAAGTTTTGAAGGGCAGTGTGTCAAGATTCACACAACGTGAGGTCCACTTGTGGGAAAATTACAAAGAAATTACAGACAAAAATGTCAGATTCAGTGAGGAATAACCTTAAGAGTCATTAAAAATGTTGAGTTTTAGGATGTACAAATGAACAAAATAGCCTGCATAGACTGCCTTCTTCTGAGCCACATCTTTTGACATTTTTTGTTTTTCACAGAGATAACATTCGTCTTGTTTTGAATCTGTCACTATGCTGACACCAATCGGCAACCTCCCGCTCTCCCTCGGGAAGCCAATATGGAAGAAACTAAAACTGCAATTCATCGACTTGCCTTGGGGGAGGGCTAGCTTCAGGAAATCCAGATAATTTCTGACTGCATTGGTAAATTGGCCAATTTTACAGCTGATAAAAACATGTTTACAGATGGTTTTGGTGCATATAGCTATGATTACCCTTCATGACAACTGTGAGGGGGTGAATTTTTTATAACTCGTCCGTTTCTTTATTAAGTTATATTAGGTCTGCATATTTAAGGGTGTGGCCACTTGAGTGACAGCTAGGTCTCACTGCTCGCTGTCTCAACACCTCAGCTGATTCCGGCTGATTAGCCGCTGAGCTCGGCATACACATCGTGTTTTTGTTTTGTGCAATTTTTTTTCATTTGCCTTTTGGGATTATTTCCTGCAGTAATCAGATACTTTTAGCTTGCTGTGTGCACTTAATTGTGCTCACAAACCATTCACGTGGCCTCCATTTCCCAGGTGAGTGAAATTTTATACTTATATACCATCTCTATAAATCATCTATATATCATTTATAATAGTCTTTAGACCTGTAATGCATTCCAGAATCTGACAGATTGATTAGTTGTAGACTTCAGAACAGTCATCTGAAATGTTGTCATACAGTGTTTTGCCTGGATTTTATAAATAGCCTTGCATTTACTAACACAGACTATATTTGAAGTGTTTGGAAGTAATTTGTGTTTTCCTCCTATAGAAAAACATCATAAGAACAATGTTTAGTGGCTCAATGTATTACAGCAGTGTTTTTAAAAGTCTAAACACTATTGATGTAGTGTACAACCAAGCACGTGGTCAGAACACAAACAAGTCACGGGTAATGTAGTAAGCGTTCTCCCAAAGAAAAGTCTGTTTTAAGCCAGGTCTAAGCAAAATGCCAGCTTGCCTCTGTAGCTCCACTCACTCTCCGCCTCTTTGCCCTTGTTTGGTATCCCACGGTCGGTGCGATGACGCACAAACAAAATGACGACGCTTGGCTGTGCCTACTTGTAGCTTCTTTTGCGGTGTTCAGAAACCTATGGGTGACGTCACGGATACTACGTCCATATCTTTTACAGTCTATGGCTGACAGACAGGCATTTGTAGCTCCGCCCTCTTTTGAAAAGTGCACAATCTCCTTTGAATTTAAAGCGGCAGTGACCAAAACGGCACAATTTAGATTAAAGCCTAAAAGGGGCCATTTCAAAGAGCTATAAAACATTATTTGTATAGTATTTTGAGATGGAACTTCAGTTACACACTAGGGATATCAGAGACTTATGTTACATCTTGTAAAAAGGAGCATGATAGGTCTCCTTTAAATCACCTTTCTCCAATTTCTCATGTTCAGCTTGATCAGCTTCAGCAGATGACCATACATACATGTCTAAATGCATTGAGTTGCTGTCACGTGATTGGCTGATTAGATATGCGCATCAATGAGCAGTTGTCTACTTAATAATGTAGCTTGTAAGTGAGAAGTTGGAATGTTAGACTGACCTGAACACCTCGTCTCCCCAGCCTGCAATGTAGGAGAAGAGTCTTGGCCCAAAGTCTCTCGCTGGATTGATGGCATATCCGCTGTTAGATCCCATGGAGATCCCGATCACCAGCACAGCGGCTCCGACAAGCACAGGCTCCAGACCTGCAGGTGCTGGTGTGTTATGAGCATCTCCCAATGCAAGAACACACACCAGCAGAGCAGCCGTGCCAATGATCTACAATGCACGCTGTTGTTAATTTCGAAACTTTCTGATTTGGTCTTCATAATCTTTCTAATGTTGGGAAGAGGTTTGGCTATGGTGGATTTTCCCATTTACTTACTATGACAACATCCACTTCAGAAAAGACTATAAGCGTGGTCCATTGTGTCTAAAATGTATAGATCCTTTAATATTATCTTGACTTGTTGTATAAAAATATCACTTAAAATGTTTTAATAATGAAAGGGATAGTTCACCCCCCAAAATTTTTTTCAAACCTTTATAAGTTTTCTTTTTCTGTAGAACACAAATAAAGATAGTTTGAAAAATGTTAGAAACCTGTAACCATTAGGTCAGAAAAAAAACAACTTCTATGGAAGTCAATGGTTACAGGTTTCCAGCATTTTTCAAAATAGCTGATTTGTGACAAGTGAAGTTTGAGTAAATGGCAGAATATTCAGCTTGGGTGAACCAACCCCTGTAATGCCTGTTCAAATCAAGTCATCATTTACTCATCCTCCACTTCTTCCAAACCTGTTTGTGTTCCTTTTTTTGGTTGAAGTTATTTTGAAAAATGCGTTGAACAGAAAGTAAGATATACTGAAGAATGTTAGAAAAATACAGACATTGAGTTTTTTTGTTTGTTTGTTTGTTTTGTTTTACCAACAATGTCAATGTCTGCTTTTTCTTTATTTTTGTTTTGTTTTCAAACAGAAGAAATTCATAAACATTTAACAAATCCCTTAATTTGATGGAAATTTTAGGTGAACTATCCCTTTAACTAATTCAAGGTGCGCTATCCGCTTGTTAAGTGGTGACGTGATGGTGACATATGTAATACTGTTTCCGGGTCCAAGCCGCCACTCATTTGAATTGACAAAATATTAGTTTATGATCACTTTTTAATTCATATCACACATTAAAGTGAATTTTATATAAAGTCAAAGTGTACACAACAATATCTGGGCTTGCTGCATCTCAAATACAAAAATTTTAATAATTTATAAAAAATTAATCACTTTCTGGCTATCAGATATTAGGCATGGACATATAGATACTGCGATCGTGATTTTCGAAAGTATTACATCGCTTTGTAAACGTTTATTATTAGCATTTGATGAGTCTCCTCATTCAGTTTCATAGAGCGCTTGGACCCAGAAGCCCCTTCGCGTGACGTCACACTTAACAAGCGGATAGCAATATGTAGGAAAATAAATAAATAATAAATATAAAGAGACATATCTAGTAACTATAGCAGAAATAATATTCTGGTATTTTTCATTTAGTGCGCGTTTATTTTTTTTCCCACCTTCATGATTACATTTTTTTCTTTATCATTATTTTACAAATTACTGACCTGGTCTACCACTCCTCCCCACAGACTCAGATAATCTGCTGGATAAGTTGAGAAGATGCCTGCTGTAGCCGTGGCACCACTGACTGTCAGATGCCCTCCAGTGAAATCCATTATGGCATCTGTCAACAAAAAAACACATATCAACAGAAACATGTTCATTTGGATGTAAAGTGCATGTACATGAGTGTTCTTTTTATATACAGATTACATAAAAAATAAACTGGCTCATAGAAGCCATGTGAATATTTATGTGATGTCATGTGACGTCATGATATTACAACAGTGTTTTTAAAAGTCTAAACACTTTATTGATATAGTGTACAACCAAGCACATGTGGTCAGAACACAAGCGAGTCAGTAATGAAGTATTAAGCCTTTTGAGCCTTTCTCCCATAGAAAAGCCAGTCTAAGCAGAATGCCAGCATGCGTCTGTAGCTCCGCCTCTTTGCCCTTGTTTGGTATGCCCCGGTTAGTGCAATGACACGTGAATAAATTGGCGACGGTTTGCCACGCCCACTGGTAGCTTCTTTTGGGGTCTTCATAAACCTGTGGGTGACGTCACGGATACTACATCTATATCTTTTACAGTCTATGGTCAGTATTGACCTTATTCTTCAATGTGGAAGTGCGCTCGTTTTCGAGATTGTTTTAGAACTTCCGATTCAGTTGCCTATGGGAGAAATGACTAGAAATAATAAACTGCAGAAAACGGTCAAACTACTTGCTCTACAAACAAGTGTTTGCATGATTATACAGACAAAATTGAATAATATAATAAGAAAAGATCAATTTGCAACATCAAGCAGCAAAACTGTCAGGGGACTGTTTTTAACGACTAAAAATGAATGGAAGTGATTGAGACCGGAAGTCTCGAGCCAAAATAATTCAAATGGCTTCGCCCGCTTGTACGCAGAGAATAAGGTGAATAGAAGCAGATTCAAAACTCTAACAGCTGAAGGATGCTTCTAAAGGGCTGTTTATGCTAATGAGGGAGAGATCATCACTAATGGGCGGATCTTTCCCCCTCTGATGACAGTACAAAGGGAGAATGTCAGCGTTTTTGCACACTGTTTTCATGAAATGTGATTATAAAATAAAGAATTAATAAATTTTTATTATAAGAAGCTGGCTAAATTCACTCACCGTTGCCATACAACTCTGTTTAAACCCCCTATAAAAGCGAGTTTTGCATAATAGGTTCTCTTAAAGCACCTGTTGAGGGCAGGAAGGGGCTAAATGTGGGAGTTCACCATTGTATGTTGACCGTACTATTCCCCAATAGGGTTTTGTTTGTTTTATTTCTGTCTTCGTCTTTCTGTAAACACTCTGATTATAAAATATGCAAGGAAGAAAATAAACAACAAGACCCGCATACAAGATGATTGACGCAAGCTATCCCCTCCCTGAGCTCCCGCGGCTTCATTTTTTTGTCGGTCGCTGATTAAGCTCCACTCACCATAATACTGAAGAGCAACCGTTGCTGCAGCCAGAAATGCGCCGAAGAGCTGCGAACACACGTAGAAAGGAAGACGAGTCCACGAAAACCTGCCCAAAACACACAAACTGAGGGAAACCGCTGGATTCAGGTGAGCTCCTAAAACACAAGACCAATTCTTCGCGTTACGTGAACGGTAAAAAGTAAACCGTCGCGACTTAATTCAACTGATAACAACTACATTTTAAAAGTGTTTCCAGCTTAATTTATGAATGATATGCTTTAATTGGTGTCTTAATATCATGATATAGAACTCTATTAGTTCTTACCTGACACTCCTTTTGCAATGTAGATCCCAAATGTGGTTCCCAGTGCGAAGCCCAGGTTGATTGACAGGTATTCTCCTTTGGTATTCTGAGAGGTGGTGACCTGAGCCACTGCTCCACACCCAAACAGCTGTAGAGACCGCAATATTATATAAGGAACCAATATGAGAATTAATCATGTGTATCCATATGAAGAAGATACAGTGTCTATGGTGGAAAGTTTTATGGCACTATGAGATGCTGTTAATTGTAGTTCCAGTGAAGCGGTGGAAAAGATTAAATAGTTCAAAGTCTTCAAATAGGCTTGAGCTCCATAAACTGCTCAGTAATGCTATTTTATTCCTTCTTTTAAGTGCTTTAACATTTTTATTTGAAATAATTTAGTCATTTTTGTACCCTGTAAACAAAATTCTTGCCACCTTAAATTTTTTAGTTGAATCAAATCAACCTTTCTAGTCATCTCAACTCATTCTCATCAATCAAACTGACTAAAGATATTAAGTTAAACTTAAGGTATAACTTACAATTTAAGAGTTGAAACCTGAAATTAGCAACATAAAAATATTGGTTGCCTTGACTTTGACGTCATTTTTTTTTACAGTGTAGAAGACCATTCATTCATTCATTCTCTTTTCGGCTTAATCCCTTAATTAATCTAGGGTCGCCACAGCGGAATGAACCGCCAACTTATCCAGCATATTTTTTACGCAGCGGATGCCCTTCCAGCTGCAACCCATTACTGGGAAACACCCATACACTCTCATTCACACACATACACTATGGATAATTACCCAATTCACTTGTAGCATATGTCTTTGGACTTGTGGGGGAAACCGGAGCACCTGGAGGAAACCCACGCCAACATGGGGAGAACATGCAAACTTCAAACAGAAATGCCAACTGATGCAGCTGAGGCTCAAACCAGCATCCTTCTTGCTGTGAGGCGATCGTGCTACCCACTGCGCCAAGCGTCGCCCAGTGTAGACCAACTTTATAGTTTATTTTAAGTCACATTAACTACTACTTACATCTAAAATTAAGTACAATGCACTTATTGTGCTCATGTTGTATAGCAGAAGACTATTAAGCTGGGATACGGGTAGGGTTAGGGACAGGTTTGGTGGTGTGTAGGTTTAAGGGTTGGTTAAGGTGTAAAAGATGGGTCAACAGTGTATTTCTAAATGTAATTACAAAAATTTGTTACAGATGCAATTGCATGCAAATAATTGTAAAATATAAGTACAATGTGTACATAAAAAGTGCATCGTACCAAATGATTCATTTAAATGTACGTATGTATTAGTTAATGAAACATAAAATAAAGTGTAACCAAGAGAAAGAATCAAGAGAAACAAAAAATGTTTTAAATTTAGTTTGTTGGAATTTATCTTTCTATTCATAAAGACGTTGGGTAACTAAACTCTTATTTTAATCAATATAAATGATTTCTGTTTTGTTAAAATGCACCAAATATATTACCTTTATTCACTGAGAAGTGGATAGAAATATTCATTGTCAAAATAAGGTGTGTATGGAGTTCCATTATGATGTAATGTTGAAAAGCTATAATTACTCATTTCACCTTTAAGGATTGAGAGGAGAAAAAAAAAGGGGGGGAGGGGGGTCCCATAAACATAAACAAATATTTAATACACTGTAAAAATGTTGGATTGCACACTAATTCCTTAATGTTGTGCCAACTTAAATGTTTTTTTTTTTTTTTTACAAATTTAAGTTGATTGAACATAAAATGGGGCGGCGCAGTGGCACAGTAGGTAGTCACAGCAAGAAGGTCGCTGGGTCGCAGGTTCAAACCTCGGCTGGGTCAGTTGGCGTTTCTGTGTGGAGTTTGCATGTTCTCCCTGCGTTCGCGTGGGTTTCCTCCGGGTGCTCCGGTTTCCCCCACAGTCCAAAGACATGCGGTACAGGTGAATTGGGTAGGCTAAATTGTCCATAGTGTATGAGTGTGTGGATGTTTCCCAGAGATGGGTTGCGGCTGGAAGGACATCCGCTGCGTAAAAATGTGCTGGATAAGTTGGCAGTTCATTCTGCTGTGGCGACCCCAGATTAATAAAGGGACAAAGCCGACAAGAAAATGACTGAATGAATGAACATACAATTGTTTAGATGTTTGGGAACAACTTAATCATTTTGTTTTTAGCCCATTTTAAACTAATTTGAAAAATCTGCTAAAAATATGTTTTTCAGTGTATATATATATATCACACTTTAATCACAAAATCTACACCTGACCTGACATCACAATGTGCAGTAAATTTTGTATATTACCTTTTTAAGATTTCAGTTTCAACAGTGTCATGGTGGTGCAGTGGGTAGCACAAAAGCCTCACAGCAAGAAGATCGCTGGTTCGAGCCTCAGTTGGCATTTCTATGTGGAGTTTGCATGTTCTCCCCGTGTCGGTTTCCCCCACAGTCAAAAACATGCGCTTTATGTTAATTGGGTAAGCTAAATTGTCCGTAGTATATGTGTGTGAATGAGTGTATGGTTGTTTCCCAGTGATGGGTTGCAGCTGGAAGTGCATCCGCTGTGTAAAACATATGCTGGATAAGTTGACGGTTCATTCTGCTGTGGTGACCCCAGATTAATAAAGGGACTGAGCCGAAAAGAAAATGAATGAACATTAGTTTCTATATTAATTTAATGTATGATGTATTAATCAATCAGCATGTGCTATTAATTTGTAATTTAGAATCAATTTACAGCGCATGTATACACACACACACACCTCATTTGTTACTTAATCTTACTACCTAAATCTATTATTTCACTATTGACTAATGGACAGTAAATGATAGGATAAATAATAATTAGTTGTATTTTTAACCATTAACTAAGATGATTAAATATTGCACAAAAAAATTCCACACAATTTTCTCATGTTGTCCTAACACAAATCGATGAAGTTAACTGTTTTTACAAATTTAAGTGGATTGAACATAAAACAAAAAGTTGTTCCAAATAAATCTTAAGAATTGTGTTGACTCAGCTCATTTTAAATAAGTAGTTTGATCAAGGAGCAAAAACCCTCTTTTTTTGGAGTGTATTATTGTTAGTTAATTGGACCTACACTCAAAAATATATATTTGTTTTTTGCTTGTTCAAACTACTTAATTAAAATGAGCTGAAACTACACAATTCTTGATATTTCATTGGGACAACTTAATTTTTTTTTATGTCCAATCCACATAAATTTGTTAAACGTGTTAGGTTAACTTAATTGATTTGTGTTGTGGACAACATGAATGCATTGTGTGTGGAACCCTGCATTTCCAAAATTTCATGTAAAGCTCAAATCACGTGGCACATTTTCATATTACAAATACAATTGTAAAGATTTTTGACTTACTATTAAAACATAGACTCCGAAAAGCTCAGCCAGACATTCTCTGGGCAGACGACTCTTGATTCGGCATCTCCTAAGCAGACGGTCCATCACTGCGCTTTCTTCTGTTTACAGTGAAGTTAATGTAGGCCAGGAGATTACAGAGAAGCTCTGTGAAGAAAACATGCTCATCCAGAAGAACTAATTATCACACCACACGAGTAAACTCAGAGTGTCTGTTGTGGTTAAAGTGTGTTTTACGTGTCAGTCTGGAGAAGGAAAGACCATTACAGGTAGTACATTGCCCTTTTGTGTAATAAAACGATGAGCAGTTTATTGTTAACCTTTATCTGTGATGCACTGTTGGCATATACAGGACTACGCTCAGAAATGCTTCACTCTTCATTTTAAAACAAAAGTAAGGTTAGTTTGTTTTTTGTTTTTATAAATTATACAGGATCGCAGCTTATGTAATAATTAATATACAGCTTAAAGGCATAGTTCAACCAAATATAAACTCCCTTGTTTACTCACACTCATCTGGTTCGAATCTTTTATGAATGTATTCCTTCCATTGAAATAAGATAAAGAAGATATTCTGAAGAATGTTTGGGGAAAAACAGCTATTGACATCCATAACATACTGTGGAAGTCAATGGCTGTTTTTTCCTACAACGCTCTTCTGTATGTCTTCCTATGTGAAAGAAAGAAACTCAAACAGGTTTGAAACAAGTGGAGGAACAGTAAAAAATAAATAAATAAATTAATTAATTAATTTTTAGGTGAACTGTCCCTTTAAATAAATCGTAAATCATGCAAAATACATTAAAGAGCAATACATTTAGGTGTAATAGTTAGATAATTTGAAACAAAAACTGAATATAAAACATATACATGCTAAAAAGAAAAGCATTGTATGATCATTTATATATTTTATGCATGTGAAACACTCAAATTTTTTTATTTTTAACAGATTTGGGTGAGTTAGCAACAAATCTATTTAAAATATTTTTTTTAAATGTACCTCAATGGTTAGATTTGCCCATGCGAGTCAGATGTAAGCTGAATCAACCTCACATTTTTTTAGACTTCACAAAAAAGTTAATTCAACATTTCATTTTAATTTATTTTGGCCCCATTATATTTCTTAATAAGGCTAGTTTACATCAGACATGTCCCTCAATGTTCATGATCACTTCTATGATTTCCATAATAGTGAGACTCAACAACAGCCAACAATGTTGAGTATATTTCAGGCGATCTTATATCTCTAGGGCTTGCTTCTTAGGTTATATCTACTTAAGAAGATAATAACTAGATAACTGAGAATAAAGTCAATCTCCATAAAGTTGACCACTG
This sequence comes from Danio tinwini, assembly GCA_903798205.1. Taxonomy (NCBI): domain Eukaryota; kingdom Metazoa; phylum Chordata; class Actinopteri; order Cypriniformes; family Danionidae; genus Danio; species Danio tinwini. The sequence goes on from CAIGQZ010000253.1 coordinate 3,582,467, forward strand.
ATGTCTGATCTGATTTGATAAAGATCAAATTAGGTGCAATCACAAGCCAACCATACGTAACAAAAATCAAAGGTGTGATACAGACATAACCAAGCCCTGTTGCTTGTTAAAGGGATAGTTCACTCAAAAATGACTATTCTGTCATTACTTACCCAACCTTCACTTGTTCCAAACCCATTTGACTTTCTTCAGTTGAACATAAAAGAAAACATTTGAAGAAAGCTGGAAACCATTGACTTCAATAATATTTTCTTTTTCTACTATGGAAGTCAGGTAGCAGGTTTCTTTAAAAAATCTTCTTTTGTGTTTTCAAAAAATGTAAGTCCTATTTGCCTAATGTCATACTTTGTTTCTAAACTGTTGAACTGTACAGCTTTAAGGATTAAAAACTTAATGTGGGATACTTACACCAAAGGTAATGCTTTGTATTTAAAGGAGAATCTGAAGAATAAACAATAACAAAACTACAATTGTATGTTTACCTCCTTCAAAACAATATTATATTATGCTCTATCTATTATATTAGCCTGAAACATTATATTTTTGTAACGAGGACACATAGTGTGCACTTTTAGTGCTAAGCTGGTTTACAAGGTAGCCCAGGCACACATAGTTTAGTACACTAGTGTTTAGAGGTGTGAACCTACACTGGTCTCACGGTTCGGTTCGGATTATCATGCCATCGATTCGGTTCAATTCGATATCTCGGTGCATTGACGATGCTTTCCATACACAGTTTTATATTTTCTTCACAGCACAACAATTCTTGTATTAAAATGTATAAATATATTTATATATTATTTGTAATACAATTTTGTCATTTAATACAAACAGTAAGGCTGCGTCCGAAACCGCATACTTCCATACTATACAGTACGCTAAAATCAGTATGCGAGTCGAGTAGTATGTCCGAATTCATAGAATTCGAAAATCAGTATGCGAGAAGTACCCGGATGACTTACTACTTCTGGCGAGATTCAGAAGTGCGCATCCCATGCACGCTGCGCTATCCCATGATGCCCCGCGAGAGAATTCATGAATGGAAGTGAAGCGATGCAACTGACGCAGGTAGGTCACATGACCATGAAAAATGTCGGACGTAGTATGTTCGAATTCCATTCATACTTCTTGCATTCATACTGTATAGAACGTACTTTTTTAACGGCCAAGTAGTGCATTTAAATTCAAATGCAGTACCTACTGAGTAGTAGGCGGTTTCGGACGCAGTCTAAGATATATAAACTGTATATAAATACACAAGCATTTATAGCAAATAAACAAATATAAATATCTCGCTCGCTCTCTGAGCCTTGTCTTGGTCACACGCTCAACAGAAAGGGCAGCGATTGGCGCTGGAGCTCTTTACAGATGAGTGACACTGATAAACTGCAGCGGAGATCACAGCTGATCCATAATAGACACGGTGGAGAAGACTCTGCAGACACACGCCAGTGTCTGTATCCAGAAGAGGAGAGGAAAAAGTCACGCCCAGCAGGTCAAATGGGCCACAGTGAGAGAGAAATGGAGTTTACTTTCATTCTCTCAATCGCCGTGAAAAAGGGGCTTCTGCTGTTAGTGTCAGTGAAAGACTGTCCAGCAAACACACACGCAGTGAAATTGTGCAGAGTTTCTGTGTTTTTAAGTAGTCGGAGCGTTTTAAATACTCAAGCTTGCCTCCCTCGCCATAGTTAGCTACGGCGACAAAGCGCATATGAGATAAATGACGTCAGTACAAAATAACCGGTTATGATTATTACTAATGTACCGAAGAAACAATAGTGTTAAAGGTATAGTTCACCCAAAACTGAAAATTCTGTCATTATTTACTTGCTCTTCACTTGTTCCAATCCTGTTTTCACTTTTTTCTCATTGAACATAAAAGAAAACATTTTAAAGAATGCTGCATCCTGTATTCATTGACTTATATCTATATTTGTTTTTTCCTACTATAGAAGTCAGTGGTTTTAGCTTTCTTCAAAGTATCTTCTTTTGGAAAGAACCTTTGAAAGGGTTGACAACACTTGAGAGTGAGTACATTTAAATTTTTTGGTGAACTATCCCTTAAATTTTTCTTTCTAAAAAAAATAAAATAATTCTTTCTTCCTCCATTTTTAGGTTTAACAGGTGTATCTGTTAAAGCAGTAGGTGAATGCAGATTTCACATTGTCAGTTTACAGGAACACATAAGACAAACGAGAATCCAAATCCATCCCACAAATATTGTTTTCCCTTAGATTTAGTTGCTAGCTTACTTCTACAAAACTTTGTAGAGCTGCTACTACTGACTCGATGACAGAATGCTATGTTCCTGTTAAAAAGAGCAGCTCTCTTACATTAAGGATCACATAAAAGTAGTGTACTGCGTTCACTATTCACTATTGCATCAGTGTAATTATAATTTGACTTGAGAGGTTCTTCTCGTTTTCCAATAAATCAAGCTGATCTCTTAAATTAGTGTTCGTCAAATACAAAAAATATGCCATCTTTCACATTTAGATGTTTCTTAAAACAATTAATGAGAACGTAAGGCAGACCTCATTTTGCATTTTTATTTACACCTATTAAAATAAAATGTTTAAATATATTAAAGTGTCATTCCTGAACAAAGCCCAACTAACCCAAAGTTCAGTATGCCTGTATAATTATTTGCATATCTTTAATGGGAATTACATTTAAAAGAGTTCTGAGGGTCACTGTGTGATATTCAATGATGGTTGATATTGTGGATCTCCACAAATATACTTAAGAATGAAATATTGTTATTGTGGTGGGTTTGCCCGGAAAGAGATCGTCTTTCAGTTTTGGTTCCAAAACTCCTTTAACTTCGAAAGCCTCTGAAGAACTTGGAAAACATCGAGAAATCATCATGCATGTCAGAACCACCTGAAAGATGCAGAACACACATTATCGAATGATTACAACTGAATATTTGTTTAATGTACATTTACTGTAAATGCAAAAGTCTTTTTAGGTGAATGTGAAGACTTTTTATTAACATAAAAATACGTAAATATTAATGCTAAGGGTGGATAAAAAGCAAAGATAACTTTTAGTAAGATCCCTGGTTTTGATATCATAGTTTTTAGGGGAACAGCAGTGGAGTAAATAATCATAAAAGTGCTTGTTTTATTATTTAGTAGTTTGCTTTGTGTCTCTGTCTTTAAATAAATGTAATTATAATTACAATATTTTTAACAAATCATTATATATGGAGCTCTAATTACTTGATTAATATAATATTGAAAGCTACAATTAACATTACAGTCAAAACTATGCGACTCTATATGTGTATATATATATATATATATATTTATTTTTTTTTTTAAATCCCTATTCAAAAATAATAAAATGTATACAAACATTCCACATCTGAATATAACTATTCATTTTTTGTTTCAACTACAATTTTTAGTTTTATAACTTGTTTTTTATGACATATTTATATAAACATACATTGAATAAATACATTAGATATAATGGTATATACAGAAATCAGAGAGGGAAATTCAATACTTTTTAAGACCCCTTTTAAGACTCTTTCCCTACATTAAGACCTTATAACCACTTTAGGTTTTAACTGGAAACACTGGCGAGATTTTAACTGTATATTTAATAAATATTAATGTAACAAACTACTCCAAAACTAAAATATTATATACTGAATAAAAATCTTTTAAATCTAGCTAATTGAGCAGGTTGACTCCCATAGAACTGCAGAAATAATGATGTTGCATTGGTTACTGCTTGGTTATCTAGCAGGATTTTTATTGATTTCATAAACTGCACAGCATCCTGATATTCACAGATTTAATTCAGGCAAACTTTAGCATACAACCATACATTGCATAATCAAAAAAATCTATCAAATTTAATACCTTAATACCAAAATAGCATTTAAGACTTGTATTATAATACTATTTAAGGACCTCAAATTTCTCTATTTTGATTTATCAACTTTCAATACTTTTTAAGACCCGCGGACACCCTGTATAAGATTGTAAGTAAAGTATAATGAACATAATTTATAGGTTCATAATATGTCATTATTTACAGAAAAAAAAGATTATTAAACCACTAACCTGGCATTAAAGGACCAGACTGATCCATTATTGGCCTATCTTGCCCACTTGGACCTCCTGAGATGGTCACTGTCGTCTCTTCATTACCTTCTCCGTCTCTGACTGTTCGCCGTTCTTCTACGGTCTACACACACACACAGACATTCTCAATTATTATAAGCATAAATGCAGGGCATATTTACAACTTTCTATCTAATATTACAATAATTGTATTCAGAAAAAGTTTTGAATACAAAATGATCCACTCACTCCATCCGGTCTGACCACCTTGGTGACGCTGACAGACTTAAAAAACGACCTTGTTTTTGGCTGTGAAGGTGCTGGATCTCTCAAGATCTGGTCCAGTCCACCTGAAGACACCTGTGAGTCCAGATCTGTGGCCAGAAGCAGAAAGCAAAAGATTTGTTAAAGGAGCATCTGTAAGATTACACATGCATTATGTGCTTTTTATTGCCAATACGTAAACAACTTATAAAACAATACATAAAAAAATAAAATCAAGAATGGATTTTAATTAATTCATTAATTTAATTAATGAATTAACACACACACATACATACATACATATATATATAAATACACACACACACACATATATATATATATATATATATATATATA
>CAIGQZ010000253.1:3599135-3609329 GCA_903798205.1 Danio tinwini
TAATAATAATAATAATAATAATAATAAACCAAAATAAGACTAATAGTAATAATAATAATAATATTTTTTATTATTGGTATTATGATTGTGTTGTTGTTGGTATTAATATTGGTGGTGCAACACAATCATAATACCAATAATAACAAATAACAACAACATCAATAATAATTAACTAATATTAACTTAATATTAATAACAATAATACCAATAATAATAATAATAATAATAATAATATTGGTATTGTTGCCACAATAACAGCAACACAATCATAATACCAATAACAACACCAATAATAACAAAATAATATTACCAATAACAACAAAAAATATAATAAAAAATGACTATTATTATTATTATTACTATTATTATTATTATTATTATTAGTTAGCAATGTAAAAGTATAATTTAATAATGAAATTTTCATTCTCTCACACTTCACTTTGAGAGATCTCAAATAGGTTTTGAAGAATGCTGGTGCCTGCCATACACTGACTTTTTCGATGGATGCCAGCAACCAGCATTCATCAAAACATCCATGTTCAACAGAAGACACTCAAACGTTTAAACCTACATGAGGGAGAATAAACAATTTGTGAACGGTCCCTTTAAAACAACTATTAATAAAAAAAAATCTTATTCAATAAAACGGTTTAATTAAACCATTTTAAACAAATAAAGAAAGCCGACCTGTCCGTCCTGCTGCAGGTGGTGGTGGAGCATCTGTGAGTGTGGCTGCTGATGTGGCGTCAGGATGTGCATGTATGGAGCCGGAGCGTAACCCGCTGCAGCAGGTGGGTTGATGGGGCCTGCGCTGCCGAGAGCCGAGGGCAAACTGAAGGAAGCACTGGGAGTTCCCGTGTGGAAACCCTGCTTCTCAAAAGACTGCAGAGGGAGGATCAACACTGGAGAATTAGCACAAATCTAACCTTTGGCTACAACTTAATAAAGTTGCATTCAATAAACCTGCTCACCTGCGTCTTTGTGTAAACAGACCCTGAAATATCAGGGACTCCCGTGTTGCTCGATGTCACGGAGACTCCTATAGTAAAAGAAAAAGTCAAACAGATAAAATGGTGATTGCAGAAACTAGCAAAACAATTTTCTTAAAACATACAGATCCTGTAATGCAAATATTGAGAAGTAAACTTGTAAATGCTGCATCGTGAATTGACTGATGCATGTCAAAACAGCACATTGAGTGGCAGCACAGCCTGCTTTTAAAGAGCTGAACGAACATGGTTAAAAAAAAATAATAAAAATTACAGATTGACAATTCATACAAACAACACTTCTGCCATGCAATTTAAATGAGGCACTCCATTTAAACCTACTTCTGTACTAACGAAGTTAAAGGTTTTAAAAACTGAAAAATACACAGGCAGATAAAATGGATTCCAAACCATTGGAAATTGGTTGCATTACTACACCAACATCACAGCCAATACAAACTAAAACACCATTACACACAAACACTAACAAAAACCCTTTAAAAGTATATTACTTTACTAAAGTTGTTTTTAATTGCGTATGAATCAGCAAAAACACAACACATTAAAGCAGATCACTATCAAGTAAACACAAATGAAGTCAAGAACAAGTCTAGCTGTCTGAATTCTCATGAAATGCAAACTATGATCAACAAATCCTAAAGACACCACAAACACGCACTTCACAATAGTTAGTTCTCCTTTGTTCTCACACTGCATGAATCTCTGGGGTAGGATTCAGTTGCTGTCATGTTCACAGTAGGGATGACTCAATACTAATATGTATAATATTGAACTGTTGGGTATAATCTCTATGGTTAAATGCATACAACAATGTGGTCTCATTTAAATCTTGCATCCCCCCCCCATTCCTTTAATTACTCTCTAAACTGGCTCTGATCATGTCCTAGCAATTGATTACTTAATGATTTGATTTGAAGCAGGTGATGTCAACAGCTGATTATAATTATGATTTGGTACAAAAGCAGCATCCAAGAAAGGTCTAGTCCTTTAGGAGCAAAGATGGGATGGGCAGAGGATCGCCAGTTTACCAACAAATACATAAGAAAATAATAGAAAGGTTTAGAAATAAGGTTCCTCAAAGAAAGACAGGAAGACATTTGGATATTTCACCTTCAACAGTGCAGAACATCATTAAAAGATTCAATGAATCTGGTGGAATTTCAGTGCGTAAAGGACAAGGTTGCAAGCCTAAGCTGAACTACCAATATCTTTGATCCCTTAGGCAACACTATGTCAAGAATCATCATTCATCTAGAAGCGATATCACCACATGGGCTTAGGACTACTTTGGCAAACTATTGTCAAGTACCACAATATGTAGTTATACCCACACATGCCAGTGAAAACTGTACTGTGCCAAAAGGAAGCCCTATGTTAACAGTGTCCAGAAGTGCTATAGACTTCTCTGGGCTCGGAGGCATTCAGGATAGACTAATCAGATCAGTGGAAACATGTACTGTGGTCAGATTAATCAGTATTTCAGGTATCTTCTGGGTGGAGAAACAGATGCCGTGTGCTCCAGACCAAAAATAAAGTAAAAAGGATCATCCAGACGGTTACCAGTAACAATTCCAAAAGCCAGGGTCTGTCATGGTATGCGGTTGTATCAGGGCCCTTGGCAAAGGTAATTTGCGCTTTAGTGATTCCACCATTAATGTTAAAAAGTACATCGAGATTTTGGAGCACAATATGCTGCCTTCTTTTCAATGCATATTTCAACAAGACAACACAAAACCACATTCTACACACATTACAAAATCCTGACTGGGTTGGAGCTGAATTCTGCAGGGAGGTAGCTCTCCAGGAACTTGCTTTTAGGGTTTTCCAATTGTGTACCGATGCTGTACCGATACTAAAATGTGACGTATAAACATTGCAGATACTAATACTGAATCTGGCCAGAGAGAATCATCACTACCCTTATCACTCAATGAGACACCAAACCTGCTAGATTTAAATACATAGCAAGTCACTGCAGGGTCATTTTTAACCCATAGTAGACGAGGTGCAGACAGTCGTCTCTTCAGCAGCCGAGTGGTTTCAGTAAGACATGGACGGGTTCACGAAATGATGTCATGGCTGTAGAGTGTCTGCAACTAGTACCATAAATCTAGAAATCACACCCACTTTGAAGCAGTACTATACTACAGTAAAATACCAAACCAAGCAGAGTTGTGCTGAACAATGGAAACACTGCTTTACTGAAACAACTTAAAGGATTCATTCATAAAGACCTCCGTCCAAATAAATGGATGACTGATTTAATCAAGGCAGACTTGCTGGTGTCATATATACGAGAAGCCTAAACCAACAGAGATACCATCAACCCATACTGCAGTAATTTACTTTTTAAATATTAGGTTCAGCTCAGCAGTTTAAGACAATTGTGTTACTGATAAGGGTGACCATTGCAACAGCCCTGCTGATTTCCATCTCCCACACTTCAGAATTTTCTAGTGCAGCAGTTTCCTGATTTCTTTAGATCTGACCAAGTGTCATTTGACTGCCTTTACCAGTAGTAAGTTAGGAGCAAATGAGAGGGGAGAGAGAGCTTAAAAGGGAGGAGGAAAAGGGGAAATGGGATTTTTGTTGGGGTTTTTTTTGTTTGTTTTTTTAGCGTGAGGCTGCACTCACCCACTCCGGGCCCGGTGACGGAGCTGGCGGGCTTGTTTTGCGCAGAAGCAGCAGCGGCGGCAGCGGCAGCAGCAGCGGCTGCAGCAACGGCGGTGCTGTAACCACCCTTACAGAAATCCCCGCTCCCTGCCGAAGCCTGGCCCAAATCCTCATAGCCTGCAAACGGTCAGACACACACACAGCCACAGCCCCACAGCATTAGACACACACCAGGCAGAGCAGAGGGGAGGAGGAGTGAAAGGGTGGGGCTCAGGGATGAAGGCTGGGATGCGGCAAGCTGGGAAAAGGGACTAACCGGAAGACAGTACTAGTGATGTTAAAGAGATTAGCTCAACCAAAAATAAAAATGTACTCCTTTATGCACACTTTTCTCCTTCCAAACTATTTATGCTAACAAACTGCCAATGATTAATAAATTTTTGCTATTGTAGTTGATTAAGTAGTCTCAAATTTGACTAAGCCAAGTAACAAGTCACTTTTTGGTCTTATTTTACAAGTCACCTAGAGTTAAACAGTTGAGTTTCACCATCTTTCAATCCACAGATAAACACTTTCAGCTCAGCATAAATCAAAGAATTGCATTAGACCATTAGCATCTTGCTCAGTTAGTTTTTTTTAAAGGCCGGACCATAATATGGATGCAGCAGGCTCAATAATGGCTCGTTTCCACTGAGTGGTACAGTACGGTACGGTTCGGGTCGGTACGGGTCACCTTTATCAGGCTTGCGTTCCCACTACAAAGGGTACCCTTTTGGTGGGCGTGGTGTACTACAGAGAGTTTTAGTCGATGTCATTCTCGTTAAAATAAATGTCTACAGTAAAGCTGTACAGTTCGTTCACATTATATGAGAAGCATTTCTCACAAAGACAGATGCTTTAAACATAATACTTGTTTATAAATGTTTATTACTGACATTTCTATGAACATGATTCGATTATAACTGCAGATCAATGACAGTGTGACAGTGTTACAGCCTACTGTAATGTCTGCAATTATATAAAATAAATAAATAAATGCAACATATGAACACATACAGAGCCTTACAGTCTCTGATATGTTACCACTTACAGATTACCTACACACAGCATACATTAAGTCCTTATTTGAGTTCAAAAACAACACGCAACATACAGTAGCCCACAGTCAGAGCTAACCTCTCATCTGTATCTGTAATCTTCACCAGCACATGTAGCCTCTGTTAGAGAGTAATTCTGTCATTCCGAGTTCATAATAGTCCAAAAGGTGATGATAAACATGGCAGTTTGTTCATGATTTGTTCATGATTTGTTCATGGCAGATTGTTCATGGCAGATTGTTCAGGTTGCTGAAACTATTTGCTCCTGTGTTTTGTTGGGCTTCTTTTTTCCGCGCTTCACTCTCGCGTTTGTCCTTTTCTTTCTGAATGGATCAGATGTCGAAGACGCTTCATTAAATCACACACGCGTTATTATCATCAGCTCAAGAAGTTCGTTATATCAAATCTAGACGCTATCGCGAGCTCCCTGGAGAAAGCGAAAACCTCTTGCACTTTTAGACGGCCTCGTAAAACAACAACAGGACATGGCAGATTCTTGGCTTTGTGGCTGTTCATCAAGACAACGACAAGGTTTGTTTTGAGCCCGGGTCATCCATGGATTTTTATTATATGCATATAGTTGTCTCGGCTGTGTATTTAAAAACATGGCGGCTCCATTGTTTTGATTCTGGCTAGCTCGACGAGATCGTGACGCATCTCTGTAAACCAATCAGCGTTCAGCTGCGCGTGTAGCTCCACCTTTTGGTACCCTTTCTCGTCTTTGGTACCCTTTCGAAAGGGTGCTGAAAAAGTGGTACGGTGCGGTTTTATGGCCGTTTCCACTGTCAAAAGCGTACCGAACCACTCAGTGGTAACGGGCCATAACATTAGGCCATGCACAGTGACATAACATGTGTGACTGTGCCTGCTGCAGCAGAAAGTATAATTCCTAGCCCTAGAAAACAACATAACATTTTCTGTCAGTCTTAATACACCGTGTATACACAAAAGTATCAAGCTTTAAATAGGAAAACGAGCATAGCTCTTTTTGGATTATTTTAGCAAGATGCTAATGGTCTAATTCAATTCAAGGATTTATGCCTAGCGCTGCCACCAGACCTGGAGATTGGGTAAATGAATCTTAAAAATCGTAACTACAGGGGAGTTGTAAGATAAGCCCATTTCCAAAAAATATATTTTCCTTTCAAGAGCAAGTTCCAAGATGAGTGCCGGCTCATGTGGAGCAGACAGGAAGACAGACAAGGTGTGCTATTAATTACATTTGGGATTGTTTTACTTTTAAATTAGCCTGCACAATATGGGAGATCATATAATATGTAAACTTATGCAGCACAGTCAGACACTTGCTCTTTTGTGCTTTCCACAGAAACCTTTAGTCAGCTTTGCAATAGATGAATCCAGTGTACAGTGTAAGCCGCATTCAGGAAAAACAGACTTGTGTGTGCAACGTGAAAAGTGTGTGATCGTTGTAGATATAAAGCATTTATTGACCGCATTTAACACTTTGATTAACAACTTAGAAACTAAGTCGAGAAATTTAACTGGGAAAGAAAAAAATATATATTTGAAATGATGAAGATGAAGCTAGCAGATAAAAAAAAAAATTTAAGAACATAGTAGAAAAGAAGTAAAAGGCAAATAAGAGTAAAGAGATATTTTGTTCAAGAAGACTGATAGTGTGAAACGGAGAGAGAGCACAAGAGCAAAGGAATGAGATGGTCCAACATAAACAGTGCTCAAAAGAGGTGTATGGTCAAAAGCAAGCAGCGTGTGAAAAGCATGTGTGAACCCACCACCCTCAACCAAAGCGACCTCACTCCCACCTCATTCTCCAATCATTACTGGTTGCACAGAAAGCCACCCACTGGAGACACTCTGAAGTCCTTGCCTAAGACAGTTTCAAATGTCACGGTTGCGATTCACTGTAGAAACCTTTCCATTATTTGATCTTAAATGGTTCAAACCCTGCCATATTGTTGGAATGTCCTTGAACTGAATCACTCTGCAGATTCAAGCAGCACAACCTTAACTACAGCTCAAATGTAACCAATCTTAGCTGCTACTCATGTTAGATCGACATGTAAAAACAAATCAAACCTCCATGCACTACAGTTGTGATTGTGAACGTGAACTGCTTTTTTGCAAAATCAATCATCTTCCATGGGTTGCATCTTTATGATACGAGTTCTCATGCTTCAACTTCACAGACAAGAAAGGAATAAAAAACACTGACCTAGTTTAGTTAAACAAGACTTAAACTTCCGTCACAAGGAATAAGATGGTTCTACTGGTTACAAGTGTTTTTCCCTCCCAGTAAACTACTTCAAAGCAGACTGAATTATAAAAATGTGAGTCTAAATGAACATTATACACTGTTTATATGTTGCATGAAAACAAATGACTACATTACCAGTGCTATATCCATGTGATCCATAACCACTAGCTTGCTGGAAGGCCGTAGCTGACGCATTGACACCAACATTCACACCGTGCTGTTTGGAGGAGGTAGGAGCCACCTAGAGAGACATTATAAAAAAATAAAAAAATTACACACACACACGTACATTAAATGGCAATTTGCACAATCCGGCTTTCATATAAACAATTTTAATGTGGTCATATCATTGGCCAATGAACATTTCTTGCTTGTTATTAAACTATTTTATAATTAAGAGGCAATTCAATCATAACTTATTTATATAACTGATAAAACAGCTTTCATAACATCATCAACATTGTTTTTTTTCGGATTCTTGGAAGCTATAGAAATCAAATATGTAAAACAGGAAATATATTGGGACCATTGTTTTTGTTTACATTACTAAAAATAGTCTATAGAATGCCTAAAATAGAACGTCAGCGTATGAAACGATTGCTACGCTATACATTGCCGAGGCATTCTATTGAACAGGTGTCAAATCCAGTTCCTGGAGGGCTGCAACTCTGCACGGTTTAGTTTCAACCTTGCTTCAACACACTTACCTGTAGGTTTCAAACAAGCCTGAAGGACTCAATTAGTTTGATCAGGTGTTTAATTAGGGTTGGAACTAAACTGTGCAGAGCTGTGGCCCTCCAGGAACTGGATTTGACACCAGTGCTATTGACCTTATTCTTTAATGCGGAAGTACGCCCGTTTTTGCCATTGTTTTAGAACTTCCTATTCAGTTGCCTATGGGAGAAATGACTAGGAATAATAAACCACAGAAAACGGTCAAATTACTTGCTCTACAAACAATTACTTCTTTCTTAAACGCAGTGAATAAAGTGAATAGAATGTTGTGTAATTGGCCCTCCCCCACCATTTTCCCCACCTCTAATGTTGGTGGTGGCGCTTGGGTCATTGTTTGATGGCGATCGAGTGTTGAATGTTATTATATGACAGTGTATTGCCGGTATGAGGTTCCACTACCACATCACAGACAATATTGCAACAAATACTTCAATGTCAGTTCTGCTGTCACCGTTTTCCCAGTAAGAACATCATATGCTTTATTTCATATTCCTTCCAGTTTAAAATATGTAATAATCGATTAAGGCTTTTGTTGTGCTCTAACAATTTGCCTAAATGATTCTTGTCATTATATAGAATGCCTATGAAAATGTATGCAAAATCTTTACAAAAAACCCTGATATTTCATCCTTTACATAAAATCATCAGGCATTCTATTCATTTTCTAGGCATTCTATACAACATTGGAATTTCATACATTGCCGGTAAAATATGCATATATAATTTCTGTTTATGTCCTGCAATATTAAAAAAATAAAAATAAAAAAAGTAAAATGAAGCAAAATAAAAGTAAAAATAATACCAAATCAGAGTACGATCTACTGCTTGTTGATTGGATTAAATGCAAAGTTCTGAAAATGGGTTTCCAAGTGCAAGCTTTTGGAAAATACTGTTCTCATGCAGGTAAGCTACACATATACAAAGACAAAAATGCTGACATCATGGAAAAATATATTGCATGCTTATCTTGAGTATGTACAAAGTGAAATTTTCTACTGGCTTTGCACGAATAACCCAGGGTTTAGTCATTTTCATACCGTTTAAAAAGAGACTGTTTACACAAAACTGAAATTCTGTCATCATTTACATCATTAAATATGTCAATCTCTGAGTGGCCTTTGTTTATTAAACACAAAATAAGTTAATTTGAAAAATGGAAACATGCAACCATTGACTTCTGTAGTATTTGGTTATTGTGCTATGGAAGTCAATAGTTACAGGTTTCTAACATTTTTCAAAAGATCTCGTATTCAGCAGAAACAGCTAACTCAAAAAGGTTTGGAATCACTACATTTTTATTTTTGGGGTGAACTGATACGAAGACCTGAGGTGGATCAAAGGAGGCATTATTCATTAACTATTGATTTTGAGCAATCACAGAGCAGCTTCAGTTCCTACCGGAAACATGGCAGGGCCATACTGGAAGGTGTTGGGCAGACCAGGCACACCAGTGTAATAGGGCAGGCTAGTGTAACTGTATCCTGGTGGAAGGGCTGGGTTGAGGAAGGGCTGCTGGGTAGTGTGGTGCGTTTGTGTCTGGGTTTGCTGAGGCTGGGCCAGTGTTGTGGCTGGGGCAGGAGACGATGCATCACCACGTCCAAACTTCGACAGGTCCCCAGCTAAAACGATAGAAAATTTTAGATAAATCATCCCTATAGATAAGGATATTGAAGAACAACAAAAAACACCTTACCAGAATAAGGGTTACTTGTCAAACCTCCTTCTCTGCCAGTCAGTGCTGTGGTTGGAGTGGCAAACGGGATGCTGTAATAGTCCTGCAGCAGAAGGAAATGGCATTTTAACTTTTATATGCACAAAAAAATTATAATAATAAAAGGAGTCAGTCAATTTCACTAATAAAAAAAGAAAAATCCCTCACCAGTGGTATTCTGGTTTGCAGCATCTGTAAGTCATCGTAGCCATAAACTTGCGGCTGGAGGACACAAAGAAAAGTTTAGCCAAAACATGGCTCATAAACCATACTTGCATGATTAGGGAGTGCAGGATTGAAAGCAACAAAAAACAAGCATCCCTAAACACTCACTGGGTATGGGTGAAGCAGGCCAGGTGCCATAATGTAAGGGTTGGGCAGCAGTGGCGGCACTCCAGGTGGCAGGTTTGGAGGTGCCTTCCCTGTTTTAATTAAGCAGCATTCAATCAATTGATGTAGAATTGGTGTCAATTATATTTAAAAATAAAATCTTTTTAAACATCTATTAAGATTAAAAATATTAAAAATGTTTGAACAAGGTGAAATAATGTGCATATTTTATTCATGATTTTAATAGTTTTGCTAGCTAAATAAAATGTTGAATAACAAAATTAAGAATAGTTCAAACAAAAAAAAATTAAATTCTGTAGCCATATACTTTCCCTCCACTTGTTCCAAAGCGGTTTATTTTTCTTTCATCCGTTGAACACAAAAGATGATATTTGAAAGAGAGGTAGAAACTTGTAACCAGGGCCTGACATTAACTTTGATCACCAGCCACTGTGGCTAGTA
>CAIGQZ010000253.1:3613926-3648320 GCA_903798205.1 Danio tinwini
GTAGCATTAACTATAGTGGCAATCCTAAAAATCATTGGACATCAATAGTCATGTGTGCAACTTTGAGGGATAAACTGTGATTGGATGTCAAGGTTTTTAATGTTCACCAGCTTAAAAAAAAGCTCTGAAATTACTTTTGACATCTTTCCTATAATTCAAAAAGGTTGTCATACCTTCCAGAGATTGTGACGTCTGTATCGAGCTGAACCCATTCTGTTGACAAGATAAAAGTGGATAAAGCATTTCTCAAAAGTCTCATAGTACAATGTTAGGCCGATTGTTTCACCTTCGTCTGCATGTCTTTCTGTGGGGAGGAGGACACAGAGGGAGGGTACCGCCGTGTCTGATTGGCTCTAGACTCGTATAGCTCCATCTGACTGGGGTTGGACAGGGCTGTTGCTTGCTCACTGTGGATAAAACAGAAAACTATCAGCAAACAGTCTATGAGGTAAGCGTCACTTTCGCAATTGCTGCATTAACATTGCTCATTTGAACACGGTCATTTGAAAACTGGTGCCCACTAGTGTTGCTGCCCAGGATACTGGAATTTAGAGACCAATCTGTTATTTCTGTTGAGCATGTGAAAGAGAATACAATGACCAATCAGCGGTGTAAGTATGGGCTCAATTGTTAGCAGGAAATTGACGTTTTTAAAATTTCAGTACAGAAAAGTAACAAATTCAATACTTTTGACATCACTATTGCCCACCAAACAACAGACCGAGACATCAGAAGCACTTCCAAGTAGGGCTGTGCAATATTATCGATACATCTAACGATCGCGATAATTTCTTTTATGATAGTCCAACCTCAAGTATCGATTCAAGTTGTGCCAAATGACCACCTCCTCCGCTCCTGTAGATGTCGCTAACTCGCGATCAACAAACGCCAAGTAGTACAGTATCAGAAGCAAGAGTGAGCATGGAATAAAGCATAAAGGTGCCTCCAGCTTTTAGAGCTGACGTGTGGCTGCACTTTGGTTTTAACGCTATTAGGGTTGGGACGATAGACGATGCCATCGCCAATGGCCTATAGACATCATGATGCTAAGACGGCATCACCGATCTTCCGCACCGCACTTTTGATACTCTCAGGTAACGTGTCACAGCGTCAGTACACTGTGTCAGTCTTTCGCTTTCATGCTTGTGCCAAGTAATTTTTGTGAAAACCTCAGATACTGTTGGTTAGTTCCTGTTGGTTGTGCAGCATTTTTACCAAGCAAGTGTGTGGACACCATAACGACACAGATCACTCTGCCTATTCATGCCAGATCGAGTCCCGCGGAAAAAAGTGATTGACAGGTGATAATTTGTGTGTAACTTATCTTTTTTTTTTTTTATTTATGATTTGGTTATGAGTAAAACAAAGGGCATGCGGGTCCGTTAGTTGAAACGGTAGGCTACAAATAATTAATTAGTTAAGAATTTATCATGAATTCATAAATAATCAGTTCACCTCCCCCTATGACGACGATGCATGGTCCATCGCCATGTTTCACATTAGACATCGTATGATGCCAAATTGGTCAACATAGCCCAACCCCAAACGCTATACCAGGGAGTACTGAATTAGACAAAAATAAATGCCATTTGTAAGCTTTGCAATATACATAGTTCTCTGTTCAATCACACTGTGCAGTTTTAGTGATTTGAAATGGATGGAAAATAAATTGGAAATTGGAATCTGCCGACTTTATCAAGTTGTCAATATAATGTGACACACATACTAATACAAACTATTGCAATATGTCACAATATTTATTGTATCGCGATATATCGTATTGTGACCCATGTATCGCGATATGTATCAGACTGTGAGGCCCTTGCCAATACACAGCCCTACTTCCAAGCGAACTCTGGTGCAGTTTGGCTAAAATTTGAATGCTAAAAAGTCACAAAAACCATCTAAATGAACCTAAAACAGGACGTAATTTCACACACTGATACAAATAATTTGATTATGCAGAAAAAGCAGCGTATCTGAATTATAATGAACAGAGGGCAGGTATGGATCAACGTCTGATCCACTGTCTCTTTTGGCAGTCCACCATTTCTCAAACAAAAAAAACTCCTTGAGCAGTTTGGAACTAATTGAGCATTAATATAGCTGCAAGTCTAAACTAAAACAGGCCCATATGAACACGCATACAACAAGCATGTTTGGTCAACCACACAAGATTTTTCCAGGTGAGGACAAGTGTGCAAATATAAATAAAGTAATATTACCAACTACCTTATTATAAACTCTAATAAATAATAAACCATAATAAAGATTTTAAAAAAGATTCAACAATAAATAATTATAATTTCCTATTATATTTTTTATAATAAAAATAATAATTTAAGTCAAATGGGTTCTGCATTTTATTATTATACTACTACTACTACTACTACTACTACATTAAATAAATATTGATATAAAAAGGTTTATAACCGTTCAATCTTGTTTAAAAAAATAGTAATAATTAAACCTATGCATTACTCATCACGAATGATAAATCAACATGAACAAAAGTTTCAGCCTTCAGGTATCCAAGAAACTTACTTGCTAGAGCTTGTGTAAAGGCTGTTCTGGCCTTGGTTGCCTGGTGTTGTCGTGGCAACAGCTGCAGAGGCATCATACTCAGGAAGCACCGGTTCAGAGCCAAACTGTAATGCTCCAAACTGCAGGTTGAGTCCGGATATGTCCGCAGAGCCCGGCATCTCCACTGCAAGGGCTGGGATCTGCAAAACCACAATGAGGGTAAACATCAGTTTAATCTACCGTATTCCTACACCCCATGGTGCCTGATTTAAAATTTATAGGAAGCTAAACTCATAATTCATGCAATCAGTGAAATTATTTAAAGAAAAAGTAAAATGAAATGTCATTCTATTCAGTTCACCCACTGAACATTAAAAGGAAACTTATTAGAAGTAACCAATTACTTTCAGCAGACAGGAATAGTCTTTCCACAGCAATATTATGAAAGTGCTAAACATCACTACTATAGTGAATACATAGAGAAAATCTAGGAGGATCTAATGGCCCGTTTCCACTGAGTGGTATAGTACGGTACAGTACGTCACCAATGATACCCTTTTGGTGGACGTGGTGTACAAAGTTTCAGTCTACGTAATTTTTGCTCAAGGAAACAAAGTAAAACTGTACGGGTCATTCACATATCATATGAGAAGCATTTCTCACAAAACAGAGGCTTTATACACAAATACTTTGATTTGATGATAACTGCAGATCAATGACAGTGCAAAATAGCCTACTGTAACATCTGCGATATGAAATAAATAAATAAATAATTGCAACATGTATGAACAAACAGACCCTTACAGTCTCCAATGTTACCTCCTTTGTTGCAAACCTCTCATCTGTATCTTTAATCCTCACCAGCACGTTAGAAAGCAATGTTAGAGAGTAATTCCTGTTAGAAAGTAATTCTGTCATTCAGAGTTCATGATAATAGTTAAACATGGCAGTTTGTTCATGTTTTAGGTTGCAGAAAGAATCATTTGTTCCTTAGTTTTTTTTCCGGCTTCTCTTTGCTTTAAATCACGATTCACTCTCGTTTGTTAGTTTCTGAAAGGATTGGATGTCAGAAGCACTTTAAAAAAAAAAAACCAAAAAACAAAACAAGCACGTTATTATCATCAGCTCAAGAACTTATTTCAAATATAGACATGCACATAAGCTCGAGCTCACGCTTTTAGACAGCCTCGTAAACAACATGACACTGCAGACTTTGTTCTTGGCTTTGTGGCTGTTCATCAAGACGACGACAAGGTTTGTTTGAGCTCGGTATCATATGTACAGGGAGTGCAGAATTATTAGGCAAATGGAGTATTTTGACCACATCATCCTCTTTATGCATGTTGTCTTACTCCAAGCTGTATAGGCTTAAAAGCCTACTACCAATTAAGCATATTAGGTGATGTGCATCTCTGTAATGAGAAGGGGTGTGGTCTAATGACATCAACACCCTATATCAGGTGTGCATAATTATTAGGCAACTTCCTTTCCTTTGGCAAAATGGGTCAAAAGAAGGACTTGACAGGCTCCGAAAAGTCAAAAATAGTGAGATATCTTGCAGAGGGATGCAGCACTCTTAAAATTGCCAAGCTTCTGAAGCGTGATCAAACAATCAAGCGTATCATTCAAAATAGGCAACAGAGTCGCAAGCAGCATGTGGAAAAACCAAGGTGCAAAATAATTGCCCATGAACTGAGAAAAGTCAAGCGTGCAGCTGCCAAGATGCCACTTGCCACCAGTTTTGCCATATTTCAGAGCTGCAACATCACTGGAGTGCCCAAAAGCACAAGGTGTGCAATACTCAGAGACATGGCCAAGGTAAGAAAGGCTGAAAAACCACCACCACTGAACAAGACACAAGCTGAAACGTCAAGACTGGGCCAAGAAATATCTCAAGACTGATTTTTCTAAGGTTTTATGGACTGATGAAATGAGAGGGAGTCTTGATGGGCCAGATGGATGGGCCCGTGGCTGGATCGGTAAAGGGCAGAGAGCTCCAGTCCGACTCAGACGCCAGCAAGGTGGAGGTGGAGTACTGGTTTGGGCTGGTATCATGAAAGATGAGCTTGTGAGGCCTTTACAGGTTGAGAATGGAGTCAAGCTCAACTCCCAGCCCTACTGCCAGTTCCTGGAAGACACCTCATTCAAGCAGTGGTACAGGAAAAAGTCTGTCAAGTACTCCACAGCATGGCTTGCAAGAAAGGGTCTAAAAGAAGAAAAACTAATGACATGGCCTCCTTGTTCACCTGATCTAAACCCCATAGAGTCCTGTGGTCCATCACCAAATGTGAGATTTACAAGGAGGGAAAACAGTACACCTCTCTGAACAGTGTCTGGGAGGCTGTGGTTGCTGCTGCACACAATGTTGATGGTGAACAGATCAAAACACTGGCAGAATTCTTGGATGGCAGACTTTTGAGTGTCCTTGCAAAGAAAGGTGGCTATATTGGTCACTGATTTGTTTTTGTTTTGTTTTTGAATGTCAGAAATGTATATTTGTAAATGTTGAAATGTTAGTGGTTTCAGTGGTAAAAAATAAATAATTAAAATGGGTATATGTTTGTTTTTTGTTAAGTTGCCTAATAATTATGCACAGTAATAGTCACCTGCACACATAGACATACTCCTAAAATAGCTAAAACTAAAAACTATTTCCAAAAATATTCAGCTTTGATATTAATGAGTTTTTTGGGTTCATTGAGAACATGGTTGTTGTTCAATAGTAAAATGAATCCTCAATAATACAACTTGCCTAATATTTCTGCATTCCCTGTATATATTACGGTGTAATGTCTCTGCTGTGTTTTTAAAAATGGCACCTCCTTTGTTTTCATTCTCCTGGCTTGTGTACGCGCTAATGACGCATCTCTGTAAACCAATAATTTTCAGCTGCGGGTCTAGCTCCGCCTTTTGGTACCCCTTTGTCGTGCCAGGTAACCTTTCAAAATGGTACACAAAAAAGTGAAACCAGCTATAAAAGCGTACTGAACAGTACTGTACTACTCAGTGGAAACAGGCAATTAATGGTTTTAAATTTTCACGATGGATAAAAAAAAAAAAAAGAAAATACAAATCCTAGCATACCTCTCACTCATTTTACTGTGTATCTGCTAATTTGTAGCATAAGATAATCATTTGATTAATTCCATTAAACCCAAAAACTCAGCTAAGAGCACAATATAATTTGAGAATGGTGACCTTGGTAGTGATGGAAGCCCTCTTCTTCTGCTGTTTGAGTTTGTGCTGCTGCAGGGGGAGTGGGCTGGACGCCTGCGGGTCAGCTGGGCTGGAAGAGTTCTGCTGGCCTGGAGCAGCTCCTGGGGGTTTGGAGACTGGGGTGGTGATGGCCTGGGCCAGTGAAGATGCCTGGGTGGACTGAGGGGGTAGAGCCGAGGTGCTAGAAGTGGCTGTGGTTTTGTCCTGCAAGAAGGCATCCATCATGGAGGAAGTAGTGGAGGCTGGCTGATAGGGCTGCCGTTTGGTGAAGGGACTGTGCACAGGCTCTGTTTGAGGTTTCATATCTGCAGAAAGGAAATTTACACTTATTATTTGGATGTGCTAAAATCAGAGAATAGCAGTATATAATAATTGCTATGATTAAGGAGAGAGTGTGTCCTACAGGTGGTTTGGCAAGCCCACTCACCTGTGTGGAGCACACTAAAGGTTTTTGCACACTGTTTTTTAACGTGCGAAAATTACAGGCGAAAATTTCTGATTCAAAGTCGACCTCACATTGTGTAAATAGTATTGACACACTGCCTCCGAAACGTTCGTCCATCATAAATTTAAACGGGATTAAATATTTTCTGCTTTTCCCATCCAAAAAAGCACTTTGAGGGGCGTTTTGACAGTTCAGAGCCACTGTTCAAGTGAAATACAGAATGCTGTCATTTGAGCTACAGATAACTTTGACAAACACAATGCATAAAATAAAGACAGAATGTGGCTGACAGTCGAAAACACCTTTACTTGATTCAGTGACTGGTGCACCTCCCTCCTGCTGCTGTGTGCGTGTTCATACATTTGACGTACTGCCCAGAGACATAATGATAGAAAGCATAGTCCACTTTCGATTGCTTGTGTGAAGTATCACAAGCAGTGCATCAAAATTCAACTGATTTCCTAAAACAAACGTGGGGATAATCCAGTGCAGCTCTTTGATAATGAGCTTAACTCTTCTTCCTCTCTATGCAGTAATGGATGAACACAATATGTAGAGCCTATTCCTCTTTCTGTTTCCCTTTCTACTTTGGAGATGAGAGGAGAACGCATGACTGCTTAAACCAACTCCAAAATGTTTTGCTTTTTTTTGTGATAGAACACACATCGGACTCACTGTGCAAGGTTTGTTTACGTGACATGTTTTTTTTTACATATGAAGACGAAAAAAATTGCATTTTGAACTTGTGTGCAAAGACCTTTAGAATTACACAATGTTTTCAGAAACAGAGTGATAATAAAGTGTCTAGTTGACACAGAGAGGTGAGAGCATGTCCAACAGGTGGTTTTTGTCTAAAGATGCATTTTCATACATTTGATCACAAAGGCAACAGTAAAAGGGTAGTTACTGTGTAAAATGTCCACTTCAAACAGTAGCTGAAGACATTAAATTAGTTTGCTTTTGTTGTGTAAATGCTCAGGTGGGTAAAGTCACAAAAGACCACCTACTCGAAGACCTCATGTCTAATGACCTAACACTAGACAATGTTTTAAAAAACTGCAGCAGAAGGATGTCTCTTACCATATTGCCCAAGCGTAGATGGGCTGGTATCCCAGGTAGAAGGACCAGCGTTGGGTGGTCCACTTTGTGAGTGCTGGGCTGCCAGCTGGGCCAAAGCCTGGGCAGTCTTAAACTGCTCCAGAAATTGAGAACCAGTCGTCGAACCTCCAGTGGTTGTTTTTGGATCACCAACATCCCCAAAACCCTTACCGAGCATGCTCACCTGAGGAAAAACAGCAAATGACAATACAGTCAATTTATACAGCAACTGTATAAAAGACGTGTGTGGGATACCATTTATTATTAAAACCAATTTGTAGTTTTAAATGAAAAAAGTACAGAGTAGGACAATAAAGTTTATCCTAAACTGAAAGAACCCCTAAAAGATCCAATCAAAATGCACATTTAAAATGATACATATCTTTAATAAATCATTAACTATACTGTGGTAGAGTACAGTACCTTTATCAGGCTTACGTTTCCACTGCCAAAATGGTACCTCTATTTGGTGGGCGTGGTGTACGACGAGGAAATGTCAAAGTAAAGCTGTAGGGCTCGTTCACATAACATACGAGAAGCACTTCTCACAAAGAGCTGCTTTATACACATAAATACTTGTGTATAAATGTTCATTATTAACCTTTCTATGAACATGATTTGATTGTAACTGCAGATCAATTTTGCGAAATAGCCTACTGTAATGTCTGCAATTATATGAAATAAATAAATGCAACATGTTACCAATTACAGAAAAACTACACACAGCATACATTTAGTCCTTACTCGTTATAATACGACTCATTACATGCATATAGTATTATATAATTTAGCTCCGCTTTTTAGTACCCTCTTGTCGTGCTAGGTACCCTTTGCAAAGGGTGCCCAAAAAGTGGTACAGTATGGTTCGCTTTTGGCTACATTTTGACAGTGGAAACGACCATAAAAGCATACCAAACCTAACCATACCACTCAGTGAAAATGGGCCATTACACAATGCCAAAAAGCTTTTGAAAATGCAACAAAATATTTTACATCTGGGTCTAAAAATAAAAATGTCAAAATACTTAGACCATTTAAACTTTAAATTATGCATTAAAAACAATCAAATAAAATAAATAAAAAACAAAACACACACACTCTCTCACCATGTTATGCTGGCTGTAAGGAGCACTGGAGGAGGACTGGGACAGTGATGATGTCTGCTTTGAGTTGCTGAACACCAGAGACTGAGACAGAGATGACGGCTGTGGGCCTTCAAGTGAAGCAGGCTCTGCTTCAGAGGAAGAGGGAGGCGTCTTTCCCAGCAACACAGCCAGATCAATCCTGGAAGCCAAACATGCTATTTTAAGTAATGTGACTGCATACAAGACAAGGCATTAAATTAAGAAAGGCATTGAAAATCAGATCGAAAATCTAGACACTTTTGTAACGGTGTCGGTATGGTTTTGACATTTTCATGCTAAAGTTTTAATGTTAAAGGTTTGCTTGAAGTCATAAGATGTAACATCATTAAGAAATTAACACTTCCACTTAAGAGCTGTAACCATTTACAGTGAGTCGGTTGAAAGTCGATTAAAATATGTTACAAAGCGGTTCAAATGTTGAATGAATCGTGATACATATTTTGAACAGAGGGGGCGCTGTTTACCTGCACATCTGCAGTGAGCAAGAGGCGGTGCGGCAGATTAACATGTCAAAAAGATGTTTACCTTCACTAACAGAACAATGAATATGATGCAGCACAGTGGGAAAAACTAGACAGACCATTATATGCAAAAAGCTATTGATAGGCCAAACCACGCTGACTGGAGGATTGGCAGCTCCACTTGCTCTGACGAGTGCAACAGAGATCACATGATGCATCAGTGTTTTCATAGCGAAAGTGTGAAGACGTTTTTCAGACTGAAAGACAAAGCTGTGCTGTTACAAAACTAGATACTAGACTATTTCTTTTTTACCCTTTCTTTTTCAATTTTGTTAATGCATATTTGAATAATTTGCTTATATATTATAATCAATATTTTATGCCAGCGGCCAGTTCCCTGGAGCAGAGGGCCTATTGACCACCTCTGTACTCACTGCATGGTTTACGAAAGGCTTTTCTCTCCACACCAGCCATCTCAATCCCCAGTGAAAGGGTTTTTTCCATCAGCAGGGGACATTGTAAATAAGCAACGCCCTCAAATTACGGCAGAAAACAGAGATATTCTGATATTTCTTTTAACGAATGTAAAATGCCAGCACAATCACAGCTTTAGTTTGTTTGTGTTTAAGAGCCTTCTTTATTTTGTATGGTAGTTTTAAATTTGTAATGTAGCTGCACAGTCAGAGTTTTAGTTTTCTTTGTATTAAAGAGCCTTCTTTAATTTGTATTATTCACTTTTAAATTTGGTTGTAACAAAAAAGAAAAAAAGGGCAGCATTTGAGAAAAAAAAGGGTTCTTGTTTAACTTAAATTTGTCAAATAATTTTGTTAAAAAAAAATCGTTATTAAAATGTGAATCGTGAGATAAGTATTGTGTATCGCATCGTAAATCAGGTGAATCGTTACATCCCCAAAACGGATCATCTAAATTGAACTAAAAACCAGCATATTAGAATGAGTTTTCAAAAATGATGTGACCTTAAAGACTAGCTACTAAAAAGTCACAAGAATAAGGCCCAATCCCAATTCTACCTCTTAGCCCTTCTCCTTACCCCTCAGTTTGCGCGTTCTCATCAAGGGGTAGGGGTGTCCCAATTCTCTTTAGCTTGAAGGCGTAGGGCTAAGGGCAAGGGGTATACACCCTTTGGAACGAAGATTTTTCAGGACCACACTTAAAACGGAGGGGTAAGGAAATTTCCCAGAATACACCTGCCACAACGGCAGTAGTGCTGAACCCGGAAGGAAAGAGATCCACAAGTTTGTTTTTGTCATTATTACGAATTTTTATGACAAACACGTTTTAATATATTAATAACCGCGTTCGTCTTTTATAGTCATGTTTAAAAAAATTTTAATAAAAAATAATAATAATTTGCAATCTATAATCCCTAATAATAACTCCTCTACAGCAGTCCCACAACATTCTGACACTCGAACACCCTGTCAGAGCAGTCAAGTGACTGAAAATGAGCTTTTTAAGTGTCTGCTATAATGTTAATGTTGTTTTCGTGTGTTTACATAGATTAATATGGCCCCTGTGTAAATACACAGTATAGTTACAATCTTATTGCCACATTAGATCGTTATGATAATATATCCCTTCAGTGATTTCCTGAAGATAAATACCAAAAAATAACTGGAATAACTACAGCATCCGTGATGTGCTGTTCCAATTCTTAGGGGTAAGTTTTGAAGCCCTTCCCCTTCACACTCGGTTGTAAGGGCCAAGGGGAAGGGGTACAAAAAAAGTTTCATTAAAGGTGCAGTAGGTGATCTGCCTAAATGCTAACCGGTTAGCATAATACCTTTCAAACACAGTCCCCTGTCATCTAAAGCCATGCCTCCCTAGCTCACAAACACAGACCCACTAGATCAGGGATGGGCAAACTTGGTGCTGGAGGGCCAGTGTCCTGCACAGTTTAGCTCCAACTCTGATCAAACACACCTGCTTATAGATAATTAGTGATCTTGGAGGGACTGGTTAACATGTTCGGGTGTGTTTGATTAGAGTTGGAGCTAAACTATGCAGGACACCGGTCCTCCAGGACCGATTTTGCCCACCCATGCACTAGATCATGTCTTTATGCAGTTAGCAAGCAAAACTCGTCATCACTCTCTCATCAGTCTCAGTCTCTCACACGCTTTGTTCTAAACTACTGTATGCTTAGTGGTTGACCGGCGGGCTGCAAGAATTGCACTTATTACTAAGCCATACCAAAGTCTTTTTAGTCTTTGGCCATACTTGCATGCTATTTCAATATTCAAAGTAGCATGGTAAACAATATAGGGAGTAGGGGTGTCAAAATGAATTGTTTCTTAGGTGCACAGCGATGCAGATTGGAGACAATTTGATATCGGTTCAGTAATAATCATAAACGGTTATTACATACTGACGTCATTTATCCCCTATGCGCAATGTCGCGGTAAAATACTATGGTGAAGGAGGCGAGGGTGAGTAAATAAAGAGCTCCTACTGCTTAAAAAGCAGGTAATTGTGCACAATTCAACTGCTTTTGAGTGTGCTGGACAGTTTCACTGACACAGAGGAATAGTAAAGCACGAGCCGCAGTTTCACTAGGAAGAAATGCAGTAAAACTCCATCTCTGTCTCTTTCTCTCTCTCTCTCCCCCACACACACACACACACACACACACACACACACACACACACACACACACACACACACTTTGGGCATTTCACCCGTTGGCATGTTCATGAGGTAAATTTGCCTTTCCTATCGGCTGTTAAAGCGGTACTTGTGGATCCAGAGTCGAGCGTCCCTGTAATGTCAGTTTTTCACCATGTCTATTACGAATTACCTTTGATAACCGCGTATTGTGCGCATATAGACTGTAACTGCGGCTGTTTTTCCCACGTCACTCATCGACATCTTTGACGAACAGCGCTTTCGTTTCTGAAGCCAATCGCAGCGCTTTCTGTTGAGCGGGTGAAGACAATAACTAATCAATCATATCGCTCAAAAAGCAAGCGGGATAATATTTACATAAGTTTATTTGCTATAAATGCCCATGCTGTCTTCTGCGCATGTATTGGAGGTTTGTCTAAAACCATCACAGAGTGTTTTTTTTTGAGCAGGTAAAATAAAAGGTACATTTCATATATCTGTCTGCTTGCATTAAAAGACAAAATTGTATTACAAATAATTAGGGCTGTCAAAATTAGCTCGTTAACGCACCAGATTAATTAGAAATATTTAACGCATAAAAAAAAAAAAATTTACGCATTTAACGCAGTTGCAGTTTTTTTAATTTCCTGTTGTGGCCGACGTGTGTTCAGGGCCGGCGCGTCCGTAGAGGCTACCTAGGCGCCGTAGATTAGTGAGCGAACCCCCCCGGTTCTCACTTTCATCCGCGACTAATTTAAACTAATATAAAACTATTGCATACATAAAATTATGGGAATAATTATGGAAATTGTATACATAAAAAAATGGAAGTTAATAAAAAAAACACACCTAAATTGTTTAACATTTTGTGATTTTTCATTCATATAATAGCAAAACATTTGAATTCTAAGATTATTCCATTGATATTCATCATTAAGGATTTCTTTAAAATAGTGTAAAAATCTCGCCTCGTCCGGTGAACCCAAACTCGTTTCTCATCTCGTGGTGTAGGAGTCTCGTCACACCCATACTAATTATGTATGGAAAGCATCGACAATGCACCGTGATATACCGGGATATAGAATTGAACCGAATCGATGACATAATAATCGTAACCAAACCGTGAGACCAGTGTAGGTTCACACCCCTCATAGGGAGTGCATCACAGGTTGTCATTGTTCAAAAATTAACCAATGTGAATATAAATTATTAAATCAATATTGACTCAGGATTTTTAAAAGTTTTGATTGAGCATTTGTTTTGAGCGCTGTCACACATGTCCTACTGCACCTTTAAACGAAACATTAAGATAAGCTACTCTAAACTGTCATTTAGAAAAGGGCTGTTTTACTGTATTTTTGATGCAATAAATGCAGCCTTTGTGCAGGTGGATGAATATCAAGTCAAAGTGATTTTGTAGCTATAAGAACCAACAATATTCCTTTAATAAGCCATTGTCATACCTCTGTCCAGCAGTAATGGTGACATTCTCCTGTGGAATGGGCATGGATGCCACACTGGAGGCAGTGAATATCTTGGTCTCTGACAACTAGACAGGAGAACGAAAAACATTTGCTATCCTTGTTTTTAAAAAGGAAAGCATGTTTTTGGTCTCGGTTCAAATACTCACATCCTCATTCCAGTCCTCCGTGCCCCACTCTTCCGTGGCAGTTCTCCAAGCACCTGTTACACAGACATTCAGCTCACTTACAATGACAACAGGTGAACAACAGCTCGCTCTGATTATTGTATGCAGAGGTTTTAAGACTCACCAGGGGCGGAGTCAAACTTCAGAGGATAGTTTGTTCCCTCTCCACCTGTAAACTCAAGCCCTGTGGAAACGGATGATTTCAGCGTTTACATATTTATCTTGAACAGACTGTAGATTTCATTCTGAAAACATGGCAGATGGGGTGTTGTACTTCACTCCTGACAAATCATGCAGGCTATATACCAAAGTACTTCATATGCATTTTCTCTCTCACTAATGCTATTTGGACATGGTGCAACTATTTTAAAAGGACTTTTTATTGAAACTTAAGGGTCTCAAAACAGCTTGGTTTATTTACTCTTAAAGGGCACCTAGGTTACCACGTTTTCCAGATTTAATAGAAGTCTTTTGTGTCTCCAGAATGTGTCTGTAAAGTTTCATCTCAAAACACCCATCTGATTTTTTATTATACCTGTCATAAGTTTCTATTTTGTAGCATTTAGCATCAGCTAACGGTTTGTGTGTACTGCGCCTTTAAGGCTAGTCCTTCACGCCCACCGTTTCCATGTGCCTGGCAGCAGCTCCCTCAGCTGCGTCATACAACAGACAAACAGGAAGGAATAAGATCTCATGTAACGTTTGTGAGGAAAAAATACGGTAAGAACTTTACCAATGAGTATTTGATGCATGTTGTGGAGTTGCAGGATGAGTCACACACAATGTCGTTACAAAGTTCACGCACACACACACACAGCGCTGACAGGCACACACACAGACAGCGCATGTTTAGCTTTGCACTGTTTTTGCACGCAAATGTGACAGAATACAGGTTAATATCCACTGCTGTATGGATATCAGTTATGTTAATGTACAAAATAAACCTGATTTAACGTCCACCAACCGGGATTGAAGCGTCTTTTATAATGGTTTCAACACGCGGCTGTGCTGATGAAGTAAATGGCTGTAATTCATTATAAGCATGCACTGTTTTAAAACATTTTAAACTTGTAAAACACACTCTTGATCACATTTGATGATGATGATTGATGATCCTAGCAAACTGAACAGACTTTTATTTATGGTTGCTTAGAGTGCGCACGGTCTGGTCCTGTGTCTGATATGATTATACACGTTACTACGGAGACATGGTAATACGTAGCTGTCAATCAATTCGATGGGCAGGGGGACCGCCCTCCTATGTCAAGTTGCGGTCGGTCTGAAAACCGCTCCAATTGGTTTATCTTTTATGTTGTTAAATTGAAGAAAAAGAAAAAAAAAAAAAGGACTGAGTGTGTT
Organism: Danio tinwini; assembly: GCA_903798205.1. Lineage (NCBI taxonomy): Eukaryota > Metazoa > Chordata > Actinopteri > Cypriniformes > Danionidae > Danio > Danio tinwini. The sequence continues at coordinate 3,628,447 of CAIGQZ010000253.1, forward strand.
TATATCACCCCAATATGACGGTCTATACACTATAACTAAACTATACACTAAAAGTAGACTTTCACCATAGGTGCCCTTTAATGTGTATTAATTAACATACAGTGCATTCACTCTGAAATCAGCAGTGCATTTATTTATCAGCAATGCATCTCAGTCTGAAAGCAATACTTATACATTTCACTCATTTAAAACAATAGAAATGTCTTTGATATTTAATAATTATAATAAAGTCAAATCCAATGTGAATGTGGCCTATGAACAAACTCTTATACAAAGTTCACACCACACGATTTTTAAAGATGAAATTGCTGAAAGGTCTGGATATTCAGCATGTCAAATATTTCAGAGGCATCAATGATTCTTTTTTATATTGCATCTTTGATCATTCAACACTGTGTGACTATCATTCGCATAAATGAGCACTGATTTCAGGCAATTGTGGAGACTGTCGGCAAATTAATATTTATCCTAAAACAGTGCAGTGTGCAACTAAGCATTAGACATCATGGTTTGAGTTTGCTTTTGAAAATGCCGAACACACAGATTTTAAAGTTTTTTCCCCAAAGAATTATAAATAAAAGAGTTAGTTCACCCAAAAATGAAATGTGTTATTGATTACTCCATTTCATTTCAAATCCCTGAAACATTTATCTTCAGAATACAAATTTTATTATTTTAGAGAAATCTGAGCTCTCTCTAAGGGTGTACTCACACTAAGCTATCCGAACCATTGCCAGGTACGTTTGACCCTAATATCCCAGTTCGTTTGAAAAGTGTGAGTGCTCCGAATAGAGTCTAGGGACTGTTTAGTTGGCCAGCCCTGGCCCGGTTGGAAGAGGTGTGCCAGAGCGTGGTTCGGTTAGGCTTTGGCTCAGTACGCTTGTAGTGAGTGCATATCACACCTGAGCCCGAAACTGAAGATGTGACGTCACTTTAAGGGACTGTTTCATATGGATTTATAAATCATTCTACTTTTCATAAACGTGAACTGTCGAAGATTATTAAAGACACAAAACCCCTTGCTGCACGTCAGCTGCACCTTTAGGAAACCTACAAATGTGCAGCATGAGAACTTTCAAGAACATTCATGAGCGTCAAAATCGATCTGAATGTCACTGCATATCAAACCACTTAAAATAAAACAACAGAACTAAAACTGCCTCCACAGTACAGAGCGAGATCGCTTCTCTTCTGTTAACTGAACAATCGCATTATCGATGACGCAGTCGTGCTCAAGCGGCAAAATTTGTTAGTGCGGGTCGAGGGGACAATCGCACCTGGGCATGGTTCAAGACAACCATGCATAGTGTTAGTACACCCTCCTTGGTAAAAGTTAGTACATAGACAGCAAGGTCCCGAACTCAAAAATACCAAAAACCATCACTTGCCTTCGGTGGTTCAATCATATAAACTGACACAAAGAAAACGGTTGAATTAAAGGTACAGTAGGTGATCTGCCAGAATGCTAGCATTAGCATAATCCATAACCCTCCCCTGCCATCCAAAGCCACACCTCCTTAAGTCACAAACACGCACTGATTTGATATAACACTAGATCAAAGAGTTTTCTAATTGGTGAAAAAACATGGAGACGCGCACTATCAAGCGTAGTTGTTGACAGGCCAGCGGGTGCAGGAAAATAACGGGTGCAGGAGTTATTTGTCGGTCCGACAAAATTTTATTGGATGAACATTTTTTAGTTTTATGCCTTATACAGAATATAAAAATACATATAAATACATTTAGATCATTTACTTTAATCATTACTATTGAAACGTGAAGAGACTTTCAACCACCACAACAAAAAATGTTTCTGAAAACAATCACCTACTGGACCTTTAAGTCCTTAATTTGTTGTGTGTGAACAAAAGTATTATTGTAGCTTGATAATATTCCAATTAACCCACAAAAGGCATATAGTCTGTTTTTAGGATGTTTGGAGTACCTTTCTGCACTTGGGAATAGTGGTGTCTATGGAGGATGAGGGAGCTCTCAGATTTCACCTAAAATATCTTAGTTTCCAAAACAAACAAAGGTCTAATGGGTTTGGAATGATACGAGGAAACGAAACATTTGACCAAACAGGCCAGTTCAAGTTGTATTTTTTGGTAAAACACCAAAGTCATACTTTTAACATCATAAAACAGGCACTACTCACGGTTTCCATCCTCGGGTTCCAGGTTGCCCGTGTTACTCCAAGTGCTGCCGCTTGTGTAACTCTCCTCTGTTTGGGCTGGCTCAGTGTAGTCCGCTGGGTTGAATGTACTAAAAAACACAAAAAAAAAAAAGTTTTTGGTGGGGGAACACTGAGCGAACGATGGAAGCCAGGAATAACATCAGCGACCATCAGTAACAGTGCAACAAACATCACTTCAACAGTTCCACTACAACCTAAAAAAAACTATGAAGTAATGTGCAAACTGCAATTACACCAAAAGACGCAAATATGCTTTCCAGTCAATCTCAAACCCAGAAGCCAAACTGGTAGAATCTAAACACAAATTCGAAAGCTTTCATCAAAAATCACTGACTAAATCGCTATTAAACCCTTTAAAAATCCAACACACAAAACCAACACGCTCATAAGTGTTTTTTAACTCACCTCTCATCTCCTGAAAAATCATATCTGGGGCCCTTATCAATCTGGCTTTAGGGAGAAACAACAGGGAGAATTACAAGCAGCTCAACACAGACAGAAAGATGGGAGTGAATGGTGTGAACAGTGTGTGTCCGAGTGGGAGACAGAGCAACTGTCATGCTCATGTCCATCATTACAGGTCAAACCACCACACCTGCTCTTACAGGTGGAACGGAGCAAGACAAAAGATTTTCCGATGAAACATTAGGTGGTGGAATGGTGGTGTAACTTGCCAACTCAAACCAGGCTAGACTTGTACTCTGAGGTCAAGAACTGAAAAGAAAACATGCAGAGAGCAAATGCACACTTCAAACCAAACAAGCATAAGGTGCCAGTTAAAAAAAGCCTGACTACAACAGTCAGAGTAAAGGGACCACAGACAGCCTCGACAGAATCAGAAAGACCAATCAGGGACGGGGCAGGGCAGAGATGAGAGATCAGCACGTCTAGACTACAGAATATTGGAATCTACACTGTCAAAGAAAAGCTAGCAAAAACATTGAAACTCCTGGTAGAGTATCAATTAAAGACGCATTAAACATTAACACTCACAGCACCACTTTATAAAAGGCATTAAGACAATTTGTAGAGATGCACAGATTGACCAGAATAAGACCTTTTTTTCCAGCCGGTCAGGGGTGCGTTTCTCAAACAACGACATCTCACGGCTGAAGTATCATAGTATAATGCATTGTTTGGGAAAAGAGCGATGTAGTGACGAGCGTTTCCCAAAAAACCCATCATTTTTGTGCAAATTATATTGTTTTACACTCCCGTATTTAAAAACAAAAAAAAAAATCCAATATTAGTTTTGGTAAAAACATGCTCTCGTTTTCCATATTAAAATACATGTAACCGCCACATATAGGGCAAATGTTTCCTTTATAATTATTATTGAGATTATTCCATATCTTATTCTAAAACAAAACCACTTAACGAACATGTATTCTAATCTAATAAATAAATCAGAAATTGTTAATAGTTGTAATTTACAGTAGGCTATTAAGAAATTAGAAAAACTCCTACCTGAGAATTATAATAATAATAATAATAATAATAATTATTATTATTATTATTATTATTATTATGTAGGATCTTGTTTATGTTTTTATTTTAATTTATTGTAAGTCTACTTTGATAATTTGACATTCAAACCACTACAGGAATGTTCTAACCAACAGGCTCATGTCATACACTGTACAGATATAAATTAAAAGCATTATCGTATACAATACATTTTTGTTTTCACGAGATTTGGAGATGTAAAGTAAATTCCGCTTTTAAATATTGGGTTACCTATAGCTTTCGTTATGAGCCACAGCTGAGCTCAAAATGGCATAAATGTTTTCAAAGTGCACTGCGAAGAGAGCACAATCGTCAATATATAGACAGCTAAAACTGAAAAAATACTTGGAAAGCAAATTATACCTAAGAGAGATGACTTTAAGGGTTTTTTTATTTAAATCATTCCAAGTTTAAATGTTGGAAGGTTTGAAAGGAATGGAGCATAGGGGAGATAACTGGGAATAGAACATAGCCAGGAACTAAGCTTCTAACTACAGCTAGAGAGGTGCAGGTGCAAGTGTACTAGTTTGCGACGCAGTTTAAAAAAAATTTTTTTAAGTATTTTTACAATCCTGTAATTATTAGTTAATTTTAATAGCAAAAGGTATAGTTTTAATCATTTATGGTAAAGATGTTGAAACTTTTTTTTTTTTTTTTTCCCACAATCGGTGCATCTCTACCATTTTGATTGCCATTCAGGGTGGCTGACACATGGGGGAATAAAAACTATATCTTTATTTTTGTTGTGAAAAATCTTTAAATTGCTCAGCAACTAGATGTTTTTGTTGCCCATATCAAATGAAAATTTACACTGGATGCAACGGTGTACTTTAAAAAGCTTCAGACTCTTTTTGCACAAATAAATGGATTTAAAGTTGCAGGTATGAAATTGTGAAGGCTTGACAAAGCTTCAATTCTAAATTATGATTATTTAACAAAGCTTGTTGACTTTTTTATACCAAGCAGACACAGCAAACTTCCCATTAATTCCTGAGGTGCTATTTACATAACGGTGATTCAACTGACACTCAAATATCTAGAGGTTGACCTTCATACCAGTACATCTAATCGCCCACCCACAGTTGCCATCAAACAATTAAGTGAACTCTATAAAATCAACAGGCACCAAGCTTAAAAGCACAAAAATTCACAAATCCTCAAAATCTTACTTACCTGTTTACGTTTGTGCATTCAAAACATGTTAAATACCTTAAGCCTTACAAATGCACACACAGTTTCAAGTTAAACAAACCAACAGGCCTAAAACTTGACAGGTTTGACTCCAAAGAATAGCACAAAACCTTGCACCATACCTTCAGCCATTTTTAAAAAAACAAGATGAATTTAACAAGCAAGCTAAAGACCAGCATTTCCCAGAATCTACCATTCTGGCGGCTCTCTGCAAAAAACACATGCAAATAGGGCAAGAACCTGAGTGGAGTCACACAAACTTACCCCATGCCCTGAGCTGAAAACCTCCCTCCTCGCCTTCCAGCTCCACCTGCTGCACAGGAAGACAAGTCAGACCAAAAACCACCAAACTCTTTATCTAGATGATGAGTACGCAGAACTCACCTCTTCCTCTGCCTCTTCCCCGACGGCCTCGCTCAGTTCCTCTGCCCGCGACTCCACCTGCCTTGGCCCCATCCAAACCATTCTCTTGCCCACGAACTGAAGACAGAGAACAAAGAATGGAGAGAGTTGAAGTGAAATATACAAAAAGGGAACATACGTATAAACACTGGGCCTTTAAGACATTAGTTTTACTATTAAAACAGATCCCAACAATGAAAACTGGTTCAGTCTGAGTGCCCAAAATGCCCAAGCACACACACCAAGCCACTCCGCTTTAAATTTATCTGTGAACTGTTTTTATTGCACTAAAGTATTCCTTTAAGTGGCATGCCAGCCTATCTTTTACCACAGTAAAAGCTTTTAAAGACTGCTGATGCCAAAAGCAACAAAATAGTTTGCAAAGTCACATTTCATGAGTTTTGTTGTTTAGAAACAACAGCACTTATTTGACTTTCTTCATATATCAGCCTGGGTGACCCAAGTTTTTGACTGACATGTACAGGTTAGTGCATTTTGCATTAAACCTCAATCCTATTACATTACTGTAGAAGAGTAACAGCTCAAACCAAATCAAACCACAAATGTCAATGCAGTGTCTGAGCCTTATGTTGCTCTCCACCTCAGACTGGGGCTGAGAGAGAGTATCCGGTAGCAGCTCAAGCTTTACTGTAGCACACAACATCCCTTCAGCAGTATAGACGAGCAGTGATGGGTTTTGTGGTGTGCTGTTGTTTATCATGAGGCAAAGGCAAAAGCGATTAAGCTGAGCTCTTTCGCCATGCACATCTTGTCAGGAAAGCACAGTTCTGCAATAGAACGTAAATCAACTCACACACAAACTCCAGATACCCACAATTGCTTGCTCTAGGATTTTTTCCAGCTGTGGCGGCAGGTATTTTGATCTACCTACTACCTTTGGCGTTAATTCAATGACAAATGTGACGCAGTACTACAAGTCGAGTCTGGATTTGTGTAATACAAGCATGCAGATCTTTTTGCTTGCGCTAGGATTTCCTCTGTTTGTGCACAAAACTTCTTGCACGCCCTCAAATATACGCTGCTCAAGTGCAATTTAGCGCATTAATGTAGTGAATATGTCTCCAACCTTTATTAGATTTGCAAGGAATATTTATGAACGTCTCCAATAGACCTAAAGAGCAGCATTAATGCGTCCTGAGATAAAGTGAAACGGCTATAAACTCCAGCAGGATAAAGTCTTTGTTTGTTGTATGCAGAGCCATAGACCTTTATCTATAAATAAAGTATAAATATGGAAACCGTGTTCATCCTAACTGAAAGCTATACACCATGTTTGCTGGCCTCACGCATCACGCAACTGTCAGTCAGTCAGCATGTCACCTTAAAGGGTTAAACAAATAACGCACAGCACAACTACGTTACAGAAAAGCTTGCGCTGTTATAATTCACTTACCTTTTAATACGTTTTGGTTAACCCGCTATTTTTAAAAAAACAACAATGTTTTAAATGAGAAGCTGTAATGTAGCCGTGGCAGGATGAATTTTGCCGTGGCGCCCCGCCATGGTAGAATAATGTAGCGGAAACCTTGATTATCTTTAAAATTCTAATTAGATTTATAATCTAATACATGTTAAACCTCTTTAACATTAAATGTAGATGCTGAATCACTGATTTGTGTTGGTTGAGTCAGTTCTTAAGTTCCATTTTAAATGGTTTTATTGTATTTTCAAGATCTGAGGTGAACTATCTGCTGCTGCTTTCAGTATATGGCAATAAAGGTCACAAAAATTGGCATTCAAACTCACATTGTTAGCATTTAACACTGAATAAAGCACATGAGGTGTACCGGAGCTGATCATTGTCAGTTTTCTGTTGTTCAGCTGTGAGAAATAGAAGCCGTTTCTAATATATCAATTCGAAATGTTGGTTAGAACAAAAACTTCTTTAATATGGAAAATATTTCTTCTATCTCGTGCTGTTGCTTTTATATAGAACATTACTTAAGCCTTTAGGCTCGATAGTCAGGCTCACTCCTGTTGGTCCTCAATCTGGCAACCTGTGTTTGCATTTGTTTTGATCTACAAATGCAATACCTAGTTCAACCAATATGTGTCAAACTTACATGCTGCACCTTTAAATGCTCAATTGAAGTTATAAAGTAACTATTAAAATGTTTTCAGCTCAAGCTGTCTTTGATTTTGAACAATATTGTGAACAGGCTTTGCCAAAACGCACAAGAAAGAAAAAAAAAGAAAAAGATAATAAATCACATGTACTGCAGGCCCATAGTAAATATTGCATAATTTGAATAAAACACCTGGTTTAAAGGGACAACAGTGACCTGAATTTTCACAGTAAAAAGTGCACTCACACTCTCGTCCGCGGCTGGCTCCACGGCCCCTCCGCGGGGCCCCTCCTCTGCGACGTGCCACATCTCTTTCTCCTCCTCTCTCTCGGTTCTCCTTTCCTTCATCTCCTCCATCTGTCTGTGCGCTTTCCTTCTGACCTGAAACTTTCTTCTTTCCGACCATCTCCCATGAGTCCTGCAAAAATCCGAAAACGAGCAGACAATTTGAAACTTCGCCAAATTAATGGAAATAATCTTAAGTACCAGAATATTAAAAAAAGCTACACCCTTTACATCTTAGCAAAAAGTTGGAAAACTGTAAATTTACAAAACAAAACGCTAATGGATTAAATTTATTAACTATAATTTAGCATATAGATACCAAAACCCTGGTTTAAAAGCATCCCAGGAATTGTACCTTCAACACCATTTATTTTCTATTATGAACATCTAAACTCCAGCCTGAATCAATGCAACAAACTCTAAATGTTGTCTTATTTACTGAAACGAAGCATATAAAATAATTTAAGTTATAAATCGCTAAAAAAAAATAACTCAAGCCAGAACTCACAGTGTCAGGGCTGCCCTCCAACAGGACGTTGATGGCTCTGTTGACGTCTCCATTGCAGTCATGAAGCGCTATCATGGACTCATCCTGATCCTTTCCTGTGATGTCAACCAGCTGGAAATGAGATGAAAAAGAAACAAGCAGCATGTAAACTCCATGTGGGTTTATGAATGTATTTTTTTTTAAGGCAACAAGGTAAAACGGAAGTGACTAAGGACTGTCCGAGCCTTATGTTGCTCTCCAACTCAGAGTGAGACTGAGAGAGAGTATCCGGTAGCAGCTCAAGCAAGCTTTACTCTAGCACAGATGGTCCCCATTAGCGCTACACAGAGAGCACTGAGGGAATTTCTGTGTGCAGTGAGTTTAAATGAGCTAGAATCAAACTGCAGGTAACAAAAAAAAAAAAAAAAAAACTCAAGATACTTAAAATAGCCTTTTTTTTTTTTTTTACTGAAGGGAGCACTTTAATCTTGAGTAGAACAAAGTACATCTCGCTAGTGCTTTGAACAAAACACTACTCACCTGTTTGACCTTCTCCTCAAAGTCTGCATCATTATGGTCTGAGATCATCTGCGCGAGTCGGATCTGCTCAGCGGTGGCCTGAATAAAAAAATTTGTTAAAAAAAAAAGAGAGAAAAATCAACAAGTCTGTTGGCTGGCTTATGCGTCCATCACATAGTATTGTAATTATGGTAAATGGAAAGTCAGAAAATGAACATGAATTACCTCAAAAGTCTTTTTTACTACACAGAAACTATTCTCATTTGAATTTCTGTCCAGGCTGAGCCAAAAGCTTACAAATTAATGGGGAAGGGGAGAAAGATTGCTCCTATGACTGCAATACATTATTAAAAATATAACGTCATCTGTGTTAAAGTAGTTCATATTTAATTATGCAAACAATGGCAATGGGCAATTCATCTAAATGAAATTGCAAATGCGACTGAGCAAGCTATGTTTATGCACATCTTGTCAGGGAAGCATGGTGTGATCTGAAATAAACCTACTCCAAAAGAAAAGGGGGCGCTTTCACAGCATCTCCAAACACCCAGAAAAGAACCCCCTAGAAAATCTTAATAGCGAATACACAATTTTGTATTGAATACACAATGTTGCTGAATACACAATTTAGCTGCTTTCATTGATTCAGTGTGACTAATAAACACATGATTACTGAATTCTTACAAGAGGAGAACACTCGACTGAAGTTATGAAGTTAATTATGTGGCGATTTCACATGCAACGTTTACTACAGAGCTGTGGTTCACAGAGAAGCCACAAAAACAGCTGTCATTATCAAAAAATAATCATCTTAATGACATTATGGAGCGAAATAGAATTTGATTTGTGTCTTATCAGACTATGGCTCTGTGTAATAGATGCTGCTCAATCTGAAGCAGATGCTGGAGATTTCCTAGAAGTGATAAAATGTGCATGAAAATCATCTTTGATTAATTTCTCAGCCCTACTGAACAATCATAGAAGTGTTTTATGATATGAACAGTCATATGCATCAGACCACAACTCTAAAATCATTAGCAGCTTACCCCATCTAACTATCACAGTGAATGTTTATATGGTCAGAAACTAACCATTATTTTGAACAATAAAGAACGTCAATGCAACAAGCTTATAAATCACAACTTGATAAGTGTAACAATTTTTTTAGCATGCAATGGCAGCATTATTTACTACAGTGATGTCAGATCCATTTGACTAGGACTCTTAACAGTCTTGAATGTCTTTAAATTCATAAAGTGGCTTCTTAATTTTCCCTTCACTCTATGATGTATCTATCTACTTAACCCATACATGTTAGTTACTGGTTACTTTTGAATATGAATTTACAATTGACTTTTAGTTGACAACAAGAGAGCTTTAATGGCTATGACATGGCAAAAACTATTGAAATGGACAAATAACATTTCTTGAATATATATAGTTTAACAATAACATGACATCAACAGTAGTCTCTTAAAATTAAAAATAGGGTTTTGCTGTGTGTGTGTGTGTGTATATATATATATATATATATATATTCCAAAACCACGTTAGAACATAAACCCGGTTGTTATGTGACATTTAACTTTATGGTAGTATTTTTAAAGTGTTTTGAGCAGGCACATTTATACTGTCTAGATGCTGATTTGACAATCATTTACCTTAAAAAAAAAAGTCAAAATAAATAACTAGAACATAGCAGAGGCAAAAGATCAGACTTCACACTTGCTAGGGCATAGATTTATGATTTATTCCTGGAGTCCTTAATTTAATTCAGTAGAACATACTGAGTGACAGACGCCAGTGAGTCAAGGCAAAACCTTCAGTCTGATGGGTGCCATAGATAACCACTTTTGTTTCTGTTTTTTACAAAAAAATAAAATAGCGCTGCTATCATGACACAGCTTGGAATGTCATATAAAACCACTCATAAAATTGTGCCACAGTTATGTTCTTAATTTAAAAAGCATATATTAAAAGACACCTAATTCAAAATTTTAAGACCTACTGTTAGAACGTTACAAATTTAAAACAATCTTATTAAAATTACATTTCTTCACTCATTAAGAACACTTTAAGTGTCAAGATCAGGAAAACAATTAATTATCGTAATTACTAAAAGAAAAAATGAGAGAAAGTATTCAAGATGAGAAGTTTGACACACGAGCCAGTTGAGGCTAAAGGAGGGTTTGCTTTTCTGTGCCTTTGCATCAGAAATGAATAGAAGGTAATGATATTAAACCGACCAATTAGACAATACAATAAATTACAGACATATGCTCGATTCATTAATTATGCATACGCATAAACTAGCAATTACTGTTTAATCATAGTTATTGTCTCTGGTGTGAAGGGTCTTCAATGGACCATGCCTTACATGATCACTTTTATTAAAAATACTACATCAAAAGTGTGTGTACTGACCTGGGGCCTCTGCTTGTGCTGTGACTGGCTCTGTGTCTGACCCTGCGTCTGCTCCCAGTTGCCCCGGGTCCGGCTTCCGCCCACTGAAGTCATCATTTACAGTATATACAAATAACAGTATTTACAAAGGAATAACACCTTGAAGAGAGAAGGGGGGAGATTAAAACTGTTACTGGCAGCTCTTTAAAATCAAAACAACAATCTTAAAGCATCGCGTGTTCCATGCCCACCGTATTAACATTACACTTGCATACATGCAAACAAACACGCTACACCTTGTGTAGCCATTTTGATGAGCCAAAACTGGAAGTAAACAGCGTCACATGCCATGGCGCTTAGCCCATTAAAAGACGACCCAACTTTCCAAGAACACCGACAGAAAACAAATTCCGCGAATTTCGCAACTTTGCGCAAACGTGGGTGGTGAAAAACGAGACTTAAAACCTGCTGTTTACAAGTCAACCCGCAACAGGTCAGCTACATTATGCGCACGCTTCCGGGGCACATCCTCCGTTCATCGATTTTCGAAGAAACATTTTAAAAACACGCCACGGCGCTCCGTATTTTCCTAAATGACACCAAAAGCAATCCACCTGATGCAAGTTGTGAATTGCTGCAAATGTGATTATGCCAAAAAGCCCACCGTAGCAGCTCAGCGCATGAGGAAATGCAGGGCATGCGGTGGCCGAAAGCAACTGCGCACTTTAGCAGGCGCACAGAATCAGCCAGCGTGACAGAAACACGCGGGACCCGCCGCGGGAAAACAGACGGACGACGTGTTTTAACGGACAAGCTTAATAAAAACAAGCTCAGCGGCCTTTGAACTGGGTGAGGATGCATGTCAGTTTGTTAGAGACGCGAATACAGCCTCACACCTTATTGCTGAAAGTGTAGGCACGACATGTCAACATCAAAGACGTGAACGATTACCTTTTTTCCCTGTGCACTATCACACTAGTTCATAAATTAAATAAAACATCAGATACATCTAGAAGAATAGGCACTTCATGATCATTCCATGCAGCAAAATAAAAAAACACATCGCCCTGTGCTTTAAAAAAAGTATCTAATCAAGCTGTAAAGCATGATGCATCCAACAGGTAACCTACATTTCCTGTAGTGCTCTACAGTAGATGGACATTATAATAATCCCCTGCCGACAACGGAATAAGCAAAACGGTGAGGTATTATAAATTAGTTAATAATATAAATCATCAGAGATGATGGACTGATTGGCAAGTCTAGGCGATAGGCCTTGGAAAAGCAACTCGTATAAACTCAAACATGCAGAACTAACGATCCGATATGAAAACATGCCCCATTAGGTTAGTCTAAACAGTCTATGTAAAGCGAATTAAAAAGACAAGCTCTGGATGAAGAGTGGCTTCCGCTCTGGCCGCTTCTCATAACCTCATGGCCGGTTATCGTGCATCGTGATGCTGCTACCTAAAAATCAAACTTTCCCGGAGACTACTCAACTATATGGTTTCTCATCTTAAGATATTTGTTTAAGCAACATCTAATTACATTAATCGACAAGATAGTTTGTTGCGTTTGCTTTAACTGGGATGCACACGCCCCCACGGGGTGAAGCGCACTTCCGTCGGTTCATTTGCACACTCGACACCGAGGCTTAGCAGAGGCCTACAGGCCCCAAATGATAAAAATGAACAACAGACGAGGTACTGACCAAAGACCCGGCTGGATGTTAGAATGTGGAGATAACGCCGACCGAAGGAGGCTTTAATACCGACCTCCTAATCAGACGGAAACAAAACACGAACTCTTTCGCGTCTTAAATCGATTCCCCAAAGCCGACAACAAGGCCGAACCGACTCGCGCAGACAATAAGCGAGAGACTCAAAATTTACCTGTTTCTCTTCCACACTGACACCCGGATCACCGCGTCACGTGGTTTATCACAGCCACTGCGGCTGCACGCGCACAGCCCGACCACGTGACGAGAGCGTACGCATGTATATATAACAACTTAAACACAGTTATGTAATAACATTATTCCCCCTCTAGCTGCAGTTGAGAATCCTAATGTTATTGTACTGAAATAATGATTTATTTACTCATGTTTACATGTCATTTGTACTATAAAAGTCGCGTATATTTTGTATTTTACTTTGAAAAACTTCTGTTGTAGGCATGGGCCGATATAAGAATCTGACAGTATGATAACCTTGGATAAAAATATCACGGTATTGTGACTACTGCTCTTAAATATATTCTTTTTAAATGTCTGGGTAAAAACAACAACTTTTTTCCCCTTTGAACACAAAATATTTTATTTTGAGAAACATTTCAAATATGTTGGAGCAGTAAACATGTCAGGCTAAATAATTCAAATGAAGCATTGACTTCTGCTGTCTCTATTAGTTTCAAAACACAGATTTCTTACATTTAAAACAACATCTTTAGATATCTTTTCTGCTGGAGATGCTGATGTCCTAAAAAACGAAAAAATAAATACAAATTAAATTAAAATATTAAATAAATAAAATATCCTACATATACATTAGGAACGGTATAGCAGAACATTTTGGCTGTTTTAAAACCTTGACTTTTCCAAACCGCATGACCTTGAAAACGGTTATCGTCCCATGCCTAGTATGTTGTCCCCTAAAACACTTTAAAATATATTTTCTAGTATGCCAGTTTTATTAGAACATCACTCTGTAATCTATTTTCTATTTGTTTTGTTTTCTATTATAAAAAAATCCACCAGTCCACATCATGTTGTAATCTATTTAATATTTTATTTTTCTTTCTATCACTTTCTAATCTCTATTTTTTATAATAAATAAAATAACACCAACTCTCTTTAATCTATTATCAAATCTTTTCTCATAATAAAAATGATTTGTACTTCTAACACTAAAACTCACTTCACTTTCTATTCTGTTTTCCCTTAAAAACGTAATCTTACCGTCTATGAAATCTCTCTCACACACACACACACACACACACACACACACACACACACACACACACACACACACACACACACACACACACACACACACACACACACACACACACTTTTTATCTCTCTCTGATTAAACTAACAATAATTATATTATTTGCATATTATTTTGTAATTTGCTGCTTTGATGTGTTCTCATTTGTAAGTCACATAATAATAAAATCACCTGCCAAATGTTTCAATCTAAATGTGAATACGTACACATTCCAGCTAAATGCCTAAATCAGGACACTAAACTTTAAAAAAAAGGGGTGTTCAATATGAATAAGCATGAAATGAATAAAATAGACAAATGTCAATTTTAGACAGTAACGTTTGTTTTAGTGCAGCCAAGACCTGAAATCATCACTGTTTGTCAACGAACACAGCTTTAAGACTGTAAAATTATATTGCATTATATCATATTACATTACATTATATTAATATGTAATCTTAGGCGATGCAGTAGGTAGTGCTGTCGCCTCACAGTAAGAAGGTCGCTGGTTTGAGCCTCGGCTGGGTCAGTTGGCGTTTCTATGTGGAGTTTGCATGTTCTCTCTGCATTCTCGTGGGTTTCCTTAGGGGGCTCTGGTTTCCTGCACAGTTCAAAGACATGCGGTACAGGTGAAATGGGTAAGCTAAATTGTCCGTAGTGAATGAGTGTGTATGGGTGTTTCTCAGAGATGGGTTGCGGCTGGAAGGGCATTCGCTGCGTGAAACATGCTGGATAAGTTGGCGATTCATTCCGCTGAGGCAACCCCAGATTAATAAAGGAACTAAGCCGAAAAGAAAATGAATGAATGAATGAATAATATGTAATCTGATCAAATGTGTGTTTCAGAGCAAAGCGGCACTGTAATATTTTGTTTTACTGAAGTATATAAACAATAGATGACTGACAACTGAAATCTGATTGATTGATTATTGTTGCAAAAAACAAAACATAAAAGACTGATTTTTTTTCACTAGTCAATTTCAAGTATGGTAAAATCCTATAGTGTAGTTTACAGACACACCACAAGATGTCGCTGGAAGCCTGCACTACATTTTATTCCTAGTACAGGACCCATACCACATGGGCGAAAGTACGAGAACAAACTACCAGTTTTAACAAACAATGGGCTATTTCAGAGGTCAATGGTTACAGGTTTCTAGCTTTCTTAAAAATATCTTCGTTTGTGTTCAACAGAAAGACCAAAGTCAAACAGTTTTGTGAAAGTAAAAAGTGAGTAAATAATGACAGAATTGGACAATTAGGGTGAACTATCCCTTAAAATATTCATTTAGAACGCGTACACTCACCGGCCACTTTATTAGGTACACCTGTCCAACTGCTTGTTAAGGCAAATTTCTAATCAGCCAATCACGTCAGCAACTCAATGCATTTAGGCATGTAGACATGGTCAAGACGATCTGCTGCAGTTCAAACCGAGCGTCAGAATGGGGAAGAAAGGTGATTTAAGTGACTTTGAACGTGGCATGGTTGTCGGTGCCAGACGGGCTGGTCTGAGTGTTTCAGAAACTGCTGATCTACTGGGATTTTCACGCACAGCCATCTCTAGGGTTTACAGAGAATGGTCTGAAAAAGAGAAAATATCCAGTGAGCGGCAGTTCTGTGGGCGCAAATGCCTTGTTGATGCCAGAGGTCAGAGAATGGCCAGACATAAAAACAGACAGATAGAAAGGCAACAGTAACTCAAATAACCACTTGTTACAATCGAGGTCTGCAGAAGAGCATCTCTGAACGCACAACAACGTCAAACTTTGAGGCGGATGGGCTACAGCAGCAGAAGACCCCACTCAGTGCCACTCCTGTCAGCTAAGAACAGGAAACTGAAGCTACAATTCACACAGACTCACCAAAACTGGACAATAGAAGATTGGAAAAACATTGCCTGGTCTGATGAGTCTCGATTTCTGCTACAACATTCGGATGGTAGGGTCAGAATTTGGCGTCAACAACATGAAAGCATGGATCCATCCTCCCTCGTATTAACGGTTCAGGCCTGTGGTGGTGGTGTAATGGTGTGGGGGATATTTTCTTGCACACTTTGGGCCCATTAGTACCAATTGAGCATCGTGTCTGACTGGTTTCTTGAACATGACAATGAGTTCACTGTACTTAAATGGCCTCCACAGTCACCAGAACTCAATCCAATAGAGCCTATTTGGGATGTGGTAAAACAGGAGATTCGCATCATGGATGTGCAGCTGACAAATCTGCAGCAACTGCGTGATGCTATCATGTCAATATGGACCAAAATCTCTAGGAATATTTCCAGTACCTTGTTGAATCTATGCCACGAAGGAAAAAAGGGGTCCAACTCGAAACTCGTAGTGTAGCTAATAAAGTGGCCCGTGAGTGTACATGTCCAATTTAGATATCCACTTATTTTTTTGTGGGAGACTAGCTCAAAATGTGTTCATTTCCTACAGTAGATGAGCGATTACTGAGCGTTTATTTAATTAGCGATTTATTTAGCAATCATTTGAATTATATGCAAGTAAAAGTATGAATAACCATTCATCATATTTTTAAAAATAGTTGCAAATTGTACTGTAGCATTAATACATTTAATAGTTTACATGATAAAAAGTTGAATATTTGCCCAATCTTATTTAAAAAAAAAGAGATATCAAGTATACTGTATATGTAATGTGACAAATTATTTCCCCCATAAAGAATAGAAATAACATCACTGTAAGCAATCTTAAATACTTTTTTATTCATTAGCCCTTAAGAAGAATACATACACCAGGTAAAATACAATACCAGAGAAATGTGCGATGCACAATCATTCCATCTGCAGTAACAGCATATTTCACATTTAGTAAAAGATGGATGAAACGCTAGCACTGAATACAGTAACAGACACAATACAAAAACACTTTCCAAAGGGAACTATAGGGAGGGAGTATATTCTGAACTATACCAGAAACATGCATGTTGGTTTGTTTGAGATTTCGGCATGATCAAATTGTGATTGGCTGTCAGTATTCATACAACAGCGGCATTATCATACTGTATACTCACAGACTTTTCATATCTGCTACGAATGAAGATGCTTAAAGGGGCAGTTCACCCAAAAATGAAAATCCTGTCATCATTTACTCATCCTCCACTTGTTTAAAACCTGTTGGAGTTTCTTTCTTCTGTTGGACAGGAAGGAAGATGTTTGGACAAAAACAGCCATGGTCTTCCTTTAGTATTTTTGGTTCTAGTAATGAATCTTTCTCCTCAACATTCTTCAAAATATCCCATTTTGTGTTTAACATAACACATAAATTTGATTAATAAATTTGTTTTTGTGTGAACTGTTCCTTTAAAGCGAGACACTGCAAGAAAAAAATGTGTCAGTTTGTAGAAGGCCATTTTCTCCTACAACAAACTATAAATATGTACTTCTGCTTCACAGTTTTTGTGTGTATATACAAATATCTGTATTTAGAAGGTTTTTTATTTTGAAGAATGTGTTCATATTTATCTAAATATATACAACATTTAATCAAATCTTTGTTTCTAGCTGTATGCAGTACTTTCTAATACACGGAGTGATAAAAAGAGATTCCCCAAATCCCCTCTGTAAAAGCATTTAGACTCTTGTAAAAATGGAAAGTAAACACTTCCTTATAAATGACTCTAATAGGCTAGAAAAGTATGCAAATGAGTGCATATTTAATTAAAATGGCATATTTAAACTTAATTTACAAAACCTGCACAAGAAAAAAGGTTTGCAATTCTTAATGTAATTAATGAACTAAAGAGGTATGGCATGTTTTAGTACAGGTTTTTACCCTATTCGCCTGCAGTGTCTTTCCCTAAAGGGACAGTTCACCCAAAAATAAAAATGACCACATCATTTAGGCCCAATCCCAATTCTATTTTTGTACCCCTACCCCCTTAAAAACGAGTGTGAAGGGGAAGGGCTTCAAAATTTACCCCTAAGAAATGATACAGCACTACAGCATCTGCACACGTCATCATATGTCATCGTGATCTCTTGCTTCATGTGAGATCAGACGATGGCGACTGCTGTAGTTATTCCAGTTGTGTTATTTTTTGCTATTTATCTTCAGGAAATCACTTAAGGCATATATTATGTTATCATAACGATATAATGTGGCAATAAGATCGTAACTATACTGCACATTTACACTGTGGCCATATTCATCTATGTAAACACACCAAAAACAACAATAACATTATAGCAGACACTGTAAAAAGCTCATTCTCAGCCACTAGACTTTTCTGACAGGGTATTCGAGTGTCATCGAGTGTCAGAATGTTGTGGGACTGCTGTACAGGTTATTATTATTATGAATTATAGATCATGAAATTTAGCGTTTTTTATTTTAGCGTTTTTTTTATAAAATCGTGACGGTAAAACATAAACGCGGTTATGAATATATTAAAACGTGTTTGTTTGTTGTAAAAATTCGTTATAATGACAAAAATACTAATTTGTGGCTCTCCTTACTTCCAGGTGCAGTAAAACTGCTGTAGCTGGTGTATTCTGGGAAAATTTCTTACCCCTTGGTTTCGAGTGGGGTCCTGAAAAATCTTCATTCAAAGGGGTATCTACCCCTTCCCCTTAGCCCTACGCCTTCAAACTAAAGAGAATTGGGACACCCCTACCCCTTCATGAGAATGTGCAAAACGAAGGGTAGGGGTAAGGGGAAGGGCTAAGGTGTAGAATTGGGATTGCTTGGGGCCTTACTCTTCCTCGTGTGGTTTTAAACCGTTATGAGTTTCTTTCTTTTGTTGAACACAAAAGAAGATATCTAAAAGAATGCTGGTTGCCGACACCCATCAGTAGGGCCAGACGGAATCTGCAGAGATTTTTTGCTATTTCTGTGCAAAATTTTGTTAAATATTTGCGGATTTATGCAGGCCACATTGCCACATCGCTCCCTATGGCCAGTCTGCCTCTGGTTAGGACACGCGGTTACAATGTAACCTGCTCACCTAATGTTTAAGTTCATAATATTTATATCTTTAGCTAATTAATAATCTCATGTGGAACTAAATCTGTCTCATTTTGATGTCTGATACTGTTCATTTCGGTTATGGACGCATGCTTTCAGAGCCTTTCTGAATGAATAAATGAAATACACTGTTTTCCAACAAGGCAACAATACCTGCACACATATTATGATATTTTCATGCTTTAGAAGAGTCAAAAACTTACATACAGCACCTTTAAGCCACCCCCCCCCCCCAAAAAGAAAAAAAAATCTAAAGAATTGTGTTGTTTAAGCTCATTTTAAATAAGTAGATTGAACAAACAGCAAATATATACATTTTTTTGAGTAACTGATGACAGAATTTCATTCATTCATTTTTGGGTGAACTGTCCCTTTAAGAAAAAAATGATACATTTGTGACAGATCAATGAAGAGAGACAGAAGAGTGCTTTATACACAGAAGGATATTTCTTATATACATATAAACCTGATGTGCTACTCATGTGCTGAACTGAAAGATGAAGAGAGATGCTTTTTATTTCTTCTGCAGTCTCTCTCTCTCTCTCTCTCTCTCTCAACCGCCAGTATTCCTCATCTGTTCTTCAATACTTCATCCTGGCCAGTAGGAACGGCAGAGTCTTTTTTTCTGGGCTTGTTGTAAGACGAGAGAAGAAATAGTCTTGTTTTTTTGGGTCAAAGTAAACTACTTCTCAAAAACCAAATATATTGTTTTACTACTACTGAAACGATTTTATATTAGCATTTTCTTATATTGCTCATGCTTTGCTTTGTGTAATATAATATAATATAATATAATATAATATAATATAATATAATATA
>CAIGQZ010000253.1:3649098-3670048 GCA_903798205.1 Danio tinwini
ATAATATAATATAATATAATATAATATAATATAATATAATATAATATTTAAAATGAAAGTCATATTAAATGGGTAAAATACGAGATGTCAACAACTTCAACTGTACATTTAATAATAAAATAGTGAAGTTATACCTAAAAGATTCCTTGTCTGGGATTTTTGTTTGTTGCTCTGGGATTTTTGTTTGTTGCTCTTGTTTGTCCAGGTGGCAGAGGCGGTCGTGCAGCTCTTTGTTCTGTAGGACGCATTTGATATGTTTGGTCAGACAGTGAAAGTCAGTGTTAATTAAACAGATATTTAGTGAGGAGCGCAGACTCTGACCTCAGCCTCCAGGAAAGACACTTTCTCGTTCAGATTGCTGATCTTGATGGTTTTATTGGTAATTTCCATTCGTGAAATGTTTACCTGTTAACACACACGGACATATAAATGAATAAATGCAAGCACTCAGCATGCTCAGACTGATTTTACACATCATGTATGTAACGTGAGATCTAAAGTGCTCTGATGCCCATCTGCTGGGAAATGACGACATCTTTTATTTATGACTGAGCTCGAGTTTCACTTCTTAAAACACGTTTCACAATACATAACCTGATTGTATTCCAGAATCACCTAAAGCAGTGGTTCCCAAAGTGGGGGTCAGGACCCACTGGGGGGGTCGCGGGACAATGACGAGGGGTCGCTTGGTGATTTACAAAACTCAAATAAATTTTATTAAACTATTAAAATTACCATATTTTATTCATAACCCACAGAAGATAGTTAATAGTAACGTTAAAGAAACAACAACATCAAAATACAAATAAAAATCTATCAGCCTTTAAATTTTTCTTGGATTATGACCTCTGTGTTTAGATTAACCACACAGCAATAGCGTTAGCTGCAACAGATTGATTTTACTGGGCCAGATACATTTTTTGACAACCTTTATGGCACTCTAATCATTAAAAAATAAGATATTTAAGATTAATATTAAATCAAATTAATAAAATACCAAAAAAAAATTAAATGGTTATTAGACTGTTGCATTTTTGTGTTGTCAATATCCCGTCTATATATATCCCTATAGTTGTGTGTGCACCGTTTGCATATTTATAACCACTTTTGAGAAAAAATAGGGGGCTCGAGTCACTGACATTGTTATTTTGGGGGATGCAGGCTGAAAAGTTTGGGAACCCCTGACCTAAAGGATCATTTTGATCCTATACTTGCATTTTATTGAAATAAAAATGATTATAGTTGAAGACAATTGCAATTATTTTAGTGCTGTTTAATTGATATTTAACAAAGCAATAATTTTTTTCACAGTATTTCTTATTATTTTATTTCTCTTTTGTTTGATTTGTTATAAAAATATATAAAAAATTTTTTTAAATACTTTTAGGACCCTTAAGAAATAACTTTTTATTTATTTTTTTGCCTAATTCGCTTAGTTAAGTCTTTAAATGTCAGTTTAAGCATAATACTAGCATCTTATCTAGTAAAATATTATGTATTGTCATATCATAGCAAAGATAAAATAAAAAAAAAAGATTAGAAATTAGTTAAAAAAAGTTATTCCATTAAACGGCACTAGGGAACTTTTTGAAAAAGAATTTAAATTTCATAAATTTTTCAATAATTATAATATTATTATTAATAATTATATTATTATATGATCTTAATATTAATTAAGATTAACAGATAGACAGACTTTCTAACTTTCATAATTAAGACTAACATTAGATAGAATGAATTACAATATTGAGTTAAATAGGAGTTAATTAGGAAATATATATATATATATATATATATATATATATATATATATATATATATATATATATGTTTATTTATTTTTATTTTTTATATATATATATATATATATCATGCTCTCAGCATAAATGAGTACACCCCCTTTGAAAAGTAACATTTTAACATTTAAACATATTTTCTCGCTGAAATAAAACAAATAAGACTTTCTCCAGAAGAAAAAATATTATAGGACATACTGTGAAAAATTCCTTGCTCTGTTAAACATCATTTGGGAAATATTTGAAGAAAAAAAATAAAATCACAGGAGGGCTATTGATTTTAACTTCAACTGTATGCTAAATCTTAATTAAAACAAAAATCTTAAATAATAATAACATTATATTATCAGGTTAGATTGTCCATTATTTACTGTATATGTAGCGCCTGTCACATGGGGGACCGTTTTTCATTTCATAAGCCATTAAAGGTGTAGTATGTAAGTTTGACACCCAGTGGTTGAACTAGGTATTACATTCCTGGATCAAAACAAACGCAAGCGCAGGTTACCAGATTGACGACCAACAGGAGCGAGTCTGACAATCCAGCCTAAAGGCTCATTTAAATCACGTTCTAAATTAAAGCAACGGCACGCGATAGAAGGAATATTCTCCATATTAAAGGAGTTTTTAACGGCTTCTGTTTCTCACAGGTGAACAACAGAAAACATTAATCACCTCAGGGGGATATTCCAGAAAGCAGGTTGTGTGACATACCCATGTAAGTTTAAGAGTAAGTAAGTGGATAACCTCAGCTTTGGTTCCAAAAACGTAGGTAACTTTTGGAGTATGTTAAATAGCCATAGCAACTTACTCTCTGAAGATAACCTGCTCTGAAGCAGGTTATGTTCCAGAGTTTGTCTGTTTCAGAGAGTTTACTGAGCATAGCGGGCACTTTTGATGAGAATTTTCATGGACGTAGAAGCACAGATATACAAGATTTTTCATCTTGAGAGGATTATAAGTGCATAGGTTATTTTTATATCCAAATGGATATTTAAATGAGCGGTGTCGCTTTTCAAAAGAATTGTTAATGTATTAACAAACCATTTGAAATCAAACGAGACAAACCACGGGTCTGCACTTACCATAGAAAACATTCAGTGCAGCTCTTTGTTTTTGCGTCAGGGTATATTACTGTACAATGTGGCAATAGCGTGTAGAACTATCTGTACAGTATGTCTGGCACTAAACTGTTTTATACACTTTTGTACAGTTCCATCTGCATATCATTACACAAACGTTTCAGAGCGCGGCAATAGCGTAGTGGTCAGTGCGCCATTAAAAAAAACCAGTGCTCAGAGTGGAGCGAATTTTTTCTCTCTTTCTCTCTCTCTCTCTCTCTGTGTGGTCTAAGGTCAAATAATTCAACCACTGATGAGCCTTTATTAAGGGACAGAGCAGCTCCTCAGATTTATTTGGTGGCCCACAGCAGTTAGACAGGCCTCAGCCTTCTTTCTATTAGCTACATGACAGAAAGAATATTCTAGAGTGTTTAATACATAGCTCCAGTAATCAAATATTACCTTTTAAGAGAATGTTTGTGTGTTTAATTTTGACTTTGGACAGAGCTCTTCTAGCTCCAGAAGGATTCATTTCTATAAGCCTTATATAGTAGTCAATACACATTATCGTGGCCTTCCAAAATTAAAAGCAGGAAAACTAAATGCATGAATGGTTGCACAACATACTCAAAAAGGATGTTAAAGTTACATAGAATTTTTCATTGCAATAAAAGGGAGGGTGGCATTTTATTTTATTGGTATTTAATGAACTAACAAATTTTCTCTTATTATTGACTTTCTTTTCTTATCTATTATTACCTTCTATTTCTTTTCTTCATTGATGCAGATGTATATTGCTTTCTTTTTATAATCGGCCTTAATGTCTCGTATGCCAGCATTAAAACCTCCAACTCCGCCTCTATAAAGTGCGTTGCCCTTTTTTCTCACGTGACTTTCTATGGTGACTCGTGAATTGGACAATCTACTGGAAATGCCTTCCAGTATGCGCCGTGCACATGCATTAACCCGCAGTTATCTTCAGGAGGTTGATTTAACTCTTATCAGCCGTTTTGGAACCGACATACAGTAAGCAGAGTTTAGGTTAATCAACCGAGAGTTCAGGGTTTAGCAGATGGTAAATTAACCCAGCTTTCTGGAAGACCCCCCAGGTAAACCTCAAGTGCTTTATTCAGTGCTAAATGCTAACAATGTGAGTTTGAATGCAATTTCACATGACATTTATTGCTATACTACTGAAAGCAGCAGCAGATAGTTCCCCTCAGATCTTGAAAATAAAATAAACGGTTTGAAATTGAACTTTAGAACTGTGAAATAATGCAAACCAACACATATCAGTGTTTCAGCATCTACATTTAATGATGTTAAAGAGTGTTAATATGCATTAAAGGGGACCTATGGTGAAAAATCAACTTTTTTAAGCTGTTTGGACAGACATATGTGTAGGTATAGTGTATAGACCGTCATATTGGGGTGATATAAACACACCCAGTCCTTTTTTTTCAATTTAACAACTTAAAAACGATGGACCAATTGGAGCCGTTTTGAGACCGACCGCAACTTGACGTAAGAGTGCGGTCCCCCCGCCCACCAATATTGATTGACAGCTGCATATTAACATGTCTCTGTAGTAACGTTTGTAATCATATCGACAAGACAGGACGTGCGCAAATCAACCCTAAATAAAAGGTCTGTTCAGTTCGCTAGGATCATCAATCATCATCAAATGTGATCAAGAGTGAGTTTTACAAGTTTAAAATGGTTTAAAACAGTGCATGTGTATAATAAATTACAGCGATTTGCTTCAGCTTTACTACATCAGCACAGCGGCGTGTCAGAACAATAATAAAAGACGCTTCAATCCCAGTTTGTGGAAGTTAAATCAGGTTTATTTTGTACATTAACGTAACAGATATCCATACAGCAGTGGATATTAACGTGTATCCTGTCACATTTGCGTGCAAAGATTAACGCGCGTGCTGTATGTATGTGCGTGTGTGTCTGCGCTGTGTGTGTGTGTCTGTGTGTGTGCGTGAACTTTGTAATGACATCGTGTGTGACTCATCCTGCAGCTTCACACAACAAATGCATCAAATAATCATTGGTAAAGCTCTTACTGTAGTTTTTGTCACAAACGTTACATGAGATCTGCTTCCTTTGTGTCTGTCAGTTGTCTGAGGCAGCCGAGGGCGGAGACTGAGGCACGTGCGGCAGGCACGTGGAAATGGTGGGCGGGGAGGACAAGCCTTAAAGGCGCAGTACACAAAAACAGCAAAAATCTATTGAGAGCTATAAAACACCATCTAGTGAAAGCTATAATAAATAATCTGATGCGTGTTTTGAGCTGAAACTTTACAGACACATTCTGGGGACACAAAAGACTTATATTAAATCTGGAAAAAGGGGTGACCTAGGTGCCCTTTTAAACAGATTATAAACCATATCATTTCATGAGTGAGTGCATATTCTGTGCTTCTGAATGGCTGTATTTAAATTTCTGTCGTGTTTCGTCTGGTGCAAACAGCCAAATTGCTCATCACTGCAAATCTCGTCACGTAGCGTGTTTTGGTACAATATAACCTGCTCACCTAATGTTTGCGCTCGTAATATTTATATTATTTGCTAATTAATAACCTCATGTGGAACTGTAAATCTGCATCTCATTTCGAAGTCTGCTACTGTCCACCAGAGGTCGCATTTTGGTCACGGACGCATGCTTTGAGAGCAATTCCGAATTAATTAAATACGCTGTTTTCCACCAAGGAAATATAATATAATGAAATATAATTGGCTAAACTGGCATTAGGTAGGTTAAAAGAACCAAAACAAAGACAGACGTTCTGGCACGGAAGGCCCATTTTTAAAAGCAGAATATTCAACTTCAGCATTGTTTTTAAGATAAACAAGAATGTTCACTAAGCATGTTTCTTAATCTGCAAACATATTATGGTATTTTAATGCTTTAGCGGAGCTAAAAACGTACATACACCACCATTAAATTTTAATGAATGAAAAAAAAATAGTCTACTCCAACATCCTGCTTTACTTTACAATAAATCACATCACACAAATAAAATGCATTTCTAATGCCACTTAATGATTCGTCTCTTTCTGTGGGTGTATCCCCGAATATCCTGTGTGTAGGTATTAATCACCTGTACGATCATGTCTCTCAGTTTCTTTTGTTGACTTTTGAGCATGTCATCTAAGAAAAAGTTTTTTTGTTGCTGAACTCCCAGCTCCTGTTTCAGCTTTTCATATCTGCAGAGAAGAAAACGTGGATGTTTCACAGGGACCTGCACACTTTCAGTAATGCATACATATAAGGCAAGACACTGCAGGTGAAAACTATTCATTGATAGCTGTCAGCATACTTTCCCAGTTGATTGATTATCATTTCTAAAATGTTTAAATATGTAAATGAGGCTCTGTTTTATAAAATATGCACTCGTTTGCACACATTCCTAGCACAAAAAGTCTGGTTCAAACAAAATGAAAATAGATAAAGTGCGAGAACAGAAACACTTAAAGGCACAGTAAGTAATTGTTGCCTCTAGAGGGCGCGTATTCACAACAAACAAAGGTATATTTTGATGACGCCGAATCATGAGAGTTGTGGGCTTCATTACATCCTACGGGACTTCTGCAGAAATCATGTTCATAGATAAGCTAACACTTATTATCATGGTAGTATAAAAAAAGACTAAAAGCGGTCAAAGTGAAATAGGAGCGCTGATGAGAGACGAGCGTGACGCGGCATGGAGCTTTTATAATGACACAGTCCACTAATTCCAGATATTTTGCTCGTGATCACAAGGAGACAAAGCAGCATTATTTTTTCATACTGAATATATTTTAGGGCTCAGTTATAATGCTGCTCTGTGCAGTCTAATAAAGCACACAACATATTAAAGTGTCTTGGTTTTTCTTAAAACTGTACATGCTCTGTGTCACTAGTTAAAAATGTTTATTTCTTTAAATTTGAACATTCTTCGAAACATTTGAGATGAATTAACTAAAATTGACTAAAGTGTTAATTTTCCTATGGTTATATTAAAAATCTTACATACTGTGCCTTTAAAGGATTGCTCCACTTGTTTTTGGTGGGAGCACTTTTAGCTTAGCATAGATCATTCAATCGGATTAGACCATTAGCATCTCACTCAAAATTGACTAAAGAGATCATTTTCCTAAGGATATTTTAAAGAAGAAAAATTCTTATATTTTGTGCCTTCAAAAGATTGCTCCACTTGTTTTTGGTGGGAGCACTTTTAGCTTAGCTTAGCAGAGATCATTGAATCAGATTAGACCATTAGCATCTCACTCAAAATTGACTAAAGAGTTCATTTTCCTATGGTTATTTTAAAGAAAAAAAAGATTCCTACGTACTGTGCCTATGATGAATTGCTTCACTTTTTTGGTGGAAGCACTTTTAGATTAGCTTAGCTTAGCATAGATCATTAAATTGGATTAGATCGTTAGCATCTTACTCAAAATTGACTAAAGAGTTAATTTTCCTATGGATCTTTTAAAGAAAGAAAATTCTTCCATACTCTTCTTCAAAGGATTGCTTAACTTGTTTTTAGTGGGAGCACTTTTAGCTTAGCATAGATCATTGAATCAGATTAGACCATTAGCATCTCACTCAAAATTGACTAAAGAGTTCATTTTCCTATGGTTATTTTAAAGAAAAAAAAGATTCCTATGTACTGTGCCTATGATGAATTGCTTCACTTTTTTGGTGGAAGCACTTTTAGATTAGTTTAGCTTAGCATAGATCATTAAATTGGATTAGATCATTAGCATCTCACTCAAAATTGACTAAAGAGTTAATTTTCCTATGGATCTTTTAAAGAAAGAAAATTCTTCTATACTGTGCCTTCAAAGGATTGCTCCACTTGTTTTTAGTGGGAGCACTTTTAGCTTAGCATAGATCATTGAATCAGATTAGACCATTAGCATCTCACTCAAAATTGACTAAAGAGTTCATTTTCCTATTTAAAGCTTGACTCTTCTGTGGTTACATTGTGTACTAAGTGTGAGTGCTGCTTAATATTATTGCGCCAGCTGCAGCCTGCTTAATTTGTGAATTGCGAGGTCTCGGAACAGATCAGGGTAACAGATCCAGCATGTTACCAGAGGATGGAGAGGCATCGCGGACGAAAGTGAAGAGCGGGGCGGGGGGGTGTGGGTATCGCGGACGAAAGTGAAGAGGGTTGGGGAATCGCCCCAAAAGAAAGTGAAAGTGAACAGCGGACGGGGGAGAAGGGCGGTTGAGGAGGGGGATCGGTAAAATGAGGTGCAGGATCAGATTTCAGAGGAGCTGGATCTGGATCCGGCATGTTCTGGCACAAATTAAGCCCTGGCTGCAGCGATGGTAAAGCTGCAAAGAGTATAGTTCCAGCCATATCAGCCTAGAAAATAGTAACCATTCATTTTCTCTGGTCTTAGTGCACAATGTGACTACAGAAGTGTGAAGCTTTAAATAGGAAAAATATCAAAACTCTTTGGTCATTTTAGAGCAATATGTTAATGTTTAATCTGATTCAATGATAAGCTAAGCTAAAAGTGCTCCTGCCAGACCCAGATAATGGCAGAATGGATTAAAAGAATGGTTCAACTGTAGGGTAGTTGCAAAATTTTGGATGTTTTCTTTCCATTAGACTGAAAAAAAAAACTCTAAATGTCCAGGTGCATGAATTTTATTTTTTTTTGCAAGCAGCATCTTGCCTTAATGCAAAGAAACATGTGCTCTTCATCGCTTTGTGGGTGAGTCCACTATTAACATTTAAGTATGAGTCAAGTCATATTCTGTGTGAGAGGCGTGACATTGAAGAATGACTTTCTATGGCAGCACAATGCAACTAATAGAGGTTTAATTGAGCCAACTTATTACGTACTAAATTGCAGGTGGAAAACATTAAATGTAACTAAGGAAACAGCTATATAGGAACAAAACAATGCAAACAATAAGAAACAGTAGCCATTTGGGTCAGCAAAGAAAAAAAAAAGGCTCACTTGTCACTTTGTTGTCGCAGCTTCTCAAGTTCAGCCTCATTTGCTGACAATTTTTTTTGTAATGTGGCATTTTCCAGCTTCAGGCTGTCCATGTGCATCTGCCTTTCCTTTTCCTCCACCTTGGTTTCTGAATCCTTCACTGCTATCTGCAGCTGAGACTTCTGCAGAAACAGAAGTTTACATTCATGCTTTTCTGCCTGATAAAGTGCACAAAATTGGACACTGTAGACTAAAACACTGCTTTTATGCCCTTGTCAATTTTAGTTTTCATCAAGCATAAATTCAAAAACATACATTTTATGTTTCTTTTATTACACTTTTTTGAAGCCCTATATACACCTTTATTAACAAGGACTTATGTCTCTTTTTACAAGATGTAAGAAGTCAAGTCAAATCTCTGGAGTGTGTATGTAAAGTTTCCAACTCAGCCTCATTCTGAAAACATACATCTACATACATTTCTGGAGAGCGCCAAATACGTCCCAGGAGCTACGTTTTTTTTGCAGTTTTTGTTTTCACGAATCCACTAGAGGCCGCTGTGTGTGCTTTTTGAGATCTCAAATTTCTCTTGTGAATGCCATTCACGCCTGTTGTTCTCACATAAATCCACCAGAGGCCGCTGTCAACTGACTGACTGAAGGACTGACCGATCGACTGATCCACCCTCCTCCTTCCCTAAACCCAACCAATAGTGTTTTCAAAAGCACCAATTGACCCGCCCACTCACTTCGCTAAAACCACAAATAGACAATTTTAAATAGGTAATCCAGAAAAACAAAAGCCCTCGCCTGATTTTTTACCACATTCTCACCGTTATTTTCTCGTTTATTTTACTATTTGAATTTTGTTTTTGTCTTACCTGCTTTCTGGAACCGTTCTTTACCAGACTCAAACCCTATCATTGTGGTTAACTCCTCTCTGTGTCTCAAGTCCACCGACATACATGGCAAGCTAACTGGACAAACTGCTAACGGCGGGTAAAAAACGTCTATACGGAAGTTATCGCTCAGCTGGAACGCCGTCATACCGCCACATCGCGTTCATTTTAAAAACGAAATGCAGCCATACGTACTTCTGGCTACATAATTCGCAATCTCCAACAAATGTATATTGGGCTACGTTTTTCCAGAATGAGCGGAAGTTTCAGGCTCAAAATACCATACAAATAATATTTTTAACTCTTTGAAGCTGCCCCTTTCAGGCGTTGATCCTAATTGTGCCATTTTGGTGACTGTCGCTTTAAATTCAAATGCGATTTTCAAAAGAGGGCGTATGGAATAAAATCGCTGTCATAAATATTTTGTGCGTAAATAAAATTCACGCATCTGTAATTATAAACACAGAAAGGAAAATGGAACGCACTCGTAATTTTACGAGGGTACAATTACAAAATCTGTGATTAGAACAGACACAGATACGACATTTTCTTTGTCAGTTTGTATACGACTGATAAATTTACAATGGGTGTACTTTACAAACACCGAAATACAGTTTCACCACGGACACGACAACCTGTTTATGAGTACGAATCAAAAAGCAACACTCCATTGTCAAAATGACGTCCCCGCTGTCACAGGCATTAATAAACAAGCGAAAGCCATCGATCGCAACGGTGTGCTTGGCTGGCTGGGCACTCGAGCTCCCACACACCTTCTCAGGTAAGATTTTTGTTATTCCCTCTTTGAGAAATGTCTGTCTTGAGCTGTAATAAAGGTTGAGACTTAATGAGGTCCATTTTCACTGTTTTTCTTGGACATTTTACAGAATAAAATTTAAGAACGTTCATTCATGCCCCTATGACAAACTGAGGTATTTGATGCGAGCATTAAGTAAGGACTGGTGGAAGAGTGCTCTATGTAATTTGATACCGCACGTTAAATGGAAAGAAAAAACCTTCGCATTTTGCGACGCAGGTGTGTGTGGTCCTTTAAGGAAACAAAAAAAATAAAAATAAAAATAATATTTGCTGTTTACATGGTAGTCTAGACTCCTAATCAGAGTATTGTCTTAATCATATTAAAATCGGAGCTTTGGTGTCCATGTACGTACTCATTAAAAGTGCCAGATGATGTTGCAAGCTTTCAGAGACAGTGCATTCCTCTGCCTTTAAGTTGATTCCATGAGCCCTCAAATGTGTCATTAAGTTTGACGTGTTGCCCCCTTACACGCAAGTTTTGTAAAGCATCTGCTTCACGTTGCTGTGTCAGAATCCTTGCTTGTAAAATACGCTTTAGAATGCTTAGTTTAAGCAAATTTGATGAAAGCGATCATGCGTGTTGATCTGAAGAGTCGCTCTCGCTCACCGAATGCGCTGTACTGCGCGCGTTGCGTGCGTCCGTTTCCTAAGCAACAAGAACAAATTGAAGCTGAAATTGCCTGGCGATATTCCTCAAAGTTGTTTAGAATTAAATGTTTAGGGATGGTGTGACAACGCGGACGTAGGTGTGCCTTTGGTGCAACCCTTGATGCTTCTTACGTCCTTGTCGCAGCACCAGTGGCACCGAAATTAGGCACCAAAAATTAATATGCTGATTTGGTCCGGTACATACCGGTTACAAAGGTACCGGTGCTATAATGGCACCGGGTTTCGGTACCCAACCCTAGTTTAAACCCTATTATCAAAGTGAGTTTGCATAAAATGTCCCCTTTAAGGATTTTTTTTTAAAAGGAATGAGTGTTCATACATGATTTGTCTGACTATATGTAACATTTAATTCCACAAAAAAGCTGCTAGCAGGTTTTATGAATTACAAAATTATAAAAAGAGATTCCCCACCCCCCACCGCAAAAAATTTATTAATTAGTATATGCAAATCAGCGCATGTTTAAATGAAATAATGTCTTATTTGCATATTGAAATATTTAGAAAACTGATAATGCAACATAGGCTCATTCTGGAAACGTAGCCCTATATACGTTCGTGGAGATCACGAATTATGTAGCCAGAAGTATGTAGGGCTGCATTTCGTTTTTAAAAATAAATGCTACGTGGCGGTATGACGGTGTTCCTTTTCACGCTTACTAGCTGACTGCTTACCTCCGAATGAATGGCTTTCCCGCTGTTACAAGTTTGTCCAGTTAGCTCGCCGGCGGACTTGGGACGCAAAGAGGAGCTGACCACGAAAACGAGGTTCGAGTCTGGTAAAGAACAGTTCCATTACTTCTCTTTTAATTAGTATGTATTATTATTATTATGTATTATTATTATAATTATATTTTTAAGCCTGTAGTTACACATACTAAGTATATTCTTTTGTAGACAATTACAATAATAATAATACTGTTGGCATAGTAATAGTAATAACAGTAATATGTATATAATGACATGTTGCTGTTGTTTGTGTTATTTTTATTACCATTATTATTTTATTATTATTATTATTATTATAAACTGGGTACAAAATCTATTTTTTTAAATATCTTTTTAATATTATGTATTATGTATTTTATTATTGTTATTATTATATTTTCAAGTCTGTAGTTAGACATACTAAGTATATTCTTATTGTAGACAATAATAATAATAAATTATATAATATAATAATAAATAATTTGATAATATTATTATAAAAATTATTGTCATAAAATGAGGAAAGTATCTAATAAGTAAAAAAAAAACAGTATGCTTTGATCAATTGTAAAAATAAAATCTTGTAAAAACCACAAACTATGTATTCTTTTAATCCACTTATCTATCACCATTTTACTTCACCTATCTTCTTATGTTACTTAAAAAGTGAATGCAAGTGGTAACGGGCGGCGCTGTTGGTGTGTAATTGAAGGCAGAATGACAGGCTGTTTACTGGAGAACCACAAGTTTGGCAATTGGTTCTCCCAGAGGCATCATGTCATGGGTGTGACTTTCCACAGGCAGAAGCGAAAGGTTAATGTTTGTACGCTCCCAAATCTCAGCTTCTTACCACAGAACCACGAAAACAAGAACAAACTAAACTACGCTGATGTTTTTTGGACTAATTATTTATCTACGAACGTCACTACATCCTAATTAAAAGGGTTGGTCTCTATCTGTTACTTTGTGTCTCTGTGTCCATTATAATTACTATTCGAGACTTGCTGCAAGACTCTCGTTTTCTAGCCAAACAGAGCCTTTATTCATTTTAGTTTGAAAGGTGTACTTGAGACGGAAAGATAAATGCCTAATGGAGGAAAGGGGCTGTTTTTATTCTCAATGCACTATTGAATTCGGCCCAAAACAGCAGAAATGTGATCCTGTGAGTGAACCGAATGTGTTATCCATCTTTCTGTGGGAGTCTCTCTGTTTGTTTGCATTCATGAGTAGCCTAAGTAGCCTTTGCATTCTTGATATACAGTTAAAGTCAAAATTATTAGCCCCCATTCATTTTTTTTATATTTCACAATTGGTGTTTGACAGAGCAAGGAAATTTTCACAGTGTGGCTGATAATATTTTTTCTTCTGTTTTATTTTGGCTAAAATAAAACCAGTTTTTAATTTAAGAACCATTTTAAGGACAATATTATTAGCCCCTTTAAGCTATATTTTTTCGATAGTCTACAGAACAAACCATCCTTATACAATAATTTGCCTAATTACCCTAGCTGCCTAGTTAACCTAATTTGCCAAGTTAAGCCTTTAAATGTCGCTTTAAGCTGTATAGAAGTGTCTTGAAAAATATCTAGTCAAATATTATTTACTGTCATCATGGCAAAGATAAAATAAGTCAGTTACTAGAAATGAGTTATTAAAACTATTATGTTTAGAAATGTGTTGAAAAAATCTTCTCTACATCAAACAAAAATTGGAGAAAAAATAAAGAGGGGCTAATAATTAAGGGGGCTAATAATTCTGACTTCAACTGTATATATATAGATATGTGTGTGTGTGTGTGTGTGTGTGTGTGTGTGTGTGTGTGTGTGTGTGTGTGTGTGTGTGTGTGTGTGTGTGTGTGTGTGCAATTGAATGTATGACAAACACTTTACCTGGGATTTTCTGTAAGGTATATTTAAAAGCTCATCATAGCCATTGTCATTCGCCTGAACTTGTAAATTATCCATTGCAATTTGGAGCACAAAATGAGATGGCTTGGATGAAGTCATTGGAAAAGCATTTCAAAGCTGATGTAAGATAAAATACGAGCAATGCATGCTGTAACAGTTAAGTATTTACTACTTAAAATATCTAATGTTGTGTACAGTTACAGTGCTCAGCATAAATGAGTACCCTCACTTTGATTATGAACAAAGTATACTGCTGGATTTGTACAAAATTGTTACAATATACACTACAATGTTATATTAATATTATACATTACAATAAGAGTGTGGTCACTTAGCATCTTTAGGATAAAACTGGACATGCATAGTGCAACTTTTGCTGTCATACAAGCTTGTACAACATGATGCACCAAATTTCTGGCAATAGAATGGGTGATGTCACGGATACTGCGTCCATATCTTTTACAGTCTATGGTACTGACTAACTGAATGTATGCACAAATACCTCATTGCATAGCATCCCGTTTTAAAATAAAAAAGTATTAATTTTAAAGCGAGATAGATGTTTTCTGAGAAATCTGTCAGGCTGTACACATTTATGCAGACTGCTGTGTATTTCATTTATATTTACTATGTATATTATATTATACGAACTATTTAGCACACACATTTCTCCAAAGTGACATATAAAAAAGATACAGTTAGGTCTATAAACATTTGGACATCGACACAATTCTAACATTTTTGGCTCTATACACCTACACAATCGATCTGAAATGAAATTAACTGTCATCTGTCAGACTGTCAGCTTTAATTTAAGGGTATTTACATCCAAATCAGGTGAACGCTGTAGAAATTACAACAGTTTGCATATGTGCCTCCCACTAGTTAAGGGTCCAAAAGTAATTGGACAGAATAATACTCATAAATCAAACTTTCAATTTTTAATACTTGGTTGCAAATTTATTGCAGTCAATTACAGCCTACAGTCTGAAACGCAAAGATGTCACCAGACGCTGGGTTTCATTTCTGGTGGTGCTCTGCCAGGCCTCTACTGCAAATGTCTTCAGTTCCTGCTTGTTCTTGGGGCATTTTCTGTTCAGTTTTGTCTTTAGCAAGTGAAATGCATGCTTAATTGGATTCAGGTCAAGTGATTGACTTGGCCATTGCATAACATTCCACTTCAGTATGCAGTATGCTTTTGGTCATTCTCCATCTGCACTGTGAAGCACCATCCATTGAGTTCTGAAGCATTTGGCTTTATATGAGCAGAAAATATTGCCTGAAACACTTCAGAATTCATCCTGCTACTTTTGTCAGCAGTCACGTCATCAATAAATACATGAGAACCAGTTCCACTGACAGCCATACATGCCCACGCCATGTCACCACTACCACCATGCTTCACTGCTTAGTATCATGAGCAGTTCCTTTCCTTCTCCATACTCTTCTCCTCCCATCACTCTGGTACAAGTTGATCTTAATCTCATCTGTCCATAGGATGTTGTTCCAGCACTCTGAAGGCTTTTTTAGAACTCTAATCTGGCCTTCCTGTTTTTGAGGCTCACCAATGGTTTACATCTTGTGGTGAACCCTCTGTATTCACTCTGATAAAGTCTTCTCTTGATTGTTGACTCTGGCACACATACACCTACCTCCCGGAATGTGTTCTTGATCTGGTCAACTGTTGTGAAGGATGGTTTCTTCACCAGTAAAAGAATGCTTTGGTTGTTCACCACAGTTGTTTCCGTGGTCTTCCGGGTCTTTTGGTGTTGCTGAGCTCACTGGTGCATTCTTTCTTTTTATAAAAAAGTTCCAAACAGTTGTTTTGGACACACCTAATGCTTTTGCTATCTCTCTGATGGGTTTATTTTGTTTTTTCAGCCTAATGGCAGCTTGCTTGACTGATAGTGGCAGCTCTTTGGATCTCATCTTGGGAGTTGACAGTAACAGATTCCAAATGCAAATAGCACACTTGTAATGAACTCTGGACCTTTTATCTGCTCATTGTAATTGGGATAATGAGGGAATAACACACACCTGGCTATGGGACAGCTTAGAAGGCAATTGTCTGATTTCTTTTGGACCCTTAACAAGTGGGAGGCACATATGCAAACTGTTGTAATTCCTACAGTGTTCACCTGATTTGGATGTAAAACCCTAAAAATTAAAGCTGACAGTCTGCAGTTAAAGCGCATATTGTTCATTTCAAACATGTTAGAATTGTGTCGATGTCCAAATATTTATGGACCTAACTGTATATAGAAGTCATCCTACCAACAATACAACAAAACATATGTAAATAATAAGCAGATTTTTATCCAATTCATCTGAACAATGTTGTTAATGTCAGTGAATGTAAAAAGGCCAGTGTTGTACCATTTTGTTTTGTCTTGCTTCCATTTGCTTTCTGAGAGTCTTCAGACAGTATCTCACCTGAAGACAAACACACACAGGTTATAACTCACTCACACATTATTCATGGTTCACAAGTGTGTAGTGAAAACACTGACCTCCTGCACTGGATTCTCATCAGTCATTATGTTGGCACGTTTCTATTTCCTGTCTTTAGAATAGCTGATCCTCTGCTCTGAAAAGAGTCTGGCTCCGCTTTTATACTTCACCTACAATAGCTGAAAAATAAATAAAGATTCATTACATTACATTCATTCAATTAAAAAAACTTAATTTTCAATATATATACAGTTGAAGTCAGAATTATTAGCCCCCCTTTAATTTTTTTTTTCATTTTTTAATATTTCACAAATTATGTTTGACAGAGCAAGGAAATTTTCACAGTATGTCTGATGATATTTTTTCCATCGTTATACAAAAGCTTGCTTAATTACCTTAACCTGCCTAGTTAACCTAAGTAACCTAGTTAAGCAACTAGTTAAGCAAGTTAAGTAAATGTCACTTTAAGCTGTATAGAAGTGTCTTGAAAAATATCTAGTCACATATTATTTACTGTCATCATGGCAAAGATAAAAAAAAAATTCTAAGTTATTAGAAATGAGTTTTTAAAACTATTACGTTTAGAAATTAAACAGAAATTAAACAGAAACTGGGGAAAAAATAAACAGGGGGGCTAATAATTCAGGGGGGCTAATAATTCTGACTTCAACTGTATATATTGTTATGGTTTTTAACTGAAGCTTCATAAATGTAACAGATTAATTATGGATTTTCATAGCAGCAAAAAGAATGTGATGTAAATGTGAAGGGTTTAAATTGCTATTTTGCATTATAAAAGGTCATATTTCGGTTTTGTGGGTCTTTAACAACAGGCTGATATACATGCAAGGTCAAAAAACACTTTCATTGTCTTATAATATGCATATTCATTTTTACCTAAATATCTCATATGATTTGCTCAGTGATTCATTTGTTCCCAAACCCCTCCTTAGCAAGAAACTAATCTGCGCTGATTGGTCGACTGGACTGGGTTCAGCGTGAGACAGACAGAAACGCCCACCACGGCTATGAAGTAGCACACGGAGTATGTGAGAGCACAATGCAGGAATGCAGTAAAGCAATGCAGTTAAACACCAGCATATTACTCTACTCTTAAACCGAACCCCAAGTAAAAACAAAGACACACATTCAGTATTAATCCACACAGTGGCAAAAGTTGAAATATTTGGAAACTTGACCGCCACAGGTGAGTAGGAACAGCTAATGGTGGCCATAGCAAAGACAAACGACAGTGAATCTCAAGTTCAGAAACGCATTTAAATTAGTAAAGGAAGAAGCACGCATCGCATCCCACAAGCATTTAACCTGAGAGATACAGTACAAGTACTAATCTATAATAGATACGTGATTACAAGCGGCGCGGAGCAATTACAATTAACAACACACAATTAAACACATATTTTGCAATCAACAGAAAACGAGGCAACTATTTTAATTACACTTACATGTTATGATCCTGGATGAAGAAGAAACTGGTCCATAAGGCAGTAAAAGTTACTGACAAAGTCCTTGTCAAAGTCTGACAAAGTCCCATACATAATAGTCTCTGCTGCTCCTTCCTTTACCTCCTAGGGCTTGAGTGTCCACATATGTGGACAGCACATTTGAGCTCTTAAGTGGCTATTTAAAATACTTTGAATGTTTTATATTTTGTTACAGACATACAGTGTCATCCTGCAACTGTTTTGCAGCATATGAAATGTCCCAAACCCTACACAGCAAATATTCCAGAGTTAAATTTACAGTGTGATTTTTTTTTGTGTTGTTCAGTGTTAAAAGCGGAGTACATTTTAATCCAAGAGAATGAAAGAGCGTATATTTAAGAGTTTTTCCAGTGTTAAACTTAACCCAATATTCAGTGTATTTACCACTGGTGATGAGAAGTCCAGTTTTTTTTTTTGCTTGAACCGTTTTTTTCAGACAAACAGTGATCAAACCAGTATGTTTTACTTAAACTTGAAACATGTCTTGTTGCATTTTAAAATGCAAAGAGTTGAATGTATTGAAATTATTTCTGAAAAGATTAATGAACATTTAATAAAATAAAACTATTTTCAAGATATTTGATCATCTGTCACACATACCAATTGATAATATAGGAAAAAAGGTAATATGTTAACACTTTGAAGGGTAACACACACTCCAGTTCGATGTAAAAATAAACTCTTACTGTGTTAAAATGAACTCTGAGAGTAATGTACAAATTTCACACTTTAGAAAGTGTTATTTTAACTCCAAAATGGAGTGAGTCGTATGCACACACATGGAGTGTTAAGTTAAACTCAAATTGAGTTTATTTAAAAATTTTTGCTGTGTATTTTTAACTGTCCAAAAAGGGAAAAAAATTAGTTTTTACTCTCTGATATTTAATGCAAGTTCAAAAAAAATCTATGTTATATACGCATTAAAAACATTTAAGAAAAAGTGTTTAATGTAAATTCGGACCACGAGTCTACATATATGGACATCATTTTTCTCTAAAAGTACATCACATCAAAAGATACTTAGATTTTTCTTCTAATTAGGTTCCAATAAGCCCAAATAGCAAAGAGAAATAAAAAATGCATGTAAAAAAAACACCTTGGGCTTTAAGATTAATAGCAAATGGCCGGCGAATCCCATGTTGCAGTGTAGGTTATTGTATCAAAAATTAGAAAAATGACAGGGACAAGGTTGGCTATACTGTGGTATTGTTGTGAAAATGAACTTTAACCCTTTAATCCCCACAGCCGAATCTCCATTCGTCAGTA
This sequence comes from Danio tinwini, assembly GCA_903798205.1. Classification (NCBI taxonomy): domain Eukaryota; kingdom Metazoa; phylum Chordata; class Actinopteri; order Cypriniformes; family Danionidae; genus Danio; species Danio tinwini. Next base: position 3,668,131 of record CAIGQZ010000253.1, read on the forward strand.
ATCGCCATATTCGCGTCATGATTAGTCCCATGATCCCCCGCACTCCGTTAGTGCCTGAAGGGTAAAACGTGTTCACGTTTTTACCGGAACCGGCACTTTATATTTGATGATGTAACATATCGAGGTCTACACGTTCAAGCAAAAGATCCGAATCAGTATTTTTAAACATGGTGCACTTTCAGATTTAAACCTCAGCTGGATGTTTTCATTCACTTAGAGCTGTGTTACACACTGTGTGGAGGCTTATTTTTAAAAAACCCATAATAGGGGCTCCTTAATGACACTTAACTTCATATAACAAACAGAAAAAAAGGACTTTAATAGAGATACACAGAGTTCTCAAATAACTGAACATCTATAGATTTTTAAATGTCTGTATATGGATAGAAATTGTGTACCTGTAACAAGGTCGTAACTATCAAATCCAGGATGTAGTTGAGAAGATCCAATGATGTCTGAAATCTTTCTGAGTAAAAACAAAGAAAAACAAGGAGAGAGTGAGAGAAACATAAGGTGTGAAGTAAAGATAATTACAAAAAATGAGACTAAGTTTCACGTTTCCAATAGACACCAGAACAAACCGGCAATTAGACGAAATAAAAGCCAATTCATAATTATGTAATCTCCATAACAAACAGCCCCACATAATGACCATAATGGGAACATATGTATATCTTTATTTCCATGACAGATTGAAATCCTTCTTTAAGGCTCTAAGACACTTAGCGGATAGAGGATTAAGTAAAGGCTCAAAAAAAGAATGGGCAAAAACTTATTATGTTACGTAATTCAGTAGCTAATCCTGCAATTTAAAGGTGATGTAATGTTTTCAGTGATAAATTGCTTTCTTATATCCTACATAAATGTGTATAGACATGCTTAAGTACATTATTTCTAGGTGGAATGCTATGGTATCAGAACACTTAAACCCTGACTGTTGTCAAACGGTCATTATTTCTGCTGTTCTTAATATAAATCTTACTGTTTTGCTTTCAAAATGACAAAAAAAATAAACTGCAAACAAATTAAAGTGCCAAATATATTTAGCTTTAAATGTGTCCCTCAACAGGCTCCATCCCAGTTCAGAAAGACTTTAATTTTCATGTAAGAAATATTGCAGGATCAGCTCTTTTTCACAATGCCTGAAATGGTTGGTTTAAGGGTCGGCTCTGTCTAAACCCCACCTTTCCGAGAGAGTATTCTTCTCTAATTGGTTAGATAGCCTATTAAGTTGTGACTAGGCATTGGACGATAACCGTTTTCAAGGTATACTGTGGGTTTGGAAAAGTCAAGGTTTTAAAACAGCCAAAATTTTCTGTAATACTATTCCTAAGGTATGTGTAAGATATTTTAGTTACATTATTTTAGGGTTTTTTTAGGACAACAGTATCTTCAGCAGAAAAACTATCCAAAGATGCTGTTTTAAATTTTAAAGAAATCTGTGTTTTTTAAAACTAATGAAGACAGCAGAAGTCAATGATTCATTCTTATTCTTATGATTTACATTTAGCCCGACGTGTTTACTGTTCCAAAATATTATAAATCTTTAAAAAAAAATTTAACATACTGTTTTCAAAGGGGAAAAAAGTTTTTGCTTTTCATCCAGACATTTAAAAAGATAATATTTTAGAGCAGTAATCACAATACCATGAAACCGTGATATTTTTATCCAAGGCTATCATACCGTCAGAATCTTATATCGGCCCATGCTTAGTTGTGACTAGTCCATTTTTTGTAATGTATGTTGGTCAATTGGTCACAACACTTCACAACTGGTCGGTTTCCATCCAAAGAGATGAATAAAATTTCTGCGCAAAACTGGAATATCTTATAAAACATTTGCGAATAAAGCATCGTTTCCATCCGAGTCCCACAAAATTGTCACTTCCTGATAAACTGGTGCCAAAAAAAAAAAAAA
>CAIGQZ010000253.1:3670148-3687182 GCA_903798205.1 Danio tinwini
TATATGACAAAATGCAATGTTTCGTAGTTGAGTCATCTTGCTTTTGGAAGTGGGAGACTGCTCTTTGGGAACGCAAAAGTCCACGGTTTGTCATATCCTTTAAGAATTATCTCCGCTGGCACTTCTTGGAAGATTTGCGCATTCCACTGATGTTTTCCATCAAGGATGGTCGTCATTCATTCTCTTATATAACATTTAAAAATGTTCGGACCTCATTGTCCACCCAAAAAATACCTGTCACCATGCGTTTCCATCAGAGTTTATGCACATTTTTCTTATTGGATAAAAAGTGCATCCTACTCAGTTGTGCATTGTGTGTGTCTGTGCTGCTTTTGTAGTGCAGTAATCAGTCCCAAAAGCAGCATCAGCTGTAAAAGTTTAATCAGAGGAGAATTGGAGCAGGTGTGTATGTGTTGCATGAATGAATATGTAGTCCATAACATGGCAGATTTGTAGTTCATGTGAAAGTAAGTGCTTACCAGCGATTTCTGGATGTTAGATCGCTGGTGATCGTGACAATTTTAGCGGAATTGGTCAAATGACCAAAAAAAAACCCATCGTTTTCTGAAATGGAAAGTAAAATGTGCATTTTTAAACAATACATTTTTGGTGTCTAAAAACAGCGTTTCAGTGTGAATGAAAGGAAAAATGGAGAGATATTCTACATTTTTAAACACATGGAGAGCATCCAAAACTACTGCTGTACAACACTGTCCATCATTTGAGCTGAATTGGTCAAATGACTAAAAAAAAGCTTCAATTTTTTCAGAAACAGAAAGTAAATCATGCGTTTAAAAATATATATAAATGAATAGCATCCAAAATCACTGCTTTACATTGTTATCCACCATTTTAGCTGAATTGGTCAAATGATTAACAAATGCTTCATCGTTTTTGGATACGGAAATAAAATTATGCTGTTTAAACTATACATTTTAATTGCCTAAAAATCAAGTTTCGGTGTGGATGGAAGGTAAAAATGGACAAAAAATTCTGTATTTTTTAAACACATCAAAATGGAGAGCATGTATTTTCATTATACGTTATACATTTCTGTTGCCTAAAAACAGCATTTTGGTGTGGATGGATGGTAAAAACGGAGAGAAATTCTGTGCTTTTAAAGATAGAAAAATTTTGAGCATCCAACACAACTGCTGTACAATGTTGTTCACCATTTTAGCTGAATTGGTCAAATGACTAAAAAAGTGGGATCATTTTTGGAGAAGGAAAGTAAATTATGCGCTTTTAAATTATAGATTTTCATTGTCTAAAAATGCTGTTTCAGTGTGGATGGATGGTAAAAATAATGAGAAATTCTGCATTTATAAATGTATCAAAAAGGCGAGCATCCAAAACTACTGCTGTACATTGTTATCCACCATTTTAGCTAAATTAATCAAATGACAAAACAAACTTCGTCATCGTTTTCGGAAACAAATGGTTAATTATACTTTCTATACCTTTTTGTTGCCTAAAAACAGTGTGTCTGGAAGATAAAAAGAGAGAAATTCTGCATTTTTAAAAGAAAGCGTATCAAAATGGAGAGTATCCAAAACTACTGTACATTTAGCTGAATTGATCAAATGACAAAAAAGCGGCATCATTTTCGAAAGCCTCCACTTTCACAGCACATACAGCGATGGCATTTTCATATTTATCCACTTTAGAGAGAGTGCGTTAACAACTGTTTTCTTTGCCTAAAAGCTTTGTTTCAGTGTGGAGGGCCAAAACAGAGAGAAAATTGTGAGTTTTTAAATAAAACTTATTAGCGTATGCACAACCTAAAACGTCTGTCAGCCCTCAATAATTTAACAAACTGCTACATTAAAGATAACATCCAAATAATCATAATAGGGTCTTTATCAGTCTGCGGTTGACTACAAATAAACTGAAAGCCAAGCATCATCCGTTCTGTGCAGCCAAGAGGAAGTGATTTCATCTAACCGAGTCATCGACTTGTCCGTGCAGGAGGAGAAAGCGGAGAAGAAAAGAGATGATGCGCTGGGATGTGAGCACAGACAGCAGAAGGAGATACGGAATAATAGTGAGGTCATTTGCTCAGACTGCTGATTCATTCCGCTGCCAACTACAGCAGATACCAGAGAAGGGTGGAGGCCTGCTGGAAAGCGTCAGTGTAAACACATGACAAAGCCTTGTATGGTAGTCAATTATGGGAGCAGGTGTTGCTGGCTTTATCAGGTTAGAATCAGTGTGTTTTATAGTACAAGAGATGGGAAAGCCATCTGAGGATGCTTATGCTAGAGTGTTAGTCTGAGTCACTAAAATGTGTGAAATGCCAGACATGTTAATAGCACACTGCAAGAAAGGTAAATTATCTGCTGAGCAGGATTAAGTAGAGTTTGACACATTACAACAGAGTGGACAAGTTCAGTTTGAAAAAAAATATATAATATAATATAATATAATATAATATAATATAATATAATATAATATAATATAATATAATATAATATAATATAATATAATATAGGCTGCACGGTGGCGCAGTGGGTAGCACGTTCGCCTCACAGCAAGAAGGTCACTGGTTCGAGCCTTGGCTGGCTCAGTTGGCATTTCTGTGTGGAGTTTGCATGTTCTCCCTGTGTTCGCGTAGGTTTTCCTCCAGGTGCTCCGGTTTCCCCCACAGTCCAAAGACATGCGGTACAGGTGAATTGGGTAAGCTAAATTGTCCGTAGTGTATGTGTGTGAATTAGAGTGTATGGATGTTTCCCAGTGATGGGTTGCAGCTGGAAGGGCATCCGCTGCGTAAAAGATGTGCTAGATAAGTTGGTGGTTCATTCTGCTTTGGCGACCCCAGATTACTAAAGGGACTAAACTGAAAAGATAATGAATAAATGAATAATATAGGGCGGCGTGGTGGCGCAGTGGGTAGCATTGTCACCTCACAGCAAGAAGGTCGCTGGTTCAAGCCTCGGCTGGGTCAGCTGGCATTTCTGTGTTGAGTTTGCATGTTTTCCCCTGAAAGTGTGTTTCCTCCAAGTGCTCCGGTTTCCCCCACAAGTCCAAAGATGTGCGCTAGGTGAATAGGCTAAGCTAAATTATCCTTAGTGTGTGTGTGAATGAGAGTATATAGGTTCTCCGATGCGCAGGCATGGTATTGGTTGTCATGAGCTATGCCACAATACACAAGAAGAAACGATTGAATCTTGTGTCACAATGCCCAGTTGTTGTTTACAAATCCCTATGACACCCTACGTTAAGGAAATCTTGCCGAAAACGTGACAAATTTGTGTGATCTGACCAGGGTTTAAGCCGAAGGAAAATAAATCAATGACATTTGAAATTCATTTGAAATGATGAACACGTTTAACAGACCCAAACTCGTGGAAAAAATTTTTTGACATTGTAATCAGATAAATTACATGTAAAATGTTTTTTACTGCTGTATAAAAATAAATAAATAACTTCCTGAACTTAATATAAATGTGGCAAGTTGCCTACAAACTTTGTTTCCGTGTGGAAAGCCAAAACAGAGAGAAAATGTGAGTTTTTAAATAAAACTTATTAGTGTATACACAACCTAAAACGTCTGTCAGCCCTCTTTTATTTTAACAAACTGCTACATTACATGCTACATTAAAGATAACATCCAAATAATCATAATAGGGGCTTAATCAGTCTGTGACAAAACATGACAAATTTGTGTGATCTGACCAGGGTTTAAGCCGAAGGAAAAAAAAATCAATGACATTTGAAATTCATTTGAAATGATGAACACGTTTAACAGACCCAAACTCATGGATAACATTTTTTTGACATTGTAAACAGATAAATTACATGTAAAATGTTTTTTACTGCTGTATAAAAATAAATAAATAACTTACTGAACCTAATATAAATGTGGCAAGTTGCCTGCTACATTGATTAGATATAAATACAATATATTCCACAAAATGATATACAAAAATACTTTGGCTATTAGCTGCGCATTTGCTATAGAAAAACATTGACGCTGCTTAAAAACAATTTTCATTTATTGTAATAACTACGTTAACATTTTACAATAAGGTTCATTATTTAATGCATTAACTAACATGAACTAATCATGAACAACACTTGTACAGCATTTAATAATCATATTTCAACATTCACTAATGCATTATTAACATCCAAGTTCATGCTTGTTAACATTAGTTAATGCACCGTGAATTAACATGAACTAACAATGAACAACTGTATTTTCATTAACTAACGTTAACTAACATGAACAAATGCTGTGGTAAATGTATTGTTCATTGTTTGTTCATGTTAGTAAATGCATTAACTAACATTAACTAATGAACCTCTATTGTAAAGTGTGACCATAACTACTGCAATCAATTAGTAAAATAAAGCATGCAATTTAAAATTGCATCAATCTGACGTCATGACCACTGATCTCTTGTGATGTTTTGTAGTGTGCAGTTCTTTCCTTTCACCATGAATCACAACTCGTGCACCTGCCTTGATTTTCTCTGGCATTCATCATCCTGTATTCATTCATCATTACTTTTCTTCTGTCTTTCTGTGTTTACTTGTATGAAATGCAGTGAGTGCATGCGTGCATTCAGTATGTGTGATAGAAGTTCAAAAGTTCTGCTTAAAAAAATAATCAACCCTGTGATAGTTTATCCTCTCAGACAGAGCTGAGAGAACATGCGGAACATCAGAGAAAGAACAACAGCCGCAGGGTGAATCTGTAAACTGACATGCAGTGATTTAGATAGAAAACACTCAAACTCTGACAGAAAAGCACGCAAGCTGACAAATCAACAGAAAAGGTGCATTCTGGGGGGAGGGGGGGCACTCCCCAACTAACAAGACTTAATGTTCTGTTTCAGAGCTCAGCTCACACACCCCCTCTCATTATTAACCTCATCCGTCAAACAACACTTCACACTGGCCTTCATTGCTGATTCTACATCTGCTTAATAGTTTGTGCAGGCTAATGGTTTATTCCTGTCGCCATTAGATCGCTGTTTCCCTCAAGGCAATTCTTGAGCCCAAACACAAACATTCAAATCAATGCCTGAAACAAAGTCCTTTTCTGATGAAAAAAGGAGTGTGTGTCACATACCAGGCTCTTATTAGCATAAAAATGCAGTTTCAGGTGTTTGAGCAGTAATCGATGCAATGCCAAATTTACCGGTCAATCAACTTTTACTGGCAACTATAGGGTGTGAACATACGCTGGAAGTAGGGCTAAATAATATATAGTTTCAGCATCAATATTGCAATTTGAGCGTTCGCAATACTCACATCGCAGGTTCTGCAACGTCAAACCGGTATTGTAATTGACCAAAAGCCACATTTGAAAACACTCAAGCTTGTTTTTACTGTATGCATGGGTGCTTTAAGTGCACAAGAACTATAAACAACTTGTATGAACACAAGGTCAAATATGCATTAAAAGATATTGAACTAAGAATGTAATGCATGCCTGCATAAATTTGCTATGGTCGTAGCATGAACTCTGCGATGGAACTTTTTGTTTTGCTCTTTGCATGTCTTATGTGTTGTATCAGGCTCTGATCCTGAGGAATTTGCTAGAAGCGCACTGTACTTGCTGTTCATTTTTGTACAAGCATGTCTGTGTGCGAGAGTTAACAGTTAATAGACCAGAAACAGATGGATGGCATTAAAACTGAAGGTTTCAGAAGGTCTGAAAGCATTTTGTAAATCAGGGAAATTAAACTAGGACTTTAAACCTGTGAAATAAATTAGATTTTTTTTTGTTTGTTTAAATGTTTTAACAGTCAGTCCATTTTTTTTATTCCCTTATAAATTCAATATAAGCATATGAAATATTGTCTGTCAACGTAATTTCTCATCCTACACTGTAATAAATGGTGAGCTCCACAGAATTCATTCATGTTGTCCCAACACAAATCCATTAACGTATCTAAATTAGATTGAACATAAAATTATTACGTTTCCTTAAAAACTAAAATCTCCAGAATTGTGTTGTTCAGCTCATTTTAAATAAGTAGTTTGAACAAGCAGCGAACATCTTTTTTTATGTACCAATGTTTTATTAATGTCTTTACATTTAGTCATTTAGCAGATGATTTTGTCGAAAAAACGTACAATTTAGGAGGCATTCAGCAATTCAACAAGAAGAAGCAATACACACAAGAAGTGCTAATTACATGAAGGAACTGTTAGTGCTCAGAGAATTAAATGCTGTAGAGTAGGGAGGGTTGTACCAATGATTCGCTCAGCAGTTCGAACTATTCGACGTAGTCTTCGGAGGTCGGTTTTGGAAGCTGAGCTAAACCAGACAGTTACTGCACTTCAATAACTGTCTGGTTTAGCTCAGCTTCCAAATCCAACCTCCGAAGACTACATCGAATAGTTTGGAAATCTGAGCGAATCATTGGTACAACCCTCCCTACTCTCCAAGAACTGTACTTATCCAGAGCGAGCAGAAGGGCTGCTAAAATCACTCTGGACCGCTCACACCCAGCACACTGCCTCTTTGAACTGTTACCTTCTGGTCAACGCTACAGAGCACTGCGCACCAGAACAGCCCGACACAGAAACAGTTTCTTCCCTCAGGCAATCCATCTCATGAACACTTGATGATAACAATTGTGGAACCAACATCACTACCTGCTATACACTTTTTATACACACATACACTTATTTACCAACACACTTCACATGCCAATTTGCACATAACAGCTGCACACATATAGTGTGCATATAGTAATATAGTAATTTAGTAATTTATATTATAAATTACATATAGTAATAGTATATAGTATAGTATATAGTATAGTATAAGTGTTGTACATATAGTAATACATATAGTATATAGTAATTTAGCTGTACATACACTCGTCAATTTGTATATTTGCATTCACTACTTACTTCTATTTTAAAAATATATTTATTGTTTGTCCTGTCTCTGTAATTCTGTAGCACTGTAGAAGCTCTGTCATGAAAACAAATTCTCCGTATGTGTGAACATAAGCAGCAATAAAGCTCTTTCTGATTCAGATTTTTCTAGAGAGAGAAGATTGTTTCTACAGGTGGTTTGTCAAACCCAGGGCTTAATTTGTGGCGGAACATGCCAGATCTGGATCCGGCATCTCATTTTACCGATTCCCCTCCTCCGTCCACTGTTCACTTTCTACCCCTCTTCACTTTCGTCCGCAACAACCCTCTGCCATCCACCGCACCAACCACCAATTCTCCCCCAATTCTTACATTTTTTTTGTAAAATGAGAACTAAATACATGTTTATTTATGAAATATGTGATTACTAAAATTTAAGATGTTATAAATAGTTGTATTTCTTCAGTAAAAGTTAAATTTTACATTGTTGCAAGCAAACACAATATATCGAAGTTCAAATAAATGCTGTTCTTTACTTATTTTGTAAGTTCTAAAACTTATTTTGAAAAAAATCCTTCAAAAAGTTTACTTAAAAAAAGCATTTTAAGTATGACAACAACTTTTTTAATAAGGAAATTTTCACATATTTCTGAAGTATTGTGTGACACTGTAGACGAATAATAATGGCAGAAAATTCATCTTTATTTCTGTTTTTAGGTGTATTTTGGTCAAACAAATGTAGACGTGTTGAGCAAAAGAGATCTTTAAAAAACAATAAACAAACCTATCTAGCCCCAAACTTTTGAATGGTAGTGCACGTATATGTAATCAAGCAAAATATGGAGTAAAATATTTCAGATATTTAAGAAGTCTAAGTCTAAATACAAAAGCAAAAGTGTGAGATCAGGGATAAACATACTAAGCCATTCTGAAAGTCAGGATGTTTCCCCATTCAATTTTTTACTTCATTTTATTCTTTTACTTAAATTAATTTGTCAATGAAGTCTCAATGTTTTGTAGTTTTAGAAGTTAAACTCCTGGATTTCATTTGACAAACACTCACAGTACAGCCTTCAGGTGCAAAACTGAAATTTACAGCAGGTGCTGGGTGAAAAAACCACACAGTAAATTATTATATCGGTTTATAAAGCCTTCTGTGATAATATGGAAATATAACAAGCCCATTACCATTTATACTGCATCATCTGCTTTCTGTTTGCATGCGATGTTAATGTAGTTTATGCTGTTTTATGCAAATCAGGTTCCACCTTTGTTCAGTCAGAATGCGGACATATTAATGTGTGCTTATTAAAGTCACGTTGCACAACTTGTAATAAAAAACTTGTTTGACTGACACTGATCCAAAAACAACAAAGCCAATCAATTAAATGAAAATATTTTTTGCAAATGTCCTTGCAGGTTTCTGTCTGCACATGCAACGCCGCTGACAAGCGTGACCTAAAGTTTTGTGTTGCAAATTCTGTTTTATGATTTACATATTTTCAAAGCATCAAAGATTGAACATGCCTGCATGGAGAAATCATCCATTATCAAGTCTATGCTGCATTTTAAATAAAGTCAGTGAATGACAGCATGAGGGTGAGTAAATGATAGGGTTTTTCTGAGCATTCGGAAACATTCTGTGAAATACCACAATCTGCACTTCACTTGCAAGCAAAAAAATATATTCATTCATTGTAAGACTAGCGGAAAAAAATCTGGACTTTTGCCCTAGACAGAATCCTGCAAAACTTTCACATATGTGATAGATTAATGTAGAGAGAGACAGATTCTCCATGCGTGTTAACTTATGTTGACATGACTGATTTCACACACGCATACCTTATTATGAAAGGCTACCTGCACAGCAAAAAGATGTCCAAACCTATACAACAACCCCAAATATTCTTCAAATTAGTAAAAACGGTCTAATCTTACCTAATGAGCACTGTTCATGCCAAGACAGGAGCTAACAAAACTCAGCGAGTCAGCAAACACATGAACTTAAACAATACTCATCAGAAAGTGTGCAATTCTAAGTCATCTTATTGTTCTCTTTCAGTGTTCTGAATTTACTCATAAATGCTGATATGGAGCTTGTGAAACTGCTTTTTAAAATTTAGATTGTCTGAATATAGGCTACATATTTGCAGTGATAACATTTTGTGCAAACATTAAGATCATTTCATAAATCACAAACAAAAAGTATACTAATATAAACAATTATATTATATTTTCATAGTATACTCTGGAGTGAGCTACAGCAAGATCAAAGTCAGCTGATGTTCCTAGATACAAATTAAACTAATGAGGGAGCATGATCATTTCCCACACTGAGGAAGCAATTGACAATACATGATACCATGTCATACACAGTACTATGCAAATGTCTAGTATTTTCAACATCAACAAAATAAAGGTTTAAAATCGGTTATTTCTATATTTTTCTCCAGCATGTCAGTATGAAATGCTTCAAAGATGCTTCAAAAAATCTACCAAAGCTACCTGAATAACTATGGGTTGTAACTGCAAAGAGTGCTTATACCAAATGTTGATTTGATCTCGTTAATAAAAGTTAATCGATAAATAAAATGTATTTATGTAACTTACAATTAAGGTGGCATTTAGCGATTCAACCAGAAGAGATAATTATTTTTATTTAATTGTGCTCAGAGAATTAAGTGCAAGAGTGTTTCTACGGGTGGTTTATCAATCCCACTCACCCGTGCTAAGCACACTTAATAAATGCATAACTTTTTTTTAGAGATAAGGAGTAATTGTAAAAAAATATCTTATTTCCTTATTGATTATAAGTAGGGCCACACAGAATCTGCACACGCAGAATTGTGCAGATTTTTAGCCTATTGTTGATTCTGTTTGTAAATGTTTGAAAATGTATATTTATTCAGTTTTTAAATGAATTACAGTAATATTATTGACTAATATGAAAATATTCATATGATTTATTTACAATACAGTCTGTAAAGTAATATTTTGTCTTTTAGTAGATATCTATTATATGAGACTTGCTTTGTTTACCAAATAAGTGGATCTAATTGGATTTGCATTGTGAACATTAAATACAAGTTAAAAAGGTATTACTTTTTATTTCATATATTAAGTTTTCAGTTATGATACTCCTAAAATAATTCTGCATAAATCTGCTGATTTTTTTAACAAAATTCTGTGCAGAAATAGCAAAAAATGTCTGCAGATTCCGTCCGGCCCTAATTATAAAGTCATTTAAATTGTAAAATTACAACTAAATATATGCATGTATTTATGAAATATGTGATAACTAAAATGATGTTATTAGTTGTTTATCTTCATTAATAGTAGCAAACTTTACATTGTTGGAATGACATTTTTTATTTTTTTTTTAAATCGTTCAAAAATATACTTTATAACACTTTAAGCATCAAAACATTTTTTATAATAAGAAAATATTCACATATTTCTGAAGAATGGCGTGACACTGTAGACGGGAGTAATCATGGCTGAAAATAATTTTTTTTTATTTATGTTTTTAACTGTATTTTGGTCAAATAAATGTAGACTTGAGCAAAAGAGATCTCTATAAACCAATAAATAAATCTATCTAGCCCCAAACTTTTGAATGGTAGTGCAGGTAAACATTATCAAGCAAAGATATTAAATATTATAAGTAAAATATTAAAGATATTTAAGAAGTCTAAATATAAAAACAAATGTGACATCAAAACAAGCCATTCTGAAACTCGGGATGGTTTCCCATTTAATATTTACTCCTTTTTTTAATACTCAAATTAATTTGTCACTGAAGTCGAAAGCATCGTCATTTTACAGCAGTTGGTCACACTTTATTTTGACGGTCTGTTTGTTAAATTTAACTTACATTGCATCAACATTCTAACTAATTGTCATTAGATTATACGTATACTGTTAGGGTTGGGGTTAGGGTTAGTGTAAGTTGACATGTACTTGCAAAGTTTCTTATAGTCAGTTAAATGTCTGTTGAAGGAGCAGTATCAACAGATATTAAGCAGACAGTCTACTAATACTCAAATGGACTATCAAAATAAAGTGTTACCCAGCATTTTTACACAAGTGCCTAAAACATTGAACAGTACTGTAGCTTTGCAGGTCGTTTTTTTTAAGCATCTTCGAGATGTTTCCAAACGGATTGTATTCTGGATTGAGTTTCTCTCAGTTTGTTCTGTTTCTTTTCATGTCATTCCAGACAGAGCGGATGATGATCAGCTCAGATCTCTGTGTGGAGCACTGACTGTTGTCAGACTCATCTCACAATTAATGACAAAAATAATGTTTGGAAATGTAAATTGATATTTCAAACTGACGTGCTACAGAAAAATATAGAAATAACCAACTTTAAACCTTTTTTAAATAATTAAAATACTAGTTAATATATCTAAGACTTTTACACAGTACTGTATATATTGTATATATAACAACTATTATCACATTCACACCACATGAAGTTAGTAGTAGGTCCACTGTCTTAAAATCACAGGGACATAACAAATATAGCCCTATATATAATTGGGGTAAAGTTGCTTTATATTCGCACATTCGTTCATTTTTGAACAGTGACAATTTGTGACAGGCTCATTTAAATATTCGGTCTGAAATCACATGACTTCAAAGCAATATTAGCACTGTTTAATTAACTGTAAACAATGTTGTACTCTGATAGTCGTTGGCTGCTCATATAATTTCACTATTCAGAATTTCCAAAAAATACGTTTCTAAAAATGAAATTAAGATGGTGACAGTCAGAATGTGTGAATATAAAACCAACTTTACCTCAATCTATATATAGACCAAACTCAAAACACGTGCTATTATGAGCATAATTACATTGGAACTGTATGGGTTTGCTCTCTAACAGCACTTATTGGTTAGACAGGAACGTGAAGAATCTACAGAATGTTCTGTGTTGAATTAAAACCTTAAAAAACTTTTTTTCCAGAACAAATATAATACAAATAACGCTATTAAGTTTAAGATATAACCAAATACAAGTTTACAACCGCGTTTACTGTACTCTAAAAAGAAACATATCGGAATTTTGCATTCCGATTAATGCGCATAGCTTAATATGTAATACAACTCTCCGGTTTACCATAAGCGCTGTTGAACAGTATCTACTCGGTAATATGAAGAAAAGCCTTACCTTGCTGAGGACACATGCAGACTGTCTGCTCTGCTCTGTCTGGATGTGCTGTTCCGTTCTGTTGACTCATCTAATGAGCAGAGAAAGGTTGTTGTAAATGTTTTGAGTCTCGTCACCACCAGCGTCCAGCCCTGATCCTCCCTCAGCGGACTCTCTACAGCAGCGCCCCCTACCGCCCGCACTAACTCTAACGGTGGGTTTATTACAGTAATGGTGCAGCAACTTTCTTTTGGCAAACTGATTACTATTTGTGTAACTACAAATAACATCACTACTGTTAAACTAAAACCATGGTTTAACTGTAATAAACATCCTTAAAAGTATTTAAAATGTATACACACACATACTATTTATCATTAAAGCTTTCCATCTTTAATTAATTTTAGAAAATGCCTTATTTAACTTACACCCACACTGGAAGTCATGATACATGAGGCTCACATGACGTTTTGCTTGTGTTTTTTCCATGATTTATCCTGGACAATAAATCAATATGTATTTTTATAACACACTTACGTTGTCTTATATGAGTTATTGTGTTGAAATTTTGGGGGAACGCATATAAATCTAATTTACGATCCTTATATATACAATGCAGAAAAAAGTAATTAGACTGATAGAAAATGTGGGGCATTTGGAGCACACAAATTGTAGCCATAATGGGTGATGATGCATATTTTCCAGCAATCTGCAAAGCCTATAGATAGCTGGTGATCGTGACAATATGGGATCCAGTGGTGGAAAGGGTACTGAAAAATCCAACTCAAGTAAAAGTACCATTACTTGCCCAAAAAGTAGTGCAAGTAGAGTCAAAGTATCTGTTGTAAATATTACTCAAAACATGAGTAAAAAGTAGCCAAGAAAGTACTCAAGAGTAGTGAGTAGTGAATATTCCGCTGTGAAAAGCTGATGCGCTTACATGCAATTTGTGCTTGTGTGTGTAAACGTAACATTCTGTAGTGCATTTAGTTGTTTTTTAAAGCTATTTGGCGATTCTAGTCATCCTTCCTCTTCTCCTCAGTGACAAGCAGTCTAAATAGTCTGTGGGTAACTGCATGTAAAGGTTTTTGACATCTTTTAATGCTTCCAAATGGTTTGCTGCATTTATAAAGCACCCATGTCTTGAATTAAATTCTGATTGAATTGTTAAGTATGATGCAATTTACTTTCTATGTGTAATTTGATTGGAAAGGATTCACAGGGCTGATTTTTCTACTGAGTCAATCCCCAAGGACAAGAAAAAATAAAGAAATGGCTGCCAGTTGAAGGAAAATAATGGAGTAAAAGTACCGATACCGCACTAAAAATGTACTCATGGGAAAGTAAAAAGCACACATTTTTTAAATTACAATTCTTGAGAAAAACTACTCAATTACAGTAGTTTGAGTATTTGTAAGATGTTACTTTACACCACTGATGGGATCTAATTAATTAATTAAATTGCTATTATTTAAATTGCCTTAATTAAATGATCTAATTAATCTAATTAAATTGCACTTAACACACAAAACAAACCTTTCACATGGTGACACATTCTAGAGACCTTCTATATTTATTTGTTTTTTAAAAGTTTGTCAATAGATTGCATCGAAAGGGATAGTTCACCTAAAACTGAAAATTCAGTCATCGTTTACTTAAACTTCACTTGTCAAAAACATTTTTAAGTTTGTTCAAAATAAGTTGTGTTGGAAAACTGTAACTCTTGACATCCATAGAAGGAAAAACAAATATTGAAGTCAGTGGTGGTTTCTAACATTTTTCTAAATATCTTCTTCATTTATGTTCAACAGAACAACGAAACTCATAAAGGTAAGGAACCAGTAAAGAGGAAGAGGAATTTTTTTTGGGGGGAGAACTATCGCTCAAAAAGGTTGCAAATTCATGAAATATTTGTTATTGTTATGCAAAATATGTTTTTATCCATCATTGGGCTGAGTAGAGACGTTTCGAGTATGGGGTTTCATTTGTGCCAAAATTCCCATGCCTGCTTTCTGCTTTGTACTTCACATTTGGCTTTTTCTACTCTCATTGCCCGCATGTTCAAGAAAATCAGCATTGTTGACGTACATGTTGTCTGTTGATGTCATCTTACTCTGTCGTCCTGTCGGTTTTTCTCTGTTTTGTACTGTCATATTCTATGGGGTATTCTGTCATCTACGTCAACAATGCTGATTTTCCTGAACATGCGGGCAATGAGAGTAGAAAAAGCCAAATGTGAAGTACAAAGCAGAAAGCAGGCATGGGAATTTTGGCACAAATGGAACCCCATATCGAGGGCTTTAAAGGTCTTGTCACGATCGGGTGATGAAAAGGCGAGGACTCCAGAATGCAAGGAATGATACCTTAATAAACAAAATAAACAAACAGAAATAACCCCATAGGGGAAAACATCACCAAAACTGGGCTGGCAAGGCAGGACTGGAAACAAGACAGGACGACTCCAACAAACTGAGTGGAAGACAATGAACTGGCACAGGACGGTTCATTTACAGAATATAAAGCTGAAATAAATTAACACACACAGATGAACCTAATAAACTAATAATGGGTTAAGGGGGGTGGGGCTAGTCAATAGACGGGGGAGCGCATGACAAAAGACAACACAAGCCATGCGCTCACATAAAACGAGACTAGAACATGCAGCCAATGAGAGAACTCATTAACTGTGTGTTCATATGACAACACAAGCCCGCGGTGCACCACGTGCTAAACACAACACCAACAGAAGACTGAACACAAGACACAAGCACACGATAGATGAAAACATCTTACAGTGCGCTCACACATAAGCAACGCGCATGTTTCATCTCAGCGCCAACCGAAACCAAAACCAACCAGACTAAATGCCGATTTATACTTCTGCGTCAAGCGCACGCGTATGCTACGGCGCAGACTACGCGTGGACGTATAGCCCCTCGCCGTAACCGTCGGCGACGTTGACGCGCACCTCTCAAAAAATGTAACGCGTATGCGTAGCGCAAGCTCTGTGATTGGTCGGCTTGGTAGCGCTGACGTGTGTGGGCGGAGGTGAGAGCCGCGCACCCGATGCAGCGAGTGTTTACAAGTGTGGAGTCCCATGAAGGAGCTCCGGATGGAGACTGTTGTTTTGTGTTTACCTTATGATTAAAGTTGTTGCACGTCCGCCGGTTCCTGCCTCAAAATGAGCAAATTTGAGCCACTTGTACCTTAAGGAAGTGTTCAGAAAAAAGAGAACACCAGCGAAAAAACTCGACACAGAGAAACAAAAACACCTACTGCCAGCTAGCGCTTCAGAAGTGTTTTGCAGAGAAACAGAAACAGCGCACAGAAGTATAAATGCACAGCTACGGGCGAGGCATATGCCGTGGGTTACGGTGATCACTTGATGCAGAAGGATAAACCAGGCTTTACATTTTTTGAGAGGTGCGCTTCAACGTCGCTGACGGTTATGGCGAGAGGCTATGCGAGGTAGCATACGCGTGCGCTTGACGCAGAAGTATAAATCGGTCTTAAATGCACAGCTACGCGCGAGGCATACGCCGTGGGTTACGGCGATCACTTGACGCAGAAGTATAAACCAGGCTTGAGACGCTGAGAATGAAACAGCGCGATGCCGCAAGAACAAAACACAAACACGAGTACGCTGTTGAGTACAGACAACATGTACGTCAACAAAGGAATCCAGGTTAATGATAAGGAATTCTGTTTACTTCATCAGGTTCTTTGGAAGTGTCATATTACAAAAACATTACAAGAAAATTTTTAAAAGATTAAAAATTAATAAAAGGATTCAAGTGTCTTGTTCAAAATGCCTTTAAAACTTGTAAGTCACATATTGTAGGCACTTCACTTATTTGTTTTATTTATTTTAAATGTTACATTATTATGTTAGATTATGGGTTATAATCAAACTGAATTTAATATTCTGTGGATAATGTAAAATGAAATATGGATTTGACACTGTTACCGATTTTTGTAAATGACGGTATTTAACTGTAATAGGAACAGTATTTTACTGTAGGACAGGTATGCAGTATGTTACTGTATTTTAAAGTTACATGGTGAAAATGACGGTATTACAGTAAAGATATGCAGTACTGTAAAGAGCCAGATAAATGGCACTGTAAACGTAAATACAGTATTTTTGCTGTAATCGATTTACAGTAGTATTTAATATTAATATAGTAATAATATTTAACAGTGTAGTTACAGAAGGAATGTTTTTCAGTTCAGCTTTTCCTGAAAATGACCAGGACAGTGGGACTGAATCAGATTTTTTACTGGACACACTGAAAGAAAAGAAAAGACTAGGCATGTTACAGTCAACGTAATACTGTCCACATTTATTTTGATGGTCTGTTTGTTGATTGAAAAGTTACATTGCATCTACATGTCAACTAATTCTCATTAGATTATAAGTATACTGTTAGGGTTGGGGTTAGGGTTAGTGTAAGTTGACATGTACTTGCAAAGTTTTTATAGTCAGTTAAATGTCTGTTGAAGGAGCAGTATCAACAGATATTAAAGAGGCAGTCTACTAATACTCAAATGGACCATCAAAATAAAGTGTTACCTGTTTTTGGTTGACTTAAATGTCTTTGGTCAATATTTCACTCAATCAGAAGTGGATTGAGATCCATTTATTCACTTTTTCAGCTTCAGACGGCACTATTCATTTCACTCCATTTCATTTCCCTTCAGCTTAGTCTCTTATTTATCAGGGGTCGCCACAGCAGAATGAACCGCCAACTATTCTAGCATATCTTTTACGCAGCGGATGCCCTTCCAGCCACAACCTAGTACTGGGAAACACCCATACACTCTTGCATTTATTCACACACTCATACACTATGGCCATTTTAGTTAATCCAATTCACCTATAGCGCATGTCTTTGGACTGTGGGGGAAACCAGAGCACCTGGAGGAAACCCACATGAACACCGGGAGAACATACAAACTCCACATAGAAATGCCAACTGGCCCAGTCAGAACTCAAACCAGTGACCTTCTTGCTCTGAGGCGACAGTGCTAACCACTGAGCC
>CAIGQZ010000253.1:3697182-3710470 GCA_903798205.1 Danio tinwini
TTTGCACTGTCTGTTTTTTGCACTGTTGTTGTATTTGCACTATCTGTATTTTCCACTGTCTGGAGCCAGCACCTAAGCTTTTCACTCATCATAGCACACGTGCTGCTGATGATGTGACAATAAAAGTGATTTGATTTTGATTTGATTTGAATAACTTTGTCCCCACAGGAACTCTTGCCATTTACTCCCCAATTTAATTTTAAACTGAAAAACTCAGAGATTTCAAACTGGAGGATGTGTTATTGCACTAAATAACCTGTAGATTGATCATTGCTGTGATGCATGAAAAGAGAAACACAACTTCATTAATTTTCCTTCAGCTCAGTCCCTTTATTCATCAAGGGTCACCACAGTGGAATGAACTGCCAATTTATCCAGCACGTTATACACAGCGGATGCACTTCCAGCTGCAACCCAGCACTGGGAAACACCCATACGCTCTCACATTCACACACACTCATACACTACGGCCAATTTAGTTTATTCAATTCACCTATAGCGCATGCCTTTGCACTGTGTGGGAAAGCAGAGTACCCGGAGGAAAACCCATGCCAACACGGGCAGAACTAGCAAACTCCACACAGAAATGCCAACTGACCCTGCCAGGACTTGAACCAGGGATCTTCTTGCTGTGAGGCGACAGTGCTAACCACTGAACCACCGTGCCACCTAGAAAACGACTTGTAATAAGAAAAAGGGACCCTTACAATAATTTACTTCCTACACTTAAAATACGGACCCAACCGCGGGACACGGTACCGAAATCAGCTGATATTTGGCAGCTCCATTAAGGGTTGCATGCTGAATGTGCGGTTACAGCCTGGAAAGCAAATGTTGTCAGCGATTTAAGAAAGTCAATTACTTTCGTCCCATGTTACTTTCGTCCCTGCCTTTCCCTTCTCTTTAATTATAAAGACATGTCAGGGTACTTTTCCATAGTAACAAACCAGTAAGATCCGTGCCCTGCTTATTGACATATCTTATACCAGAGAAAATGCCCTCAAACCCAAACAGACATTTAGCACCAGAATGCAAACAATGCCAAGAATTAATTTTCTTTGTTTAACAAGTTCACTTTTGTATGTCCTAACAAGACTCTCTCTTGTATATTTCATTTATGATTTTCAAGTGCTCTTCACATATCCAATAACAAGCTCTAGAGAATGGACAGTTTTTTCCGCTATCCCTCAACAAATTGACACCAAACAGGAATCTAATCTCAAAGCTGATCGAATCTAACCATAGACGATCCAGAAAAGCTCACAAAGTAAACCGATGCAGGCCAACAAGCTGTTCCCTATGGCACATTCACAGTTACTCGGTGTATAAATGTCAATAACAAATAATCTTACTGCAAATGCATTACTTGTATAGTGTAATACTGTAGTTTTCAAAGCAGTGCTTAACATAACAGCAGTCATGTACTCACCACCCATGACAGGAATTAGGCTCATGTAATCAAAAGTGAAAATATCCGCCTAACTATTGTTTAGTGCATGGGAAACTTTTATTAGGACACAGACATACACACAATCATTCAGTCTTGGAAGGCTGGGCACATGTATCTCTAAAGCTTCGTGAGTATGATTTCATTTAACATTTTGGTACAGTTTTTGCATTTTTCAAAATGTAAAATTGGTCTTAATTTAGGTAAAAATGCAGTTATAACAGGCTTAAATGCATTAATATGTGCGTCAATAAATGCATTAAATAATTAAATCCATAATAAATATGAAAAAAGATATGCACATTATGACCATCTTGATATACAGTGGGCAAATTTTTTTTTTCTAATGCTGACTATACAAAATTAACATTAAACTTTATATGTTATTTGCAACTATTTAAAATCAACATAGTTTTCATTATTTTAAAGAAAACCAGGCTTTTGAAGTAAGAGATGGAGGACCCTAGCGAAGGTAAGGAAACATTATCATTTTGTAATTTACAGACATTAAGTAATTTCTCTCATCAGTTTAATGCTCAATGCTATGCTATAAATATTTCATAAGTCACAACTGACCACATACCTTTTAATAAACTGATAATCTCTTTATAAAAAAAAAAAACATGACTCTAGAATTATGTTAGACATGTTTTTAACTATAAATTGCTTAATAATAGTCTCAAATGGTGGTGAAAGTAGACACTTCAGCCTTAACAAAAACTAATGTTTACCCTTCTTCAGGTCACATTAGATTCACTCATGTCGGCCCGTACTCTGTGCGGTTAGAATGGGGATCTCCGACTGTGGATGAAACAGAACAAAAAATGTTCAGAATCAAATGGAAAGCTGACCGTGTCACTTATAATGACACGACATATACAAACCATTTTGAAATGAAAAAACTCTCACCTGGGACATTATATAACATCACAGTAGTGTCAAATGAGGACAACAAATGTTTCTCTGCACCTGTGTGTACAGGTAAGCTTACTGCTAGTTATTTACATGAGGTAATGCTAAAGCCAGCGACCCAAATAATCAATATGCATTACGTTCCTTATGTGTAAAGTAAGCAGCAATTCACCTGCACAATAAAAATGTTGCATGTTCTACACAACTTCTTCATGCTGTCCCAACACAAATTGGTTAATTTAACTTAATAGTTTTTACAGATTTAAGTGGATTTAACAAGAAATAATTAAGTTGTCCAATTAAAAAACTTTTAGAATTGTGTTGTTTCAACCAATTTTAAGTGAAGTTTCACAAACTAATTTCGAGAGGAGATGATTGATCGTGGCTTGTCTGCAGTCATTAATAAACCAATCAGATTATTCCAAACTCACTATAAAAAGCCCTTCTCGCCTTACTCCCTTATCTTCGTTTTTGAAGAATCCCCCCATCCACCCCATCTCCCCCTTTTCCTCCTTTACCAGGGGGAACTCTCAAGAACTACCTGATCTCATATCCCTGACCAGGCGGAAGCCCTCTCTCCCAGGACAGCATGGCAAACTTGCTATTAATATCAAGCCATGTCTTAGCGTGAAATCTTGAAATAAGTAGTTTGAACTATTAGCAAAAGTCATTTTTGAGTGTACAGTAATGTGTGCTTTATGTATTAATTCTGAAATGGCTGGAGGAAAAAAAACACTTGTTTATTTTTTTTATCTCTCTTAGTGGATTTTGTAAACGATGAAATGTATTAATTTGTAACAAAAGATGACTGTATTTGTAGACATAAAAACTTTACAGTAGATTAACAGCAGAAGGAAACAGGTTTGCAGTCCATAAATCACACTAATTGCTAAACCACCCTTGTGAATAAAACAACAGTGACTTGTTCGTCTTCATTTCTCAAATATCTTTGTGAGTTTTAAAAATAAAACATGATCTTGCTATAGTAATACTTGTTCTTTTTTTTATTTAATGTAACTATTTTACATTTTGTCAGTTTAGTGGTTTATTTGTATGAATCAATACAAGTTCAGTTGTAAGAAAATATGTGGTGTTTAAAAGGAGGCAAGGCACCATTTCCCACCCCTAAATCATCATTGCGGGATGAGCAACTAAATTGAACGAATGAAATTGTACAAATTCACATTAATTAGACAGTAAATATAGCATATAGCATTATAAATATAGCATTGGATATGTCTCAAGATGCAATCATAAACGACACAGAATAAACACTGAAGCCTACATGATTTTTCTCAAAACAGCCACAATGTGGCCAAACAAATGTCTCTTTGCAATAACAGTGAATAGTTACATTTTCTAAAGAAAATAGTACTTGCACATGCAAAACACAATCCTATGGGCTGTTTACAGTATAATAATTCATCCATTTTATAAAGCATCCTATGTAGGATTGTGCTGAAGCTGAAGCCTATTCCAGCGCCTCAGGTCGAAAGCGAACAATTATATAAGTAATTTAATTTTGGGTTGTTAAGTAAATGCAGTTTTTTAGGAATACTAACGTAGTTAATACAAAATTATATATTTTTTCAGAAATTATGAATGTGCTTTTAGACTGACAACAAGTCTAGTTATTTAAATTTATATTTTATTGTTTGTTTTTTCCTAAAGCAATTCCAGGACCTGAGAATTTTGAATATGTCTCAGATGACCCAACCACTGTATCATTAAGTTGGACGCCACCTCCAAAAATCCTTAATAGAGGGTACAAATTCCAGGTGATACTGTATAAAAATGAAATGGAAACACAATCAGTGGACATGGAATCAGATGTAAGCAAATTTTCATTTGAAGACCTTCTTCCTGCCACGGAGTACAAAGCATCAATACGCACAATATTGGAAGATGACAAGCAGAGTGAACCAACTGTTTTATTTATCCTTACAAGTAAGATTATTAAAGGGGACCTATTGTGTAAAAATCACATTCATAAGGGGTTTAAACACAGCTGTGTGGCTACAGTCAGTGAATATAACCAGCTCCTTTCGGTGAACATTTGTTAATTAAATTTTTTATAATCACACTTGATAAAAACACACTGATTGACTGACATCAGAGGGAGAAAGCCCCGCCCATTAGTGACAATCTCTCCCTCATTAGCATAGGAGGTTAGTCTTGTTTTTGAATCTGCCACTATGCTGACACACAGGCATTTGTAGCTCTGCCCTCTTAAAAAGAGCACAATCTCATTTGAATTTGAAATTTGAATTTAAAGTGACAATCACCAAAATTGCACAATTTGGATCAAAACCTAAAAAAGGAGTTTTAAAGAGTAATATTTTGAGCTGAAACTTCACAGACACAATCTAAGGACATTATGACTTATTCTACATCTTGTAAACAGGGGCATAATAGGTCAGCTTCAATGTACAGGAATACATTTTCAGGATATTGGACAAATGTATTATGCACAAAACAATATGATGTTCTGTATTACTCTGCAGAGCCACTTCCACCTGAAAACCTGCAAATCAAAAGTGGTGCAACTTCTGTTTTTCTGAAATGGAGTCATCCCATCACTGATGGCAGGATCAAACACAAGTTCCAGGTGATCTACAGCAACGAAGCCAATGTAACAGAATCATTTATAACAGAGGAGACTGAAGCGAGCATACTGAGTTTACAACCTGGAGCTGAATATTCCTTCTCTGTCTACACTGTAGTTGAATCAAATGGCAAAAAAATTGAGAGCACTGCTTTAAAAATCACACAACGCACAAGTGAGTTATTATTATTATTATTGTTATTGTTATTATTATTATTATTATTATTATTATTATTATTATTAACAGTACTACCAAAAAGCCCAGTTTAAAACATCAAGTCTCAGTCCACCTTGCTACTAAACTACACTGTAAAAAAAATCTATTAATTAACAGTTTCCATATTTTGTGATTCACAAGTGTTTTACATTTATTTATGGTTGTGAATTGCATCATGGGACCTTGATCTCTGCTCTGTCGAGTTTTGATGTTAAAAATTTAACTAAATTCTAAAGTTTCACAAAGTGACTTTTATTGACGTTTTAGTAGTTGGAAATTACAGTATGTATATAAATCTGACACCTACAACATACTAGACTAGTCTACTGTATGTGTGGAAGGCGTTTTTTTAGCAGGGAAGGAATGGTTTGGCACAATAATTGATTTAAACTGTATAACTTTAAATTGCAGACGTAAATATGGAATCTGTATTAATGGAACTGGGACTGCAAAAATATCTGAGGGATAAACTGACTTTAAAGACGGTGCTGGAAATAATCAAACCTTCAGATGAGGACCAAGCACCTAGTATTACATCACTGCCGTGGCTTTTCCTCAGAAAGCTTATGATGACTAATTCATCAGCCAGAACCCTGAAATGTGCTTCTGGGGAATCTACTGATTTTAATGAAGATCAGAAAGGCATAAATCCACTGGATTTGATCACAGCTCTTTTCCACTGTGCCGACCCTTTCCTCCAGCAAGAAATGGCTTTAAAAATGTCACTGTGTCAGTTCTCTGTGCCTTTACTGCTGCCAAACTGTGACACAAAAGAGTGCACACTGATGCTTTGGGCCCTGAGGGACATAACAAAAGAAAACTGTATTGTGCAAACTGATTTGCCCCTGATCTCATTCGTCAGACTAGGAAAAAATCTAAATATTTCCAAATCTGAGTTTCTGAACAAGCTCCTTTCAACCAGTCAGCAAAACCATGATGCTTTTGTTCACAGGAAAATGGACAATGGAAACCTTCAAAAAAAGATCTGCAATGGTCTTGTTGAAATTACCTGGTATCTCCCTAGTGGAAAGAAAAAAAATGACATTTTTAAAGACCCAGTAGCTCTAGCTAATCTTCGTGGCGATATTTCTGCATTTGAGGCCCAATTCGCATTTCTAACCCAAACATCATCTGCAGTTTTTCTGTTCTGCGATGATCTAGAATCAAACCAGATGTTTCTGAACTCTCTGCAACACAAATCAAAACTGGTTCTGGTTTGCACAACTGATGGTCCAACATCAAGAGAAAATCTGAAACAAAGTTTGGCGCAGATCAAGCTCAAAACAATTTCAACCATTCACAAGGATGGGAAGATGAATGATAACGAATTTGTTGCTAAAATAAAGAAGATTGTTGTTGGAATTCTTGCAGATTCTACCAAAGTGAGCATTGAAAAGATGTCAGAGATTGCACCGGAGCTGGGAATTCTTACAGATGAAAACAATATAAATTGTCAAAATGCAAAGAAAAGGACAGATATAATTACAAAAGACATTGGCAATATCCCTGAATATAAAACAAAGGAGCTCCCATTGCAAGGCAAACCCTGGAAGGAGTTATCCAAACTAGAAAAAGAAATGTGTCGCCTTAAAAAGGCAAGAAAACAAAACATTGAACACTACAAGAGTGAACTCAAAAGTCAAATACAGAATCTTAGAACAGATCAAGGAAGCCACAAGATGAGTGACGTAATAAATCAGTTTATGTCTGGCTTGTGTTGCTCATCAAATGAGCAACAGTATTTTCTCAAATGGATGAAAGTCACGTTGAACAGTCTAACAAGAAAGCACCTGTCCAGTCTTAAGGAGCAGTACATGGACGCATGTAAGAAAACCAAAGAACATCTCAAAGAACTGGACAATCAGATTGTTAGCAGCTCTTTAGGAGTTCATCACTTCATGAGAGAATTAAGTCAACTTTATGAGTCTGCACACTCTGAAGTGAATTACCCTGCCCTGAAGAAATTGCCAGAAGTATGTGCTCAGTTGATGCTGAATGGGTTTCCTCTGGAGCTTGTTGATGGAGATGTATCGAACATTCCACTGACGTGGATTGGAGATGTGCTTACAGCACTCAACAAATTGACAGCACCTCACAATAAGATCAGAGTCATAACGGTTTTAGGGGTACAAAGCACTGGGAAGTCTACTCTCCTCAACACAATGTTTGGAGTTCAGTTTGCTGTTAGCAGTGGCAGATGCACAAGAGGAGCTTTTATGCTTCTGATAGGAGTGTCCGAGGAATTCAGAGCAGAGCTTCAGTGTGACTATCTTCTTGTGATTGACACAGAGGGATTAAAATCTCCAGAGCTGGCTGAAAAAGCTGAGAGTTATGAACATGACAATGAACTTGCAACACTTGTTGTTGGACTGAGCGACATCACTATAGTCAACATTTCCATGGAAAATGCAATTGAGATGAAAGACATCTTGCAAATTGTTGTCCATGCCTTTCTCCGCATGAAAGAGGTGGGGAAAAAGCCCTGCTGTCATTTTGTGCATCAAAACGCTACCGAGGTTGCTGTGCGAGAGAGAAATATATTGTTGCAGAAACTAGATGACATGACACAAGCAGCAGCTAAAATGGAAAAAAGGGGCCCTAACAAGAAATTTTCAGACATTCTAGAGTACAGCGTCGATGGAAACAACTGGTGCATACCTGGACTGTGGCTCGGGACTCCTCCAATGGCACCTGTCAGTGCTAGTTACAGTGAGGAGGTGAGTAATCTTAAGGAAGGCATCCTTGATGTTCTCAAGGCAGCAAAAGTCCCAGCACAGGATTTTGTGGTGTTTGCTGAATGGATCCGAAGCCTCTGGAAGGCTGTACAATTTGAAAACTTCATTTTCAGTTTTCGAAACACTCTCGTCGCAGAAGCATACTCCAAACTTTGTGCAGAGTTTAACACTTGGGAGTGGACATTTAAGAAGCACATGACTGACTGGTGCACAAAATCTAAAATCAAAATCACTAACATGGGTGCAGTTTCAGTGCAGTCAGTTAATGCTCTTAACATTGATGGCGTGTTGGCTGACTTAAAATATGAAGCTACTGATGAGCTCAACAAAGAGGAGAAAATCCTCTTTGGAAAAATTGAGGAATACTTTAAAAATGAGGAACATCATGTGCACCTAGTTGAACATCACAAAGAGGACTTCTTAAATAGTGCACGGGGCCTTCGGAGGGAGGCTGAGATGTATTTAAAGAACAAACTGGAGAATGCTGTTCTGATACAGAAAGGGATTGAAAAGGTGGAACTTATCAAACAAAAGCAGAGGGACACCATGAAAGACAAGGTGCTCAATTTGATCCGTGCCTTCAGGGATAGAAGGCACAGCCTCTCTGACGGTGATCTAGATGAGGAATTTAAAAAAATGTGGGACGGCACTATGAAACAGCATTCCTTCATAGCTCTACCCAGACAAGATGTGGTGAAGGAAACCTACAGACTTTTACACAGCAACTTGGAAATGAAAAGTGGGGTGGTACGTGAGATGCTCTTAAATGTCACTAGTCTGGATAAGTGTGGCAAAGGACGCTTTTTTGTGCAGACTGAAACGGAGAATATAACTCAAACATTCCCATATTCCCCTTCGCCTGAACAGAAAGAAAACAGAAGCAGTTTAATACAAAGAGAATGTGAAAGAATATCAAATAATTGTGGAATATTCATTAGTTCTAAGACAAGTGCAAAATCAGACTACAATAATGCTGACATACAGGAGCTGCTGTGCCTCATTGACAACAATCTAGAAAGCTGCAAAGATTTCCAGATTAGCCCTGAAAATGAAGCCGCTCTCAAGATCCACATATGTGGAAATGCAGCAAGAGCTTTCCAGAAAATGCATGATGACTACATCCACAGGAACGACCCTTTAAAATGCCTTGAAAGGTTCAAGGAGCAATGGTTGGCTGACTTTAAAGACCTTTACTATGAACGAGACCAGTGTCAGAAGAAGGCAGAGATGTGTGCCATGCAGTGCTTCGCTCCTGCTGTGATGGAGTACATCCAGAAACGTCTTGGGCCTGACATCGTGGATGAAATGCTGAGCGGTGAAAGAGCTGTTGATTTTAGCACACGGTCCTTCTTCCAGTTTTCACTTCTAAAACAGCTGCTGCAGGAGGACGACTTCAACAATATTTACGAATATGTGGAAAACTATGAGAAGTTTGTAACTGAGTGGATTTCAGAGAAAATCATTGAGCATTTTTCAAAAGACGACACATTTCTGAAGTTAGAGAAAAAGCATTTGATTGTGATCAGCAAGAAGCTCATGGAAGCTGTGATTGCACAGAGAGAGACATACATTCGCCGTAGCAGCAATGTTCAAGGAAGAAGCATCTACAGTTTTGTAGCCAAAGTCTTCGCATGTCTTAATAAAGAGCTGGTCATACCAGCTGACACCCTCAACGCAAATTTGGTTATAAGCAACTCTGACCCTGCTATATTTGCAGATTGCCTTTTATCATCAATATACAAAATGCCTAGAAGTTTAGCAGAACAGTTGGATAGAGAAAGCGATGTCAGGGATAATCTAAGCAGATTGTCACTATACAGACCTCAAGAGGTGCTCTTCAGCAGAGTGTTCGGCTGTGGGAAAAGGTGTCCATTCTGCAGAGTACCTTGTGAAGCTGGAGGAAATGAACATGCGGAACATTTTGCTTCTGCCCATCGGCCACAAGGCATCGGCAACTTCAGGTGGATTTCAACTGGGAAACTAATTCCTGACATATGCTCATCTCTTGTTGCAAGTGACAAAGAATTCCGCTGTGAATTCACAGGAAACAAGTGGCATAAATATAAAGAATACAGACAGATCTTTCCAGACTGGAGAATACAGCCTGATCCTAGCATCGAGGCCTCTGACTTCTGGAAGTATATCTTCGCTAAGTACAATGCTAAATTTGCTGAACGATACAATGTTGTCCCTGCAGACCTACCTGATGATTGGCATAGAATCTCTGTACAGCAGGCAAACAAGTGCTTGAGAAATACATTTAAATACATAGATACATTAACAAAACAATAAACGACAAGATAGCAGCAGAGAACTGAATATTCACCTTTGGCCAGCAAAGTTTTAGCTTGATGTCAAATTTTGTGCAGCAGTAAATAATGTTTGCTGAATGATAATGAAAAAGAACAAATCCTTTTAACAACTGGAACTGGAACTGAATTTCAGAGTCTGCTACTGTCCATCAGAGGTCACATTTCGGTCACGGACGCTTGCTTTCAGAACCTTTCTGCCTGAATGAATAAATGCATGAATGAAATGCTTGGTTTTCCACAAGGGCATCCTGGAGTGCTGAATTATAATTGGCTAAACTGGCATTGGGCAGGTTACAATTAGCAAAGACATTGACATTTGGAAAAACATTTTCAAAGCAGAATGTCTGACTTCAGCATTGTTTTTCAGATAAACGTACGATCACTTAGCAAGTTTCTTAAATATCTGCAAACATATTATGGTATTTTTATGCTTTAGAAGAGTCAAAAACTTACATACAGCACCTTTAATAATAATGTGCCCCTCCGAGTACAGTCATGAGTACGCATTATTAGTTCATAATAAAGTAACATTTAGTATTTTTATTAGTACATCATTATTTACGTACAGTACTGTTATTGTAAAACGCAACCCATATTTTTATGAGGGTCAGATTGCAGGGATCCTATCCCACCACCCTCTCATTTTTTTATGCATGTTCCTAGTCATCTCATCTGGAAAAAGTTGCATGATCTAAAGGTGATATTACACAAGGCAACTTTTAGAGTATTGTTGCCCGGCAATGTTGTCCAGCGATGTGCTTTGCTACATTCCCATTGAGAACAGGCAACAAAAATGTATCTGGATTCATTAGACCAGTTGTCAGCCATTTTTTTGAGATTTTAAGCAGGCACAGACTGGGACAGTAGTTTCGGCCAGGAAAGTACCCCAGGCCAGCTTAGCCATCGGTAAATGAGAGTGGGTTGTGGTGGATTGGAGGGTGTTGGTAGTGGGGAGTGGCGATTGGTAAGGGAGGGTGAGCGGCGAGTGGTAAGCAAAAAAAGGGGAGAAGTAGGGGTGGTGGCTGGGATTTTATTTTATTTTTTTTATTAAATTTGATGCTTACAATGCCAACAGCTGGCTAATTTAAAAGTGCAGTAAGCAATTTAGCTTCCTTGTATACCTTTGTGTAGGTCTAACGTTTCAGCGTGTTGTTTGTTTTTTGCTTCCTTGTTGTATGTTCATTACATTAGCACAAGTGGCAGAAGTCTAGTAGTTCAGAGGGAGGGTATTCAATTATTGTTAACTTATCATTTGAATAGGCAACAGATTTGCTCCTTTCTGTATGGTTGTTATCTAATGTCCGATGCACTAAAAAGTTTGTCACATCTAGTTGCCCACGACCACAACATTGTCAAGAGTTGCCTGGCAACATTGCTCTAAAAGTCACCTTAGTGTCAGATAACAAGACATACTGTATAAAATGTGACCCCGTATTGCTGAGAACCACTGGTTTACAGTAAATAGGGTGATTTAACATAGTTCAGTCAGAGTTTGTGAATTCTTCGCATGAGTCTAGTTGTAGTAATGTGTGTGGAGAACAGGAATAGGGTGTGGAAAGTTTTATTTTTTTTGTATGTTTTCACCAATTTTTAAACAAATATTTGTGGCACTTTGCAAAAAAGTCACAAAAGGACATATTTGTACTACTTCTGTAATGTACTTTAAGGGAAAATGTAGCATGCATCCTAACTAAAACGTGATAAAAAAAAGTCATCTGCTTTGGTAACTATAAGAAAACCATAAGTTATGAAAAGGTTGACACAAACTGTATTACTACACACACTATTCAAAGAAAGATTACTGAAAATATGGTGAAGAAGATGAACAGATCTCACTGAAGTGCTAAGGTTTTATCTTTGCTGTGATATAACATATTACATTTACATATTAATTGCATTGTCGATAGTTTATCAACTATATAATACATTGTGATTAATGAAAGTCTTATTAGTGGAAGTCTTCCTTTTCTTGTCAGGATTTCTATTAATTCCGTTCAGTTCTGTTAGTTAAATTATTTAAGCTTTCCTGTTCATTCTGCAATGAATGTTTGTTATATTTTGTACTTCATGTTTCATTTGAAAAGGAAAATCATGTATAAGGATGTTTTAAGTTAAAATAATGTAAAATAAAAATAAGTATTGTGTACATGATGCATATTTGTATTGTAACTTCTTTGTATTACTCTTCCATTCTCAGCTCAATAAATTGACATTATTTAAAGAAATATACAATAGATATTTTCACTGCTAAAAAAAGCATTTCCTGTAAGCATTTGTCTGTCATTTGCTTCCTGATTTGTTATCTTAGGACTTACCAGCATGCATTTTCAAATGCTTCTTTGTGCGTAACATTTAAAATAAAAAAGCCCCCAAACAATTCCAGTAAAAAAAATGTACAGTCCAGCAAGTCCATCCAGTTCCCAAACACCTGTATGATTGACAGTAATGCTAATAAAACCTGTTCTACATCAAATCAAAACTGAAAGCCTTATACCTTAACTGAGTATTTAAATCTTCTAGTATGACAGAGATGC
Organism: Danio tinwini; assembly: GCA_903798205.1. NCBI lineage: Eukaryota > Metazoa > Chordata > Actinopteri > Cypriniformes > Danionidae > Danio > Danio tinwini. The sequence continues at coordinate 3,709,945 of CAIGQZ010000253.1, forward strand.
AGAGACCATTATTTGCCTCTTGAGGAGGAAGCATCTCTCAAAATAATGTGAATCAGCCTGTGAGTATTAAAGTCGTTTTTCTTCATTTGAGTTATTGTAGCAAATGCTTTTTTTAAATAAAATGAATTTTAAAAATAGTATCATGGTTGAGTCAGATGTTTTGTAGTGTATAAAAATATTATGTTCAAAATATATTGTTACATTACAACTAAAATATTTCTGATTTTGCTCGCTCTGCCTTGGAACGTCTTAAGTAGTCAAATAAATGTTGAAAGAGTCGTTGAAAGACGAGTTTCATAATGTTTAAATATAAAATGAATATTCAACCTTGACATGATCTTCTTAGAAATGTCTTAGTCAAAATTATTGAAATATTTTCCTAGAATAAGACATCCAGGCTTTAAAGGAAAAAATGGAGGATCCTGATGAAAGCAGTGCTATTCAAAATTTGGGTACAGAAGAGGAAATTGAAGGTATGGTTATATTATATTATATTATATTATATTATATTATATTATATTATATT
>CAIGQZ010000253.1:3710896-3727831 GCA_903798205.1 Danio tinwini
TATTATATTATATTATAGTATTTGTTATTCATTATTTGAAGCTGCTTCCACATCATCATAAAAAATGTGAAATCTTTCTGGGCCATCTCCTGCGCTTAGATTTGTCTTATATAATTTATCATTGCTTGACATTGCAGCCCTCCATTATCAAATGTAAAATGCATTCAAACAAATATCTACAAATGTGAGCATGCTGGTTAGTGTGTAGACCAAGGGTACCCAGACTCGGTCCTTGCAGTGTCCTGCAAAGTTTAGTTCCAACCCCAATCAGACCCATCTGTGCTAGCTAATCAAGCTCTTACTAGACTTTCTAAAAACATCCGTGCAGGTGTGTCGAGGCAAGTTAGAGCTAAAATCCGCAGGACACCAACCCTGCAGGACTACATTTGGGCACGCCTGGTTTAGCCCTACATCTCCACACATAAAACAATCATCCACACAAACATCAACTTGTCTGACCTGGCAGACACAGCACACCCCTAAACACAAAGAAAAAAAATCTACAAAAGTAAAAATTTAATCCGTTGTCACTTTCAACTTATTTTCCCTTCTTCAGATCAAATTAAGTTCACAGATGTCGGCCCGCATTCTGTGCGATTAGAATGGGGAGCTCAAGGTGTAAAGAAACAACAAAAATTCCAAGTCGAATGGAAGAATGATGAAATTCATTTTACAAAAACAACAGATGCAAATCATTTTGAGATAAAACAACTCACGCCTGGCACATGGTATAACATCACAGTAGTGGAAACCGAGGAAACCTGCAGGAGTTTCTCCGCATCTGTGTGTACAGGTAAACAAGCTGCTTACATTTTGTCCTGTAAATTCCATTCTGATATAATCCAAAGAGTATAATAAGTACAAATTAAATTGTAATGATTGCTACACAATGTAAAAATATTCTGTGAAAATATATATATCTGATATCTTTAATGTTGACTTAGTTAGGCCATGTCATTTCAGACTCAAAGCTTTATTTTAAACTGTAACCTATTTAAACCTATCTTGACAAAGTCATCTTTTTTTATGCCAAATCAAAGCTGGGATTGTACCATTTTCAGAGATATATGACACATTTATGGAACAATTCTTAATTCTTTTTGTAAAACTGGTCTAATTATTATGATGGTTAAAAAAGCGTAAAAACAATTAAACTATTGTGAGTGGTACAGCAGCTTTATTTTTGTAAAATCTATTATTGATAGAACATGATAATAGTAATATAATATCAATGTAATATCGATAAATATATCCAATATAAATAGTTATAGTATTTTTCATGTGTTAGCGTTACATTGGATGTATACACAGTCGATTGCTTTACATATTTTGCAAAAAAACATGGCCTATATGTGACAAAGCTGTCCCCAGCTTAGTCCAAAAATTATTCTCGCTCGTCATCCTCGAAAAAATAATCTGCTAGGACATTGTTTTAATTTGGGGCAATATCACAGACATTTATATAAAATTACCTGTTAAACTATTAGCTTTCTGTTCCTCGTGCTTGATAAATGCTGACCTGTCCGATGGAGAATTCATCAAAGCATGGCATCGGTATGCTATCTAACTGAATTATTTTGCAGTGAATCAGCCATAAAACGACCTTAAAATAAGCAGGTTACCTTGACACATGTTGAGCTTTAAAACAAAATCAACAGTTCTTGAAATTTTGGCTATGAAGCAGAAAAATATAAACAGAAAGCAAAACGAGTATAAAGTTGCAGATCACCTGTCATTCCAGATTCTAATTTTGTATATTAGTCTGTTTGCTGTCTCTAATGTTAGAAAAGAATATTAACAGAAGCTTATACATATATAATACTTTATTTATAGATAAAGTTCTATGGTTTTGCATACAATTACTTCATATTGCTGAAGTTAATGGCCGTTTCACTTTATTTCAGGACGCATCAATGTCGCTCTGTAGGGCTATTGGAGATAAATTCATAAATATTCCTAGCAATTCTAATAAATGTTGGAAACATACCCTTTACATAAACGCACTAAATCGCACTTTAGCAGCGTTCATTTGAGAGCGCACAAGTAAATCTGTGCTTGAGCAGCGTATATTTGAGGGCGTGCAAGAAGTTTTGTGCACAAACAGAGGAAACCAGACCGCAAGCAAAGACAAGCATGCTATTATGTTACATGAATGTGATCTGGACTTGTAATACTGCGCTCACATTTGTCATTGAAATAACGCCATAGGTAGTTGAAAGATCTCTGTAAAAGGCCTGCCACAGCTGGAAAAAAATCCTAGATGAAACACTGAGTATTGTATCTCAAAACCTTGATATTTAATCTATCATTTACTGCAACAAAACAGAAAATGCATATTTTATGTCACTACAAGTAAAAGTAAAACCTTGTTTTTTGGATTATGCAATCTTTTGTTTATATCTCATCTATGCTAAAAACCTTTCCGCATATTAACCATTTGACTTTATTATTTGTTTTTCCTAAGTTCAGTACTGTCTGTGCAAACACTGCCCCACCACTATGGTGACAATAGAAACAGACAATGAATCAGTTTCCCAGCGACTGCAAAATGGATTCAGCACATGACAAGTACAGTAAAAGAGAAATGGCAAGCATGATAAAAATGTTCAACCAGACAGAAATGATGAGATATTGTTTGTCTGAAACACACATAAATCAATCAAAATCAACATAGCAACCACTTGAACATACACTCTAAAAAACGCTGGGTTGGTTTTGTAACCCAAATGCTGGATTGAGAGTGCTAGCTCACAAAATTGGGTTGATTTAACCCAATTTGGGTTGAAAGTCGATCTTGATCTATAACCCAGCACTGGGAACGCGGACGTGAAAGAGCACGCACGTCACATCAACATGCAGAAACATCAGCGTGAGAAACCTCCATTTTCTTTGCGCTGTCTTTAGAGGGAAGCGAGGGAAATTCTGTCTGAGACATAAGTTATTCAGTGTGTATTTAACAACTTTCGTAAGCGTTGCCTGTTTAAAAAAAAAAAAAAAAACTCAAAACAATTTCTTTACGACTGAAGAAAGACACGAACATTTCGGGTGACAAGGGGGTGAGTACATTATGTGTGAATCTTTTTGTTGAAAGTGGACTTCTTTTTTAATGAAAATAATGCATAACTGGTACCCAGTGCTTTCTCAATTCATGTTAAACTTACAGACCATATAGAGTTTGTTGCATTCACTATCAATATAAAGCATCTTATCACACAAAAATTGAGAAATATAAGCCATAGCTGTGATCAAATCACTCCCTACTTACTAAAAATTATTTGTCAATAAAGAAATTATATTTACACGATTTTTTTAAAACCTGTTTCTGTTAAACAGAATTTAAGTTTTCATTTTTATTTTATAATAACAAACATTCTTTCATTCATTTTTCTAAGTTCAGTACTGTCTGCGCAAACACTGCCCTACCACTATGGTGACAATAGAAACAGACAATGAATCAGTTTCCCAGTGACAGCAAAATGGATTCAGCACATAACAAGTACAGTAAAAGAGAAATGGCAAGCATGACAAAAATGTTTAACCAGACAGAAATGATGAGATATTGTTTGTCTGAAACACACATAAATCAAAATCAACATAGCAACCACTTGAACATATAGTTCAAATTTAAAAGCACCACAAAATATTGTCCACTCACGCAATGTGTTTTCCAAATCAGTGAGAAATCATTCTCATCTACAATAATCTATACTTTTTGTATATGCTCATGTACTATATGTTTTCCCTTAAAGCAATCCCAGCCCCTGAGAATTTTGAATATGTTGCAATGGACGCAACAGCTATAAGACTAAATTGGACATCACCTCCAGAAATGGATCCCAGTTTCTACAAATTCCAAGTGATTATGTATAAAAATGAAGAGAAAACCGAATCAGTGACTATGAAATCAGACTTGAATACTATTGTAATGATAGACCTTCTCCCTGCCACTGAGTACAAAGCTACAATAAACACAATTCTGCAGGATGATAAGCAGAGTAAACCAGTTGCTTTAATCGTCCATACACGTAAGTGGCTCATTTACAGCAAGTGCAATCGAATAATAATTTGCTGGAATTGCAATGCACAATAATATTTCATTTTCCATTCCTTACAGAGCCACTTCCACCCAAAAACCTACAAGTCCAAATTAAGGCAACTTCTGTTACTCTGAAATGGACCGACCCCATCACTGATGACAAGATTCCACACAGATTCAGGGTGATATGTAGCGGTGAAGCCAATCTAATGGAAATGTTTACAGATGAGGAAGAGATTAATGTATCAGGTCTAAGCCCAGGCATGGAATATTCCTTCTTAGTCTACACATTAGTTAAACTAAATGACACAGAACTTGAAAGCACTCCTATGAAAGTCACACAGCGCACAAGTAAGTTGTCATTATTTATTTTCATGAAATAATAAGACGTAGCCCCCTGCTGAAAAGACCAGCAAGGACATCCATATGAGGTTATCTCATGCTAGTGCTGATTTGGTGTTTCCTGGAGCTAAAACTGATCCAATTAATTCCCTATTGCAGCTTAAATGTTTAAAAAAACCTAAGGATAAAAAAAATTGTTTATTAAATTTATTTAGGACATCAGGGCCCTGTTTTTCAAAAGCAATCCACTAGGATTTTGGATAACGGATTGGATCAAATCTTGAAAATGGGTTTTTCAAAAGAAAAAACGGATTACATAATCGGATTAGATCACGTAATCCAATCTTGGTTTTGATCTGGATCAAACCTTTAGTTTGGATTTTTCAGACCTTTTTTGTAGGATTTGGATCACTTTGATTCAAAAAATCTAGATTAAACTGATCCCATCAGAAGGGTGGATTCAGCGTGGATTTCATGCCCAAAATGTAATGAAAACTTTAAAAATGTATCAAATAATCCTATATTTGGATCATGCAGCAGTAACTTACAAGAAATCATATTTATTTAAAGGTTTTAATTGTATTTGTTTATCCGTCAGGTAGGCTTTAACGTATTCAGCCTTTCAGTATAGGCCTACAGCAAAGTAGAAAGAGTTTGGCCCTTATAAAATAATCCCATTTCATTCAGAATTTCATTCTGTCACTAAATAAAATATATATACTCATTACAATATAAAATATTTTTTGTTTTTAGAATATTTATTAGTGATGTATGCAATGATAACAGACTAACCAAAAAATGCAAAGAATGGCAATCACTGATTTTTGAAATCATTTTCAACAATTGCAAAAAGCGACTGAAAGGGCAGAAGCACAGCTTCATCTGGCAGAGGAACAACTGACTCTGACCAAACTGAAGCAAACCAAGGCCAGACTTGAGATCCGCCTCCTAAAGGCTACGCTCACTCAGACAAGCTGGTCTCTCCACATCAGATGAGGAAGTCTGAAACTATTGTGGAGTTTTTGGCATTAAGTCTTTTTTTAAATTCAATACATCTATATTTGAAATTATTTTTAGTTTTTTTTTTAAACGTGTGTATTTTCATTTCAAATAAAAATAACGTTATATTGATCCCACACTGGCTATTCTAATTGTTGCTCTTTTAAATATCTATAGTTCTACATTGTGATTTTCTATCTTGTTTGAGCACTGGTTATCCAGATTTAGTGATCCTGAAAAGTTCCTATCCGGATCAGATTGATCCAATCCTATGTTGCTTTGAAAAACTGGCTCAAAAAGTAAGCTGGATTACGTGATCACAGATCGCAGAAAAAGGATTAATAAATCCGGATCAATTTTATCCGGATTAAACCTTTTGAAAAAACGGGTCTAGGATCTTAAACATGCAGTGTGTACTGGTATTTTCAGCACTTACAGAATTATATCACACAATCATGCTCTAATGTGATTGGAAATGGATCTCTAAACTATATGATGTTACTTTTGCAGACATAAATATGGAATGTATTTTAACGGAACTGGGCCTACAAAGCCACTTGAAGAATAAACTCACTTTAAAGTGCGTGTTGGAATTGAGGAAAATGTCAGATGAGAACCAAGCGCAAAGTTTTAAGGATTTGCCCTGGCTTTTCCTCAGAAAGCTCATGATGGTCAATTCATCAGCTAGAAGTATCAAATGTGCCAAGACCTCTACTGAAGATCAGAAAGGCATAAATCCACTGGATTTGATCACAGCTCTTTTCCACTGTGCCGACCCTTTCCTCCAGCAAGAAATGACTCTAAAAATGTCACTGTGTCAGTTCTCTGTGCCTTTACTGCTGCCGGACTGTGACACAAATGAGTGCACGCTGATGCTTTGGGCCTTGAGGGACATAACAAAACAGTTCAGATCCCATTCATTGAGAGAGGACTGTTCAGGGGAAAACAGTATTGTGCAAACTGATTTGCCCCTGATCTCTTTTGTTAGACTCGGGAAAAGTAAGTTGTCTAAATCTGAGTTTCTAAATAAACTCATCAGTAACAATCAGCAAAATCATGACACTTTTGTTCACTGGAAAATTGCAAATGGAAACTTTCCAAGAAAGATCTGTAATGGTCTTGTTGAAATGACCTGGTATCTTCCTTGTGGAAAGGAAACTGACAAATTCAAAGAGCCAATCGCTGTGGCTAATCTACGAGGGGATATTTCTGAATTTGAGGTCCAATTTGCCTTCTTGAGCCAAGCATCCTCTGCAGTTTTTCTGTTTTGTGATGATCTGGACTCAAACCAGACACTTCTGAATTCCCTGCAGCCCTCAAAATTGGTATTGGTTTGCAACACAAATGATCTAGAATCAAGAAACGGTTTGGAAAAAAGTTTGGCAGAGCTAACGCTCAATACACACTCCGTAATCTTCAAGGATGTGACGATGAATGATGATGACTTTGTTGCTAAACTACAGATGGCTGTCAATGAAATACTTATACATTCTACAAATGTCAGCATCAAAAAAATGTCTGAAATTGCCCCAGATCTAGGGATCCTTGTAGATGAAAATGATGATATTTGTCAAAATGCAAAGAAAATGGCAGAAACGTTAACAAAAGACATTGACGATATATCTCAGTTTAAAATAAGACAATTACCGTTGCAAGGTGAAGAGCTGAAAGAGGTTTCCGAACTGGAGAAAGAAATGTGTCGCCTCAGAAAGGCAAAGAAACAAAACATTGAGCACTACAAGGATGAACTTAGAAGTCGAATACACAAACTGAAAATGGAACAAGGAAACAGCCACATGAAACAAACAATATCTCTGTTTATCTCTGGCTTATGCTGCTCATCAAACTTCCAGATGTATTTTCTTAAATGGATGAAAATAATGTTGGACAGTCTAACAAGAAAGCACCTGTCCAGTCTTGATAAGCAGTATAAGGAAGCATGTAAGAAAGCCAAAAAAGATAAAGAACACCTCAGAAAACTGGATAATCATATTGCCAACAGCTCTTTAGGAGTTCAACACTTCATGAGAGAATTAAGTCAACTTTATGAGTCTGCACACTCACAGGAAACCTGGAAAAATCCTGCCCTGAAGAAATTACCAGACGTATGTGCTCAGTTGATGCTGAATGGGTTTCCTCTGGAGCTTGTTGATGGAGAGGCATCAAACATTCCACTCACGTGGATTGGAGATGTGCTTACAGCACTCAACAAATTGACAGCACCTCACAATAAGATCAGAGTCATAACAGTTTTAGGTGTACAAAGCACTGGGAAGTCCACCCTCCTCAACACAATGTTTGGAGTTCAGTTTGCTGTTAGCAGCGGCAGATGCACAAGAGGAGCTTTTATGCTTCTGATCGGAGTGTCTGAGGAATTCAGAGCAGAGCTTCAGTGTGACTATCTTCTTGTGATTGACACAGAGGGATTAAAATCTCTGGAGTTAGCAAAACTAGCTGATAGTTATGAACATGATAATGAACTTGCAACCTTGGTCGTTGGACTGAGCGACATCACTATTGTCAACCTTGCGATGGAAAATGCTACAGAAATGAAAGACACTTTGCAAATCGTTGTCCATGCCTTTCTCCGCATGAAAGAGGTGGGAAAAAAGCCCTGCTGTCATTTTGCACATCAGAATGCAGCAGATGTCGCAGTGCATGATAAAACATTGAGAGAGAGAATGAGTTTCTTTCAACAGCTAGATGTTATGACTCAAGCCGCTGCGAAAATGGAAAAAAAGAGCAGCAACTACACTTTTACAGACATCCTAGAGTATAACATTGATGGAAACAACTGGTACATACCTGGACTGTGGCTTGGAACTCCTCCAATGGCACCTGTTAATACTGGTTACAGTGAAGGGGTTAACAAGTTCAAGCATGGTATACTTGACATTTTAAAGAAAACAAAAGTCCCAGCACAGGATTTTGTGGCATTTGCTGAATGGATCCGAAGCCTCTGGAAGGCTGTACAATTCGAAAGCTTTATTTTCAGTTTTCGAAACACTCTCGTCGCCGAGGCATACTCCAAACTTTGTGCAGAGTTTAACACTTGGGAGTGGGTGTTCAGGAAGCACATGATTGACTGGTGCACAAAATCTGAGACCAAGATCACTAACATGGGTGCAGTGTCAGCGCAGTCAGGGGACGCAGTTAACCTTGATAGAGTATTAGCTGCCTTAAAATGTGAAGCTGATAATGAGTTGGGGAAAAAGGAGAAAAGCCTTGTAGATTCAATTCAGCAGTACTTTGAAAGTGAGTTGGAACATGCACACCTTGTTGAAGATCACAAGGAGGACTTTTTAAATAGTGCACGGGGCATTCGAAGAGAAGTTCAGATAGATATACACATCAAACTGGAGAATGCTATTTTGATACAGAAGGGAATTGAAAAGGTGGAACTTATAAAACAAAAGCAGAGGGACACCATGAAAGAAAACGTCCTTAATTTAATCCAAGTCTGCAGGAGCAAAACAAATAAACTCTGTGATAGTGAACTGAATGGGGAGTTTGAAAAAATATGGAATGACATTGTCAAGCAGAACTCCTTCTCAGCTCTACCCAGACAAGATGTGGTGAAGGAAACCTACAGACTTTTACACAGCAACTTGGAAATGAAAAGTGGGGCGGTACGTGAGATGCTTTCAAGCGTCAACAGTCTTGATCAGTGTGGAATTGGACCTTTCTTTGCAGTTGCAAAAACACATTTTTTCACAAGATTCAGAAATTCCCTGCGGCCCGCAGAGCGGAATAAAAAGCACAGGTTAATACAACTTGCATGTGACAAAATAATATATCAGAGTGAAATATTTATTAAAAGTAAGACAGAGCCAAAATCAGATTACAACAGCGCTGACATACAAGAGCTACTGTGCTTGATTGACAAGAATTTGGAAAGCTGTAAGGATCCACAGATAAGTCCTGAAGTTGAAGCCGCTCTCAAGATCCACATATGCGGAAATGCAGCAAGAGCTTTCCAGAAAATGCATGATGACTACATCCACAGAAACGACCCTTTGAAATCCCTTCAACTGTTCAAGGGGGAATGGTTGGCTGACTTTAAAGATCTTTACTATGAGCGTGACCAGTGTCAGAACAAGGCAGAAATGTGTGCCTCTCAGTGCTTCGCCCCTGCTGTGATGGAGTACATTCAGAAACATCTTGGGCCTGACAAATGTTATCAGGTGAAAGAGGCCTTGAATTTTCCACAAGATCATTTTTCCAGTGCTCACTTTTAAAACAGCTGCTTTGGGACGATAACTTTGACAATATTCTAGAGTACGTACTCAACTATGAAAACTTTGTAACTAAGTGGATTTCAGAAAAAATCATTGAACATTTTTCGAAGAAAGGGGCTCTTTCAAAGTTGGAAGTAAAGCACTTGAATGCTATCATCAACAAAATCAAGACAGCTATTGAAAGTGCACAGAGGACGGCAGACGTCCCCACAAACATTTGCAGCTTTGTGACAAATGTCTGCAAAAATCTAAATAAAGAGTTGGTCATACCAACGGACACCCTCAATGCAACTCTAGCTTTAAACAACTCTAACCCAGCCGAATTTATAGATTGCCTTAAATCTTCATTAGACAAAATGCATAAGCGTTTAGAAGATCAGCTGCATGCTGAAACAAACGTAAGAGAAAAATTAACCAGACTCTCTGTGAACAAACCTCAAGAGGTGCTCTTTAACAGAGTGTTTGGCTGTGGAAAAAAGTGTCCCTTCTGCATGGCACCTTGTGAAGCTGGTGGAAAAAAGCATACAAATCATTTTGTGTCTATCCATCGGCCACAAGGCATTGGCTACTATTCCTGGGTCACTAACAATAAACTAATTGCTGACATATGCTCATCTCTTGTTGCGAGTGAAATGACATTCCGCCATAAAGACACAGGACATCAGTGGTACCCTTACAAGGAATACAGACAATTCTACCCAAACTGGAGGATACAGCCTGACTCTAGTATCGAGGCCACTGACTTCTGGAAGTACATCTTTGCCAAGTACAATACCAAATTTGCTAAACAATACAACGTTAAACCAGCAGACATTCCTGATAATTGGCATAGAATCTCTGTACAACAGGCTAACAAATGCTTGGAAGATACATTCAAAATGAAACAATAAATTGTGGGGAAAAAAATAACAATGAAAGGACAGGTGAACTGAAAAAGTCCCCAGTCCACTGAATTATGAAACGATTAACATTTTTTTTATTTAGCTACTGTAGTATTTGCTGAATGATTGTCCATGAACAAGCCTTGAAGCAACAAATACAGCTTTCGTTGATTTTTATGTTGTCTAATAAAATATTTTGCAACAACTTAATGTAACGTGATCAAACCAAAAGCAAGAGATTTTTTACATTTGCTTTATATTGCAATCAATGTTTATATGAGAATATAATGAATAAAACTGGGTACAAATTTCATTTTTACTATGATCATGGACTCTAGCACTGAGTACGTTTACATGGACACCAATAAGTCGAATTTAATGTGATTATGACGATACTCTGATTAAGAGTCTACCATGTAAACAAAGATTTTTGATTCATTTAATCTGATTAAGATCATAGTCGAACTAAAGAGAAATCAAATTAAGACATGTGGAGTATGCAAATTTAAGTTGCATTGTTGAAATGCAGTACAGACATGTAAACATCGCAATCAAACTACAGTCATGTAGGACTTTTCGCCGCGACAGGATAGTCCACGCACACATGCACACCCACACATGGCTGTCTGACACTCTTTGCACCTACCGAGTCAGTGAAGACCACAGACACCTGCATCATGAAATGCAGAGGGGTTTTTTTCACTCTTCCAGCTGTTCATACTCGCATCCAATATCTTGTTTGGCATGGGGGGCATGCATGAAATGTTCCCGAATGAAAGTGAAAGTGCCAAACTGCAGTTAAAGTCGACAAATTAAAAATGAAACTACATGAAACTCCAGAGGAAATGCGAATAGTGTGCTGAATTTTATTGCATTGGAAATCTACAAATCTGCCAAAAGCATCACACTTTGGGGTCTTTTGAGACCTCTTGGATGAGTTGTCGCTGCACTCTTGAGGTAATTTTGGTCGGCCGGCCACTCCTGGGAAGGTTCTCCATTATTCTATTTTTTTGCCATTTGTAGATAATGGATCTCACTGTGGTTCACGACAGTCCCAAAGCTGAAAAAATGTCTTTAACCTTTCCCATACTGGTAGATCTCATTTATTTTCTTTCTCATTTGTTTTTGAATTTCTTTGTATCTCGGCATGATGTCTAGCTTTTGAGGATCTTTTGGTCTGCTTCATTTTGTCAGGCAGGTTCTATTTAAGTGATTTTTTGATTGTGAATCAGGCCTGGGTGTGGATACAGAAATTGAACTCCATACCTGCTAACATTTGTCTCTGAAATTTCAGGAGAGGGGGGATGGGGGCATGTGATGGGGGGTGTAGTGTTTGTTAGTAACTGTACTATGAACCGGGTTTCAGCAGCCTCTGCGATCAAATACTATACCAAAGTTGTTGACCCCGGGGTGTTACAGACTGTACCAAAAAGCTGAGAATTGGGGGCGGGAGATTACGGGAGTTTTACAGAAGAAATAAAACAGGAGGGTGGCAGGAGGACGTCTGAAATATGAAAGAGTCCCAGAAAAAACAGGGGTGTTGGCAGGTATGCTGGTTGTGATAAACCAGAGTTTTAACATGGGGCAAACACTTTTTCACACAGGGTTACCGTATGCGGTTTTGTATTTTGTTTTCCCTTAATAAAAACCTTAATATCAAAACTGCATAATGTGTTTACTTATCTTTGACTAACATTTAAATTTGTTTGAAGATCTGAAACAAGTGTGGCAAACTAAGTGTGAAATCAGTAAGAGGCAAACATTTGTTCACACCACTCTATGGGTGATTCAGTCACACGTCAATAACTCAATTTGTTAACCTAATGGCTTAATTCATTTTTCATGTATGACATAAAACAACTCGTCAAAATGATATATTTTTCATTTTCGAATTAATACGTTTTATTCCATTGTTATGATGTTGATAATATACACGTTTGTAACTTATTGTGATAGGTGTCATTATTATTATTGATTTAGCAGTTGACGCCATGAAACTGACCTGCACTTGAAGCACTGGACAGGTCAACCATTTTCACACACTTTACTGCTTCTTGTCTAGAGAGCTTTCGTTGTTTATCGCGCTGCTTTCTTCTTCGTTTCACCTGAGCTGCTTTCTCTCGGTCTTCGAGCTTGAACGTTGTTTTGTTTTTGTTTTGTTTTTTTTGCTGAGGCGCGAATGACCAGAGAACATGTCTGCGATAAATGCTTCTCGTGAACTTCCGACCGCATCTGTATCCCTTCTAGCAACCGTCTAGACTAGACTTTACCCATCAATATAACATGATTTTTGTGACAATGTACAAAATAAATAATATTTTTACATTACCGTGAGGGTTTGGGAAGAGGTAGATATTAATAAAATACAATTAATAGGTAACAATTCATATTAATACTTCTCGTTAACTTCCGACCGCAGCAACAATCCCAGTTCAGTAGCAGATTCTCGATTCAAAAGAGCTTTGGTATGTTCTAATAATTAAAAATATTATTATTATACATCATTATTACTGTAAAAAAACAAATAAAAACTGAGCAGTCGTCAAGTTATTTAAACGTTTTACTCTGTAGTGGAAGAATAAACTTTAAACACAGGACATTATATACATTTCTAGTATTGTACAGGGTAATATAAAATTGACTTTCAAATCAGTTACAAATTATTATCAGATGGGTAAATGCATTCTGATTAATCTAAATATACAGTACAGCATATACAGTATATGCATCTGTAAATAATACAAAAAAAGCAGCTTAGCTTTCTAATGGTATGAAAATTGATGGCAATTATAAAATATCATTATCAAAGCCATTACATCAAATGATCTTTTTCTGTCTTGGCACAAAAGCTGTCAACAATATTTTGGAAACTACCTTCTGAATATCCATTATAATAATTTACTCAAGTGTGTAAAATTACAGCAAACAGGGAACACTTATCAAAGTTTTGTAAGAAAATTTAAATATTTCGGAGCTAAAGTACCTTGCGTTTTACACCCCATCAAGGCTGAAATCCTTCACTGATATCATTTACCGCTGAGAATTAAAGTAATTTAATTAAGAATGTTAAAATCCTTCGACCGACAACACTTTAAACAGATTCGAGTATTGCTACAACAAACAACAACACTTACAAACAACAACAAACAAATAATTCTGAACCAAACACTTTTCAAAAACAATACAAAAAGTACATTCTGGTTGATGAATCTTCTTCACACTTACCGTTTCATCCATCAACACCTGTCAAAAACACATGACATCACTTCCTGCTCAAAATCCCAGCAGTTCACAGCAGCATTTTCACAGTGTTGAACTCACTTCATTGGTATCCTTCATGTCTCTAACGCAGTGTTTCCCAACCCTGTTCCTGAAGGCACAACAACAGTACATATTTTTGGATGTTTCTCTTTTGGATCTGACCCATGAACTTCAGGTTTTGGAGTCTTTTCTAATGCTCTGATGAGTTGATTCAGGTGTGTTTGATTAGGAAGAGGTTAAAAATCTGTATTGTTAGTGTGCCTTAAGGAACAGGGTTGGGAAACACTGCTCTAACGCATACAATCAAGCAATCTTTCATGTTTCGTCTGCCATATTTACGTTTACAGAAATCAAAATACGTGCGTGTCGAGTCTTTAACAGCTGGTGGTCTGAAGCGGTGATTCGGCGAGAATAGACGTGATGCTCTTGCTGTCGGAATAATTGTCCTCCTCTTCAGAGCTCAATGTGCTTCCCAGAGTCGGCCGTCGGGACTGTTGAATCTTCCTCCTAACAAACAATCACACACTTTAGACTGGAGGCAAGCATCTGCAGTCGATCAGCAATGTAAACACACCCTCTAGGGGCCAGAAAGATCAATGTGGAGTTAACTGAGGTCTAAATAGAGTGGAGGAACTATGACGTCACCTTGTAGGCTAACTGGCTGCTAGCATAAAACTGGTTCCCTCGATAAAATCTCTATAGGATTTTCCCATAGGCTTTTCAAAGATTGCAAATACTAAGCGCTGTGTTTAAACACTGTTCAATACACTTACATTTTTTGTCCAGCCGGATAATCCTCACACAAAAATACAACTTTTAGATCTTAAATGCAAACGCAAGAATAGAAAAGCTAACATTAGGCTATAAACGGACTACAGCCTTCGAGGCGTTGGTCTGTGATGTCAGCACCACCCTGTTACAGACAACTCTTCAAGCTTATTTTTAGAAATATGATCCATGACAAAGATTTACTCTCTCGGTTTATAATCCGCGCTATAATATTATAAACAAATAAATACGCAAAAGCACATAGACCTATGTACCTTTTGGATAGTTTTTTATGGGGGAAATACATTTTGTTTTGCTTTACGGTTGTTGTAAAAGTTTTTAAACTGTGATAATACTATGTAGGCACATTTATACATACAAAGACATGTTTAAATAAGTGTATCGCTCGCGTGCAAACAGCCCGCTTACCTTAGTAACAGACGACAGAAATGAGGAGATGAGGGACAAGTCTAATGTTATATGCTGCAAGTTCCATCATGGACACAGAACAACATTCAACGCCAAATAAAATGACTTGCCTTAAAGGAACTTTGGTTTAACTTTGGTTGGGACTTTGGAGCAAGGACATTTTTTCATAGTATTTCCTATATTTTTTTCTTCTGGAGAAAGTCTTATTTGCTTTGAATAAAAGTTTTAAATTTTTTTAAAACCATTTTAAGGTCAATATTATTAGCCCCTTAAGCATTTTTTATTGTCTACAGAACAAACCATCATGATTTGCACAATTACTCTATTGCCGAGTTCAGATTGCATGATTTTCAAAGTAGTCATGTCACAGATGCTTTCACACTGCATGACTATCTGGGCTAGTGTTTTGTCGCTGCTTTGTTTACACTCCAAGATGGATCGGCGAGAGGGGGTTTCACACTGTATGACTTTAAAACAGGAAGAATCGCCAACAATTTTGCCCAAACTACGTCTCACAACCAAAAACATGTAGTATATCTTTTGATATTAACTACATGACGAGAAAGAAGCCTTTAATGGGGTAGAAAATGTACATATTTGCTCACCTGGGTTTAAAGGGAATTAGTCATTTCTGCTCAACTTTTTTTTTTCCGACCCGGTTTTGCTTAGATGACACGTTAAACAGACAGGGGTGCTCCTGCCAAATTTATGCTATTTTTTTCTCCATTTATTGGGTCCAAATAAACAGAAAATGAGCGCTTTTAACTTCTCCCCCAACTTCCCGCTGGCCTGCAGGTAACCACACTAGTGAATGCTGCTCTCTCATTGGTTGTCGGTGATCGCCGATGTTGTTTTCAGTCAAAACTCATTTCACAAAGCATGATTTGAATCGCCGACAGCTCCAGATATTTAGCACGCCACAATCGGCGACTTATCAGAGATTCTTTCAGATCACGTCTTTGATAGTTCACACTGTGTGATTGTCACTCACATGCACGAGCGCCGATTTGCCTGTGATTTCAGACATTTTTCTGCGATTTCTCAAAGCCTGTCAGTGAGTCAAAATCAGGGTTAAAATCATGCAGTCTGAACTCGGCATAACTTGCCTAATTAACCTAGTTAAGCACTTTAAGCTGAATACTACTTAATATTTTGAAAAATATCTAGTAAAATATTAATTAACTGTCATCTTGGCAAAGATAAAAGAAATCAGTTGTTATAAATGAGTTATTAAAACTATTATGTTTAAAAATGTGTTGAAAAAAAAAAACTTCTCTCCGTTAAACAGAAATTGAGGAAAAATGTATATAGGGGGCTAATAATTCTGACTTCAACTGTATTTTTGATCATTGACTTGCATTCATTCTACAAATCTCCAAGGAGCACATATTCAGCTAAAAATCTTATCGTCTTTATTGTTCTACTAAAATGAAAAAAAAACCCACATATTCGTAAATTAACTGTAAAATGTAAATTTTCAGATAAACACCTCCTTATCTACCTAAAAGTATTGACACTAGTGACTTTTCCGATGTTTTCAAGAGACTAGTTTTTCTTTCTGTATTAAGCTTCATTTACAATGTGCAATATTTATATGCACAGAACAAACTGTCTCATGCCTCACAGGACCGCAATGCTTCACTATATTTTAGTTTATTACACTTGTTACAATTGTGTAATTGTTAATATGCATGTTTGATAGATACAGACTTGAGCTCGTTGTCTATAGCGTTGACTTTGGCCTGCAGCGCCGCCTGTAGCTCTCGCTGCTCCTCAAGCTCCCGCAGAACCTTCCGCCTGACGCCCTCCAGACGCTCCACCTCACCCTCGCTCTCATCCAGCTGACGCTTCAAAGCCTTCACTCGCAGAGACAGCTGGACACACACACAGCAGATGATGTTTACACACACTGCATTTACAAGGAGGATGCATTACGATCAAATTTTTTCAAATTATACTATGCGGCGCTGCAGGCCAAAGT
>CAIGQZ010000253.1:3728231-3741443 GCA_903798205.1 Danio tinwini
TATATATCATGTTCATGACTTTAAGGTAACACAAAGGCCAAGCTCACTTATTCATTCATCACAAAGGGTAAGACCAATATCATAGATCTGAATTGTGGCGGCAAAAGGTTGATTAATTTCACAAAGTGGTTGGTAATTTTAAGAAAAAGGTCAATTTCTACTCTCTGAGCAATATTTCCAGTCAACTGAAAATGTTATGAATCAGCCTGGAGGAGGACGAGTGTCTACGAAAAAAGTTTGAGTGTGAAAATTGGTTAGAAAGTCTCAGAAAATACACTGATATCAGGTACATCACCACAAAGTAGTTTAACAAATAGTTAACAAAAGCTCAAGTGTCTTTAAGTAAAAAAAGTTAAATAATAAAGTGATTTTTCAGTGTCTTCTTTGTTCATATTAACTAGAAGTGTCAGTGTTAGTGAAGGTCAGTGTACCTCTAAGAGGCGAATCTCTCTGCTGCGGTCCGTCTGTGAGCTTCTGTCCGTCTGCAGCTCCGTCTCCATATTTTTGAGTCGGCTGCTCAGGAGCTCTTTATCCAGCTGAGCATTGTCTCTCTCCTCTGAGCACAACAGAAGCTCCTTCTTCACACGAGACACCTAAGAGACACAGCAGATCATTGAATCAACTGAGATCTGGGTTTACACTGCGAACTGACACGTTGATCAAATGAGACCTAGATCATAGGGCTACAATGACAACAATAGTCTACTAAGGTGACAGGGCAGGTCATATATTGTGAATGAAGGATGTCACTTTTTGCTGTTATCAGTGATTTTGTATACATGTAATGAATCTGTCTCACCTCCTCCTGGGTGGTCTTGAGAAGGGCCTGCGCTCTCTGCAGCTCAACCAGCCTGTCTTTCCCGAGTCTCTGAGCATCCTGCAGCTCTCTACGAGAACGATCCCTGAATTCATCCAGCTGAGACTGAAGAACCTGCACCGACTGACGAGAGTCTCCCATCATAGACTCCATCTGATGAGTGAAAAAACATTAAATATGTTTTAAACTTTTCAGAATTGTATACATTTTAATTTGAAATTATTTAGCTTTCTATTCATCACAGAATCCTTAAAGGTTTTGGGATTTTTTTAAATGAATTCACGAGAGAGAGAGAGAGAGAGAGAGAGAGAGAGAGAGAGAGAGAGAGAGAATCAAACAAAACAATACAAAAAACACAAAATAAAAAACTAAATAAAACAAATCAAAGAAAAATAAAACAAAGAACAAAAATGAAACAAAATAAAACAAAAACAAAACAAAGAAAAAAAATTAAACAAAGCACAAAATAACAAAATAAAACAAATTAAAGCAAAATAAAAAAATTAAAATAAAACACAAGATGAAACAAAACACAAAAAAACAAACTAAAATAAAACACAAAACAAAGCAAATGAAAAAAAAAATCAAAGCAAAACAATAAAACGAAACAAAATAAAATAACAATATAAAAGAAAAACACAAACAACCTCATCAAATAAAAACAAAATAATAAGCAAAACAAAAAAATATAACAAACACAAAACAAAGCAAAGAAAAACATAAAAGAACGTAAACATGTCAAAAAACTAAACAAAACACAAAATAAAACTAGACTCTAAAAATAAAACAAAACAAAAGCATTTCTAATTTGATCTGAGACCCACCTCCTTGTTGATCTTGTCCAGGGATCGGTCCAGCAGTCTCTTCTGCTCTTCCAGGTCACTCTTGCCCCTTCTCATCGATTCTCTCTCTCTCTCGCGCTCCTCTAGCCGTCGGTTCAGCTCCTCTTTCTCCACACCCAGTCGGGAGGCTGCGCGTCGAGACTCTTCCAGCTGAGTCTTCAGGCTCCGGTTCTCCTCCTCCAGAACATCAGACGAGCTGCTGTCGGGAACGCTTGAGTGCAGTCGCGTCTGGACAAACAGATATACTAGAAAATTAATCAACATTCATAGAAGAGATTAGATGAACAGTTAGAAGAATAATATAAAAGCAGAAGGTTGATTAATTTGCATGCATATGACTTATTTGGGATTTTTATGAGGTTTTACCATGCGAGCTATTCTCTCCCTCAAGCGAGCATTGGCCTCTTGAAGTTCTAGATTGCTTTCAGTATCCTTGGTTTGGTCTGATATTGAAGGCTGCAAGAACATGAGTAAACGGAGGACACAAAAATATCATTTGTTAGTTCTTTCTCTGGTCTTTTAAATAATTCATTCCAAAATTCGAATTTCAGAAGTCAATCAGAACATATTTCCTTAAAATTCTAAACAATGTCTGGATTTATCAGCATTTCTCATCTTTCTGTACATTTTTATGATGATTTGTTTGTTGAGCTCCTCATTTGGAAGACAATTTGTAGAAGTGCATCTGGTGAATTAATAGTTATAATTATTAAGGGTAAACCTTAGTTGTTGTGTTGTTGCAAAGCTATTAGACTTTCATTTACCCTCAGAACACAAAAAAATATTGTGTTATTTTTGTTATATATTTTGTTATTAATGTTATTTTCAATCAAATCTGGTATATTTCTGCCTTTTTTTAGCCTAGGCTCTGACATGTCAATACATGCAGCCTATGAAGCCTAATTTAAAGCCCAATTTAACTTTAAAAAAAGTTTAGATGGGTCATATTTTGGGACGAATAGACTTTCTACAAAAGAGATTTCTCAGATTTAATATTATAAATATATTTACGTGTCAAGCAGTATAAACTAAAAATTAAAATTAATATGGATTTGGGAGGACATTCTGGTAAGTAAAACAGAAAATTAATGGAATATTGCAGTGCTTTGTTAAAAAAATATATGAATTATAAATAATTAATAAAATATTATTAAGTTCAATGACATCTCTGATCAATCACATTGGATCCACCAATACCAAACAACAACCATCAAACAATTCCAAGATCAAGTGCCCACCTACATTTTTTCTCAATTGAAAAGCAGTTTTTTTTTGCAATATGGAAGTTTATTCCCATTTAATATGAACTTAAATTCACCTTGCTAGATTTTAAAAATCATCTATTCAAGACTCACCTGTTGTGCTTTCTCCACTGCTTTTGAAAGCTCCTCTTTATCTTTCTTTGACTGATTTATTAGTCTGTCGATTTCTGCCTTCAGCTCATTTTCCCGCTTCTCATTGGCTCTTGTAGCTGATTTAAGCTCGTCCTGTTTTTTCAGTGCCTCTGCTTTCTGCTTTTCCAGTTCTGAATGAGCTTTTTTCAGATTATCTCGGCACTGCTGCAACTCCTGAAGAGGCACAGGTTACAATTATTATAGACTATTATAAAATACAGCATCCACAGTGCATAGGCATTACAAATGAATGATCCAAAAGTCATGATGTAAGAAGTACTGTTTCTGTGTTCAAGCCGCTACTCAATTGTATTGAGAAAATATTCGTTTATGACTGCTTTTTAGTCCTATTAGGGTTGGGTTGATAGATGATGCCATCGTCCATAGCCGATGGCTGATAGACATCACAATGCTGAGCCTCCATCCCAATCCTCCACCCCGCCCCCATGGCAGCAGCAACCCTCTTACGAAAAATACACACTTAGGCCCCGTTTACACTAAAAGAGTTAAAAAAGTCAGAGTTTTAAAATGGCATTTTAGAATGAAAATGCACATCACGAGACCACACACACACACACACACACACACACACACACACAAACAAACACACATTCTATTATGCGCTGTAGAGTATGCCCGCGTGTGAACTCCAGCAGTCAGTGGGTGCTTTGAGCACAAAACTGCAGAGAGCAGTGCACGTTGGACAGTTTTCAAGGATGTACCGCTGGATCTCGTCTCACTATAGTTGTTAAACGTGATATTTAATTAATCTTGTCTCTATTTGACGACTCTTCGGTCTTTTGAATCTATCAGGTTATGTGCCACAGCGTCAGTACAGTAATGTGTGAATTGTGGAATGGACTAAATAAAAAAAATAAAAAAAACATCTCTATGTTTTAGTAAGTGTGCTTTGTTTTTGCTTTTATTCTTGCCATAATGAAAAAATATATTTGTAGAGCAACCCATGTTCTGTTGTCATAAATATTTTAATAAAGAGGTAAAACTATCCGAGATATGAACAAAAGCAAGTGAATTCAAGTAAATTAGAAGTAAATTGAAGTGTATAAAAATTAAAGTAAATTAGTTTATAAATCTTGAATGATATTAATGATATGACGTAGTTCCGGAAACTTTCTACTTCTCTGTTTATCTGTCTGATTTTAAGGTCCGTTTCTTTTGACCACCCCCTGTCGTTTACAATAATATCACAACGGCAAACGTGGCAAGTATAAAAGCCTTGTCCGTTTCGGTGCCAGGTGAAAGTATAAATCCAGCTTGAGACAATGATGCCATCGTTTATCGCAATGTTTCACATTAGACATTGCAAGATGCCAAATTGGTCGTCATGGCCCAACCCTAAGTCCTATCACACGTTAAAGAGAATTTTATATTAAATCATGGTGGACTCAACAGTCTCTGGAATTGCTGCATCACAGGCACCAATACTTTAACTTTAAGAATTTATTTAAAAATTGTATCACTTTCTGGATATCAGATATTAGGTATATATATATATATATATATATATATATATATATACATAAACTTGAGAACTTGAGATTGTGTAAAATCTACATGTATCTTACTTTCATCACTGAGTTTGAATCAGTTTCATCATTCTGTTTTGTAACTGCGAGCAGCTTCTCTTCCAGTTCTCTCTTCTCCTGCTGAGCCTTCAGCAGCCTGTTCAATGAGATCAACATATATTAAAACACACAGTAGCAGATTAGTGTGAAATGAAATGTTAGTCCACTAAAATGATTTCTCCCTGTAGAGGAATCAAATCCTATAGAATAATCTGTATTATTTCAGAATCATGAACAGAAGTCGAACAGTTCATGATATCTGATCAAGACACGAGTGTCTATATTGATTATTCTTAAAAGGTTAGTTCTCCCAAAAATTACAATTTTTTCATTAACTACTCACCCTCAATCCATTCCAGTTACCTAAAACTTACATTCATTACAAAATTTTAACACAAATTTAAATATTTTCTATGAACTAGGAGAGCTTTCTAATTCTCCATAGACAACAAGAGTCCTGAGACGTTAAAAGTGCAGAAAAGGAACCAAAAATATCTTCAAAACACTCAATGTCCAACTGTAAAACATCCAACTGTAATTATACGAAGCTCCAAGAACACTTTTGTGCACCAAAAACCTGTAAAAACAACTTGTCCGCTATTCAGCCATGTTAGGTCCTAGTGCACGTTTACTATTGGAAGTACGACACTTCTGTGTTGCACTGTTGACTTTAATGATGGTAGATCATATTTCTTGTAGTAAACACACAATAAAAAGTCCAACAAAGTCGTAATGAATTTTTTTTGGTGCACAAAAGTGTTTACAGTTGAACCATGTGACATGAAGTCACATTGAAAGTTGACAATATTTTGGTTCCTTTTCTGGATTTTGAACGTCTCCGAATCATTGCAGTCTATGGAGGGTCAGAGAGCTCCAGGATTTCATCTAAAATCCTCTATAATTTGTGTTCGGAATATGAATGAAGGTCTCAGGGGTTTGAAAAGACATGGGGGAGAGCAATTAATTAACAGAGCTGTCATTTTTGAGTCAACTAAACCTTTAAGCTGATTTTATAACCTTAAGAAAAAGGAAACCAGATGAACAGATGCTGAATTAGTGTGTCAGTTTCCAGATTTCGCAACAGTTGACGATCATAGTTTAGTAGTTTAGTTGATTGATTTATGCTCATAGTGTCAGTTCAGTCTACAGGACTCTGTCTCACTTTTGAAATGCGCTGTACTGCCCTCGTCTGGCACAACCAACAAGAACCAGTGAACACATGCAACAGAAAGACAGCAAAGAACATTATATATTATATATTTATATTATTATATATATTTACATTATATATTATATTATTATATATTATAAGCATATCTGACATGAACACAAAGCATGACGGTCATAGAAAATGCAGACAAGCGGTTTAAAATCGGTTTATGTAATAGGATCTCATAACAGCATGTAATAATAATCTCTTTTCTCACCTTACACATTTAAAAGTTCGGGATTGTTTTTACTTAATAATATTTTGCATTCAACAAACATGGTTAAAATGTATAATGCTACAAAAGGTTTTGGTTTTAATAGATAAATGCTGTTCATTTGAAATGTCGGTTTATTAAAGAAGAATGAAAAATACATCAAAGTTGAAATGAAAGGTGGACTTTTATCCCACAGGACCAGAATTTGAGGCAAACATTCATCATACAGTACTTACCCAAGTCCTCAAAGATAACACTGTATGCTAATCGAGGGTGTTGTTCACAAGGCTGTTTGTACATGATTACACAGGAATCGCTAGTCTCCTTAGACAAATATGGACTTGTACCTTGAAGTTTCAAGATCAAATTATACATTTTGAAGTGATTAAAGTTGAACAGCTATGATGAACCCATGTTACACCCTATTAAATAATCTATCTGCAAGTATTAATAGGATTGTTCAGCCAAAAGATGAAAATGTGTTGTTAATTTCCTCAGGTCATAACCAATAATTGAACATTATTATTAATTACACCTTTAACCCACATCCTCTGAAAACAAGAATGAAGTCATGTAAATAATATGAAAGTAATGTTTATTTCTTAGACACATCAGTTATTTTTCTTCATAAGATCGTAACAAATCACAGCTATTATTTTTGTTTTGCCTGTACATGTTTTTTTTTTACCCTCAAAGTAAATTAGTCATTGATTTGCATATTATGATTAACCATATTTTCAGTTTAATTAAAATAATAATCTGAAGAAGAACAAAAAGCCACCTGCATCTTCAAAGACTGAACTAACAACATTTTATTTTTATTTTTGGGTGGAATCATACTCCTAACTTATTAACCAAGTTGGCCACTGGACCTGCCCCATTACATCACAAATGACCATTTTTGGAATTCTTCAAATATTTGGCATGAACAGAATAAATATTGCTGAAATGTCAATGTTTGATGAGTCAGGGCTTACTCTTGGTTGGCGGTGCCAAACTGCTTCTTCCATTGCTCGCTCTGCTCTTTGTAGCCCTCAAGCTCTTCCTCCATAGCCAAGATGGAGGCGTTCACCTTTTGACGCTCCTCCTCGATTTCCAGCTGAGACTGTGGATCCGGATAAAGATACAAAAACACACAAAGTCAGCTGTTTTTTACCAAGATTTTGACCTAAACATAATGGGTTTAGATTGACATCAGTGGTAGAATAGCTTTTAACTATATGTATACGAAATGAATTCAGATCTGCGTTCTGAAATCACACATACAACAATAAATGTGTGGCACTGCACATACCTGCCAACAAAACCAGACATACTGTATATAGAAATCCCTTTGAACAGGTCATTAACTAGCTAATATGTCTCCATCCAAATATATTGTACATATTAACTTACGCGTAAAATAACAAAATTGGCACTTTATAAACAGGCGGCAAATATCAAAAAGAAAAATGTCATTTGCTGTGGTGGGAGAAGCCACTGAGGGCCTTTTTATAAAATTTGTTGTGTCTCAGAGGACGAAATGCATTGAACATGTAGTTGCTTTTGAAAGCCGCTGTTTGGGTTGTTTAGGCACATTTGTTCTATTTATGCCCATCTTGCCATTTCCATTAAGCAATTTTATTCCAAAATATTCCAAAAAATGTCAATAAAAAAATAATCCCCCCGAAAAAGAGAAATAAGAGATTTAATGTAATATTTAGGGGTGGCTGATGTGAAAATGACGTTTCAACACAGTGTCGAGATCCAGAAGCGCAAGTGTTTCAAAACACTGCACCAAAACACCCAGGTCACGTGACTAAGGTGATTCGAGATACAGTGTTCATTGGGGTGTCAGACCAATGTTAATACAAAACACATTCCAAGAACAGAGCATTAAAAAAACTAACATCTAGCAGCATCACCCTGGATTCGAACCCATCATCTCTGCATGCTAGTCAAGAACTCCTACCGCTTCACTAAATCACTTGAAGCTTTAACTTTACAGCGTGAGGTATAATACCTCAATTTGCTTAACTGTTTATTTGCTGAAGCTGTTCCAAAGCAATACAAAAAAAGACCACTAGGTGTCACTGTAGAGTGGGGTTTCGAATCGTTTCGAAGCTTCGACACATTTGCTTTCACTGTTTCATGAATCCTTGCTTTGCCCACTACTAGTAAAATGTATTAAATTACACATTATAGTGTGCGTTAATGTCTACAGTACACCTAGCCCCAACCCATCACAGTAAGCATGCGGGTTACAACCATAGACATTATATTAGAACGTCCACCAGTTAATGGACATCTTCTTTTTGTATATCTATGGCGGTTGGCATCCAGCGTTTTAGTGGATTGTTGCCACCTTCAGCTTCGGAGTGGCCCAATCCCACTTCTATTTTTGTACCCCTACCACTTCCTATGCCCTTTGACCCTAAAACAAGTGTGAAAGGGAAAGGGCTTCAAAATTTACCCCTAAGAATTGGGACAGCACTACAACACTTGCACACATCATCATATGTCATCGCGAGATTAGACGACGCGGGATTAGACAATCATGACTACTGTAGTTATTCCAGTTGTGTTATTTTTTTGGTATTTATCTTCAGGAAAATCACTGAAAGCATATATTATGTTATAACGATCTAATGTGGCAATAAGATCGTAACTATACTGCGCATTTATACCATGGCCATATTCATCTATGTAAACACACCAAAAACAACATTAACATTATAGCAGACACTGTAAAAAGCTCATTCCCATCCACTAGACTTTTCTGACAGGGTGTTCGAGTGTCAAAATGTTGTGGGACTGCGGTACAGGAGATATTATTATGTATTATAGATCGCGAAATTTAGCTATTTTTATTTTAGCGTTTTTTTTATAAAAGCATGATGGTAAAACACGAACGAGGTTATGAATATATTAAAACGTGTTTGTTTGTTGTAAAAATTCATAATAATGACAAAAAAAATAATAATAATTTGTGGCTCTCCTTACTTCCGGGAGCAGCGATCCTGCCGATGTAACGTTAGCTGGTGTATTCGGGGCAATTTTCTTACCCCTTGTTTTCGAGTGTGGTCCTAAAAAAAAATCTTCGTCCAAAGGGCTATCTACCCCTTCCCCTTAGCCCTACGCCTTCAAGCTAAAGAGACTTGGGACACCCCTACTCCTTCATGGGAACGCTCAAAACGAGGGGTAGGGGTAAAGGGAAGGGCTAAAGGGTAGAATTGGGATTGGGCCTAAATTAATGGACTGCATGGTTTAAACATGCAGTAAATCACATTGCGGATGTGCACTTCAATGTGCTTAACATAGTGCGCGCATGACATCACTGTACTACAGGTTGGAGTGAGGACTATTTGGTGTGATCTGTTTTGTTTGTAATAGGCAATTGCACCCATTAACCACAAGGGGAGTCTGGGAGTGAAAGAATCATAGCGTCATTTTAAAAGTGTAAACTTAAACTCTGTTGTTTATACCTATTTAGGTTTATTGTTTAGAAAATGGAAAACGATTTAAATCAAATGTCAGCGGCAGGTAAATATACCACTGTGGTGCTTGTGGTGACCCGAGATTAATTCACAGTTCAAGGTCTTGTTCCTCTCTCTCGCTCACACGCTTTCCTGTCTGTTCTCTAAAGTCATATTCAAATAAAAAGATGTAAATATCCATAACAAAAAGAAAAAAAAATCTAATCAAATACATCAACATAAATCAACCACTACAAGCATGACCTGACAAGCAATATAACATGTCTCTTCTATGTTAATTCCTGTTCCACAGGGTCTAGGAGTCTGAGACTGTGCCATTCATCAGCCTGAAGGGATCTGCTAGCACCTGTGAGACGGTCTCCATGCTGTGACGCAGGGCATCCATGTCCTGACTGAACTGCTCTCTCAGGGCCTCCATCTCTTTATCATGAGACGCCACCTCGTCCTTCAGGGCTCCTTTCAGCGCGGTGAGTTCTCGCTCTCTCTGTCTCAAAGTGTCCTCCAGCTTCTGCCTCAGCATCTGAGACTCCGACAGCTCGGCCTGCACCGTCAACAAGTCCTGCAGAGATTACGAATATGATTAAAGGTGGAAAAACTTGTATTTGTTTTTAATTAATTTCATATTTTGGTCCAAAGTAACTTTACTAAGAATAACATCTTAGAAAAGCCAACTCAGCAGCTTTAGTATACATTTATAAAAGATGTTATTCTTTTGAACTTCATGTCTGAATTTAAACAGAATAGATAAAATGACTGATCAATCAATAAGGTGCTTGAATGATAGAGAGATAGAATTACAGATACATAAAATACTAGAATGATAGATAAATAAAACAATAGATAAATGAAAGAACAGCAGATAAATAAAGCTATACAATGATAAATAAGATTATAGATAAAACAATAGAAGGAGAGATAAGTAAAAAGACAACAGAAAGGAAGATGAAATGATAGGTAAATAAAAAAGATAAAATGGTGGATAGATTTATAGAATGACACAAAAATGATAGCACAATACATAAATAAAATGATGAAAAAACTGATAAAATGATTGAAAGAGACAAAATAAAAAGAGAGACAAAAATAAAGAACAATAGACAAAACTACAGCACAAAAATAAATAAACTACAGAACGATGTATAAAAGTTTAGAACAATAGATCAATAAAAAAATAATAGCTAGAAGGACAGTTAGCTGAAATGATAGCTAGAATGATAGAATGACAGAACGATAGAACAAAAGATAGAACGAATGACTGAATGATAGAATGAATAATAGAATCATAGAATGAATGACAGAAGGATAGAATGATAAAACGAACGATAGAATGAATGATAGAATGATAGAATGAATAATAGAATGAATGACAGAAGGATAGAACGATAAAATGAACGATAGAATGAATGATAGAATGATAGAAGGAACAACAGAATGAATGATCAACAGAATGAATGATAGAACAAACAACAGAATGAAGGAACGAATAATTGAATGATAGAACAAAACAGAATGATAGAATGAATCATAGAATGAATGATAGAATGAACAACAAAATGATAGATTGAACAATAGAATGATAAAACAACAGAATGATAAAACAAACGATAGAATGAATGAAAGAACAAATGGCAGAATGATATAATGGATGATAGAATGATAGAACAAATTACAGAATGATAGAACGAATGACAATGAATGATAGAACGACAGAATGAATGATAGAACAAACGACAGAATGATAGAACGAACGATAGAAGGATAGAACGAATGACAGAATAGATGATAGAATGATAGAAAAAAACGACAGAATGATAGAACGAACGACAGAATAAATGATAGAATGTACGACAGAATGATAGAATGACAGAACGAATGACAGAATGAACGACAGAAAGATAGAATGAATTATAGAATAATAGAACGAACAATAGAATGAATCAGAATGATAGAGCAAACGACAGAATGATAGAACGAATGATAAAAAGAACGATAGAACAATCGACAGAATGATAGAAATAAAGAACGATAGACATAATGATAGATAAAACGAATGATAGACTAGTAGAACGATCGATTTATAGGTAGAACGATCGACAGACAGACAGATCTCCTCAATTCAGTATGTAGTATTAGTGTAAGCACCAGCTGCATGCTGTCAGACTGAGGCGAGTTCTCCAGTGTTCTTCTGAGCTCCTCCTGAAGCTGAGCGAGCTGATCCTCCTGCTGACGCAAGCGAGACTCCGCTCCCTCCCGATCCATGCGCAGCTCCACCATTCTGAAAACAAACCCCATTCAAACACTGCGTCTGACAGGCTTATGCATTCCATTTGAAGTGTTCAGAAATCAGACAAAGACTCACTGATCCTGGTTTTCCTGCAGTTCTCTCCTGCTCTTGTCCAGCTGTTGCTGTAACTGTGTGTTTCTGCTGAAGGCCTTCTCCAGTTCAGTCTTCATATTGCTGTCAGTCACTGAGATCTGAGGAGCCTGTCAAACGCCAAACCACAATATGCTTCAACAACTTAGACTACAAACAAACAAACAAACATCACACTAATGCATTTACAGTACAAGTGTTTGAGATGACAGTATATAGCAGATTTAAAGGGGCCCTATTATACCCCTTTTTTATAAGATGTAAAATAACTCTCTAATGTCTCCAGTGTGTGTATGTTTACTTTCAGGTCAAAATACCACACAAATAATGCTTTATAACTCTTTGAAACGGCCCCTTTTAGGCTTAGATCAAATTGTGCCATTTTGGTGACTGTCGCTTTAAATTCAAATGAGATTGTGCTCTTTTCAAAAGAGGGTGGAGCTACAAATGCCTGTGTCAATAGCATAGTGGCAGATTCTAAAAACAAGACTAACCTCCTATGCTAATAAGGGAGAGATCATCATTAATGGGCGGGGCTTTCCCCCCTCTGATGACACGTACAAAGGGAGAATGTCAATCAAAGTGTTTTCTGACTGTTTTAATGAATTGTGATTATAAAAAAAAAAATAATTAATGGTACCAATTTGAAGCAAGGAGACATCAAAAAGCAGAAACTTCTGGTTCCAGGCCCTATAATATTTATTTATTTGTTTAATCATTTATTTATTTATATATTTATTATAAATTTTTCTATTTTTTATTAATTTATTTATTTTTATATATTTTTTTATTTATTTATTACTTTATTTATTTATTTTTATTTATTTATTTATTTTCCCCTCTATTTATTTATTTATTTTATATGTTTTTGGTTTTTCTTCTTTATAGTAATTTAAGGTTTCCTGTTTGGGCTTCTAATAACTTTCTTCATTGTCATAGACCTCTTTTAGCACTGTTTTGAATACCTATTTCTATTTGTACCATTCTTTTATTTATTTATTTATTTATTTTTAACTGGCTTAAATTTTACCCTTACTTAACCTTAAATACAAAATTGGTTTATTGCTTTTTTTGGTTCGGTAATTTGTTTTATGCATTTGTGTGTATATGTATATATAATTTATATTATTATTTTTATTTGTTTTAGTATGTCTTTGTCATTTACTCTTCAATTTTACCTTTTTATTGTCACTTATGTTGTTGTTGTTGGCACTATTATTAATACTATTATTTAACAACCTGTATATTGGTTAGTACATGTATATGTCAGATCCTCTGTCTGATCACCTGTTTTTTTTT
>CAIGQZ010000253.1:3745169-3775415 GCA_903798205.1 Danio tinwini
AGACAGACAGACAGACAGACAGACAGACAGACAGACAGACAGACAGATAGACAGATAGATAGATAGATAGATGACAGACAGACATCAGAATGAATGACAGACGACAGAATGAAAGACGGGCGACGGAACGAAAGATATGCAACGGAACAAATGACAGGCAATGAAAAGAATGACAGATGACAGAGCAAATGATAGATGACAGAACGAATGACAGAGCGAATGAATGATAGACGACAGAATGAATGACAGACAACAGAACAAATGATAGACAATGAAATGAATGACGACCGATCAGAACGAATGATAGACAACGGAAAAAATGATAGACGGCCAAACAAATGATAGACGACCAAACAAATGATAGACGACCGAATGACCGAACAAATGATAGACGACTGAATAACCGAACAAATGATAAAAGACAGAATAAATGATAGACGACCAAACGAATGACAGACAACCATGGATTGAAAGATGGATCTATATGGGTTTTTTTAGGCTGATGCTAATATCAGGAAGCAAAAAAAATACAAATTTCAAAATATCTGTCGATATTCTTTATATGCAAATTTATTATAGTACAGTCCAAGCCAAAAGCTTTTGACAGCACTTTATATAAAATACAGTAAACACTTACACATTATAGATATCTAAACATATTGTTGCAATGATTTATCCAGGATACACAGTTTTTTCAATGATTGGAACTAATGATAAACGACTAAACGAATGATAAACGACAGAACGAGTGACACACGATGGAACAAATGACAAATGGCGGAACGAATGATAAATAACTAAATGAATGATAAACGATGGAACAAATAACAAACATCAAAACAAACGATAGACAATAGACCAAATTATAAATGACGGAACGACTGACAGACGACAAAATGAAAGACACAAGACAGAATGAATGACAGACAACAGAAGAAATGATACACGACAGAACTAATGAAAGATGTCAAAGCAAATTATAGACAATGATAGATGACCATGGATCAATAGATGAATTTTAGAGACCGAAAAATAAAAATATCGATATATCAGCCGATATTCTTTATATGCATATTATAGTACAGTACCTGTCAAAAGGACACTTACCCATTCATGTGTCCAAACTTTTGAATATATACAAAATACAGTAAATGCAGAAACATAACAGATATACAGTATAAACAACAGTTGTGATGATTTATCCAGGAAGCACAGTTTTTCCAAATGTAAACATCTGAATCTTTTCTAAAATTGATCTAATAATACAAAAAAAAGAGGAAATTTCCATTTTTAGTGTGAACTACCCCTTTAAATGCATCCCTTCTGCATAAACACCACATAGGGTTTACATAATCATCCTCCAACCACTGTCAAAAATCTCCCCAGCGTCTGACGAGGTTTACTCAACGCTAATGAGCTTAATTAACAACAGTCACAACGTCTCCCTGACCACAAACAACAGAGTTTATAACGCATGGACGAGCGCTCAGCGAGATATGACAGCACAGGAGGAGAGCCCATTAAAACGGCTTCCCAAACAGACATGCTGAGGGCCACAGGTCAAGGGAAACCCTCCCTCGCAGGTATCCATTTCCAGAGTAACTTCATTATTGATGGAGCAGAAAGAGCGAGCTCTCGACCACGGCAGACCTAATCAGCTTTCCTTGTTAAGGCGACGGTTGCCAAGAGACAGTGGGAGGATATTTTACACACAGGAAGCTTATGCAAACCTGCAGGCTAATAATATTATACAGACACGCACGTACAAGCATGCGTGCTAGATCAGTTAGCATACAGAAATACTCTGCGTTTAAAGAGATTCACATAAAACTTGAAATAATATTCAAAACCTGAATAATTACAAAAACATTTAACACAAAACGTGATTGTGTTTGTCAAATTATTGAAAGGAAAATATCACTGGAATTATCAAGGACCATAAACGTGTGAAGATGTCATTAAGTACCATCAAATTATTAAGTCTTCTGTGATCATATTATAGCTTTGGCACGCAACAGAGTTTAAAGGGGGCCTATTATGCCCCTTTTTACAAGAGGTAAAATAAGTCTCTGATGTTCTTAGAGTGTGTATGTGGTTTCAAAATACCACACAGCTTTGCTGTTTTGGTGTCACTTTAAATTCAAATGAGATCGTGTTCCAAGCCAGAGGGCGGAGCTAGAGGCACTTATGTCTCAGTGAGATGCTCACTAATGGGCGGGACCTTTCCCATCTGATGATTGTGTGGAATTATATAAAATAGAAGTAATTAATTTTTACGATTAGATGCTGGTTATATTCACACTTTTGCCACATGACTGTGTTTAAACCCCTTATGAAAGTGATTTTTGGCATAATAGTGCCCCTTTAAGCTGCAATTCTCTGTAAATCATTTATTCTACTTTAACTGCAGAGATTCACTTCAGTCCAGTTCACGTAAATATCAGACTGGTTATGTGAACTGAATTAAATAATCATTTATTTAAATCGATGCAAGTTAAAAACATGACCAGACTGGCTATCACTATGTTTATCATAACATAAAAAAGGATATGACAGATTAAGAGGAAAATAACAGGACTGAAAGTTTAATTTATGACTTCAGAAAATGTACACAATATACACTTTAAAGAAAGTGATTAGTTGAATTTAAAAAAATAAGTCATTAGATTTAGCTATAAGCTATAAGCTATAGCTATAAGATTAAGTAAACAAACTATGCGCATAATTATAGAAAATTAGGTTAAGTTAACATAGAAGTGCCAATTCACAGAGTAGGGTCTGTCTGTAGAATGCAAGACAGGGTTTTAACAAAAAGGGAGCATAACTTGTAGTAAAAAGGCGTAACTTGAAGTTATTGAGACCCACGCGTCAAAACTATGTTGTCGGCAAGATGGTGCTGTACCCATTACAGTTATTAACGTCTACACCTACCCCAATCCTAAACCTAACCATTATCGTTATTATTGTCTACACCTATCCCAATCCTAAACCCAACCATCACAGTTATTAACGTCTACACCTTCCCCAACCATCATAGTTATTAACATCTACACCTATCCCAATCCTAAACCCAACCACTAAGTGGCACTTTCATTTAGGAACATTTCATGCATGCCCCCTTGACAAACTGAGGTATCAGATGTGAGGAACTGCTGGAAGAGTATTGCTTTAATGGAAATTGATAACGCACATGGTATGGGGAAAAAACATCTGCATTTCATGATGCAGGTGTCTGTGGTCCTTTACTGACTCGGTAGGTGCAGAGAATAGTGTCAAACAGCTGTTTGTGTAAAGACTATCCGGTCGCAAAATGCCGCGAAAATCCTACATGACAGTAGGCCTAACAGTTTGCGTTGTTTACATGTCTGTACTGCACTTTTATAATACGACTAAAATCGTCATACTCCACATGTCTTAATTTGATTTCTGTTTAATTTTATTATGACCTTAATCAGATTAAATCGCTGTTTACATGGTAGACTCTTAATTAGAGTATTGTCTCAATAGTATTAAAATCAGATTACTGGTGTCCATGTAAACGTACTCGATGATGTACAAACAGACCCTCAAGCTCTCTTTTACAAGCTTGCTTATTTCTTAACACAATATACAGTCATACATGGCTCTTATCTTCTTTTACGGTCTCAGAATATCTTTTTTGTTATGTTCTCTCTTACAAAACACCCACTCAGAATCATGTAAAACAGGGACTGATATGCAAACCACAGGGACAACGACACAAGCCCTTTATGGATGTAGTTTCCTCATTCGGCAGACACTGCTGAGCTCTGTTCGGCTCTGTTCAGCACTGGGAAATGCAAACTGATTTATTGAACACGAGCATGCTTACCTTCACCCCACAGAACCCTTCATGAATGAGGCTTGCTTTGCGCTTGATGGCTTCCTCTTTCTCAATAGACCTAGTGTTAGAAAACATGAAAGGAAACTGAATGAGCTATAACTAGATTAGGGAACGTTCTAAAGAAAATGTGAGGAAAAAAATACATTGCCAGAGAAATGTAGTTGCAATGGTTGCTAGGGTATTTTCAGTGGCTTTAAACATGTTGATGAGCACTGGCTCCATTGAGCACTAAATTCCATTGAGCTCGCAAAATATCATTTAATTTCTTTCTTATGTCACATATAGCGCCTAGACTGCAGCTCTGCACAAGACGTTTGGCCATAGGAGAAATGGTCGTGCCCAACTGAGCCTGGTTTCTCTCGAGGTTTTTTAAATTCTTCACTTTCGCCAATTGGTGAAGTTTTTTCCTCGCCGCTGTCGCCACTGGCTTGCATGGTTCGGGATCTGTAGAGCT
Source organism: Danio tinwini (assembly GCA_903798205.1). NCBI lineage: Eukaryota > Metazoa > Chordata > Actinopteri > Cypriniformes > Danionidae > Danio > Danio tinwini. The sequence goes on from CAIGQZ010000253.1 coordinate 3,749,486, forward strand.
GCGCATCGATGGAATTGCTCCTCAGTGTTTGGACTCTCAGTAGTGATTATTAAACCACACTGAACTGAGCTAAACTAAACTGAACTTAAACACTGAAAACTGAACTGACACTTTTCAATTCACTATAAACTTCCATGTGAAGCTGCTTTGACACAATCTACATTGTATAAGCGCTATACAAATAAAGATGAATTGAATTGAATTTAATTGAATATCCAATAACACTGTTATCAGTAATATTATTATGTGATACAAAGCAGGATAAAGTGTGTCTATGACATTACTAGAACAACGAAAAGTTGAAAAGGAAAACTGTGAGGCTCTGACATATATATGATATATATATATATAGAGAGAGAGAGAGAGAAAGATAAATAAATATTTACCCTTCTTTAAGTATGTTGTAAATGGCCTGTTTGGTCTGGGCATCCTCTCCATTTCCATTCTCTATACTTGTGGTCTGGCTCTTTATGAGGTCAGGGGTCACCTGAAAAAAAAAAAGACATGTCAAAGGAGCATTGCTATTTTGAAAATAGTTTACTACTTTTTTACTACTACTTAGACAGCACTAAAAGGTGTAACACTAAAAAGCAAAGACAGATGACACATGATTTGGAATGAGGTTTGATGATTAATTGACATGAATTTAGTGTAAAAGGGGTGGCATGGTGGCTCAGTGCTTACACTGTCGCCTCACAGCTCACAAAAAAATTGCTGGTTCGAGTCCTGACTAAGTCAGCTGACATTTCTCTGTAGAGTTTGCATGTTCTCACCGCGTTGGCGTGGATTTCCTCCAGGTGCTCCAATTTCCCCTACAGTCCAAAGACATGTGCTATAGGTAAATTGAATAAACTAAATTGCCCGTAGTGTATGTGTGTGAATGAAAGTGTATGGGTGTATCCCAGTACTGGGTTGCAGCTGGAAGGGCATCCGCCGTGTTAAACATATGCTAAATAAGTTGGCGGTTCATTTCGCTGTGGTGACCCCTGATGAATAAAAGGGACTAAACTGATGGAAAATTAATAAATGAATGAAAAAAATTTGGCATATGTCATCAAATAATAGTCTGCTGTTTTCAGCAGAAGATCCAGTTCTTCTAATTAAAGGGTTAGTTCACCCAAAAATGAAAAATCTGTTACTGAATATTCACCCTTATGTTCTTCCAAACTACAGAGACATTCGTTCATCTTTGAAACACAAATAAAGAGGTAGCATCATAATATTCCGACTGAAGTATCCAAAGTATTTTCATTTGTGTTTGATGAACGAGGCGTCTCTGGTTTGAAACTACATGAGGGTAAGTAATTATTGTCTGAATTTTATTTTGGGGGTGAACCTTTAAATACTACAAGGTAAATAAACATGAATAGGCTAATAAAATCACAGTAAGATCAATAACAATCTATTAGGAAAATACAATAGGCTGAGTTTTCATGCCAAGGTTAAGCAACAACACAAGCAAGATCTTTAGGACTCACTGGTTTCTTTGGTACAGCAGGTGGTGCCTCCTTGGGCACAAACAGCTTTGGTGATTGGATGAAAGTGAGAGGTTTGAAATTAGGAATAGCGGCCACTTTAGCAACTGAGGTGTCGTCTCGTCCCAGACTGCCAGTTGATGGTTTCGTTGAGCTGAGTTTGGGCACTGTAGCTGAAGTAATGGGGGCATAGGGGTTTATTGTTGTCGAGGTTGGTGAGGCCTCTTCAGAAGGTTTGTTGAGAGCATCTGCACTCTGAGAGCGAACTCTGTTATCAACTCGAGGCCGAGTTTGGGCTTCTGAGTTAAGAACATCACCGGAACCACCACCGCCAAAGCGGCTAATGAGTTTATTAATCGGAGCCAAGGATTTGGTGTCTATAGCTGGGGCCTGATCCTCATCCTGTGCAGAAGAGGGAGGGAAAGATCCATTTAGCCCTGTTCCATTCAGACTACTCCCAATCCCATTCTGTTTGACCTTCCTAAGGCCTGCTTCGTTAAAAGCATCATTGTCCTTTTTGTCTAACTTGGGAGCAAGAGCAGAGGGGGTGAGGCGTTCTGTAGTCCTGGGCTCGGCTTCACCTTGAGTCCCTGCCTGTCCATCACCAGGTGGCCTCCTTAAGGGGCTCCCAAAGTCCTCATCTGGAGAACTAGGTTGGTCAGTAGGGTTATAAGAACCTTGGGGAGTCCGAGCCACTTCCCTCTGTCCCAGAGGCATGGTATTATATGGTGATGTCTGAGAGACAACTGGGGGTGCGCTCTGGATTTGTGGTTGAGTCTTCAGCTGCACTCCATAAGAGTCCCCCTTTTCTCCATCCTGGAGCACCACATAGGGATGTCCTGAAATGCCTTGTACTCTCACAGCTACTCCATACTTAGACGGCGAAGGAGTCCCATTGCTGATGCCACCAACTCCATTGGCCAGCCGACTCTTGTCTGGAAACCCTCCGCCAGCATCATCCAAATCTTTGATGAAGCGAATCTGGACACCATAGTCTAGATGGGGCTTCCTGTCTGCAGAGAGGGAACTCATTGTGACCTGCTGTGGAACCAAGACAAAAAATGCAATAAGTCTCTGCAGCAGCCCATTTAGAGTGTAAAGTAAATGGCTAGACTGTTTGATGAACTAACTGAAGTGCTCAAAGAGAAGACGGACACACGAAGACGGCACGACATGTATTCTAAAGCGATGGACCAAGTAAACTACATATTAAATGTTTCATAAATGAACAATGTATTTGTTCGACATACTGTCTGACTAACAGACTGTATGATTTTAAGGTTCTACAGTAGGTTACATTTACTTTTCACAACTCACAAATCACTCAAAAATTATTGCACTTTAATTCATGTAAATTTTAAAATGTCCCTTAGTATGAGAACAAAATGTTGTCAAACTTTTTGTTTTAACTAAATCTATATCTAGTTAACAAAAACCCAAACAAACCTGTTATTTAGTCTAATCTTTTTGATGCACAAATTTTAAAAGATGAAAACAAGCAGCTAGTATATAGGGCTGGGCGATTAAAGTAATCAGAATTGGCATTCACAACCTTTAAATCAATCAAATTTTTCCAGGTCAATTTTTTTAATTACTTTCCCTAATGCGTGTGGAGTCACATGACCCCGCTCTGTTAAAGGATGCAGTAGGTAATTGTCTTCAGAAGCATTTTTTGTTGTGCTGATTGAATGTCTCTTCAAATTCCAATAGTATTGATTAAAGTAAATGATCTAAATGTGTTTGTATGTATTGTAATATTCTGGGTAAGGCATAAGACAAAAAAATGTTCATCCAATTAAATAGTGTCGGGCCAACATCGCTCATAATTCCGATAAGGAGCTCAAACTGTCTGTCAGCAAATGCAGATTTGAACTTCTGTGCAGCGGTTTTACGCAGGTCCGCCATTTGTGCGAGAGGGAGAGAGAGATAGAGAGAGTGACAGCGGTAAAAACATGCTGAATCAATCATTTAAAATCCTGAATCAAATTTGGAGTTACTTTTGCACGCTGGAGGAAGGACGACACCATGGCTGAAGTATTTCTTTTAGAAATAGCATGCAAGTATGGCTTTGTAATAAGTATAATTCCTGCACGCCGCTGGCCAAGCACTAGTCGCTTTAGCTCAACACAATGTATTGAGAGACGGTTCTGCTGTCATCTTTAAGGTGCGCGCTCTTGTATTTCAGAAGGCGTGGCTGTGGACGGCAGGGGAGGGACTGGGTTTCAGAGATTTATGCTAACAGGTTAGCATTGTGGCAGATCACCTACTGCACCTTTAAGGTTGTCAAACGCACGGGTAGGGTCTGGCGCAGCCTACGCGTCGTTGCATACCTGCAAACCACCGAAAAATTTACCGACACTTCACACATTTGCACTATTGATTGGAAGCTGCGCCAGAGATGCCTTGAGATGGCGTATTTTCTGTTACAATAAAATTATTTTAATTCAAGAAATGCACTGTTTAAAATATCATTTACAAGATATGCAAGAGTTATTTTATTTAGGAGAGATACTGCTTATTTTCTACTTTTGAAAATTGTTTTTTGGCAAGGTGTGTTTTAATTTCAGTTGTGCAGCGTTGATGTTCAATAAATAATCATAGATAGTCAATAGTGTGTGTTTTCTTTAATTATTGTAACATCCAGTAATGCACCCTTCTTTTAAAAATCTCTCACATGTAACGTGAGCATATTTACTGTACAAAGCTTGTCAGTGAACTATGAGCAAAAAATAAATAGACAAATAAAATATTTAATTAATCGAGTTAACATGTTCAATTAATAGAGATTTAAGTTTTAGACTAAATCGCCCAGCCCTACTAGTCTATTAAGAATACAATTTCCCAAGAGACTTCTTGATATAGTGTCACACCTTGGTAAATAGAAATATGAAGCAGTTTTATATGTGACACAACTATCAGGTGTCGTCACAGGTATTGAAAGTCTCACATGTGAAAAGAGAAAGATATTGTTTGTATGTGACAAACAGGTGTGCCTGCTGGTAAGAGCAGGTTCTAGCACATTCCACTCTGGTTCCAGTCTTCCCGTTTTCCTAAAACAGTTTTCTTACACAAGTGTGCCAACATGAGCTCAAAAACACCTTATCTCCATGTAGGCAACATTCTGTAACTCACATTAAAGCATTTTACAGCATAAACTGCACATTTGAGCCTAGTCCGTGGAGCAACTGAGCTACTGGTGTTTAAAGAGACGCATGTGTGCTCTATTGTACAAATCAAGTGATGCAGAAAACATTCACAGCTATGCAGGGCATCATCTAAAGCTCTCGTTAGATCTCCACATCAGATTGGATGTTGCTTGAAGTTTCGAAGCCATTTCTACCACCAAGTCAGAAATTCCGAAGTGGTTATAAGTAGTATGTTGCATTCTGTGTTAAACACCAACTTATAATGCACCAGCATAACGCCTTAGGCAAAAACTTGAGATGTAATATAACAGTCCATAAACTCTGGTCTATCAATGAATAACTACTTGAAAGGAGGGGATTTGGTTACATTATAACTGTCAGCACCCCTGTTGGGGCATTAGGTCTGATTAGCTACTGAAAGTCAACCATTGTCTTCCTCACATAGACAGGATTCCAGGCATTCCAGCAAATTGGAACCCACCATGTGATCATCAGATAAAAAAAAATCAGAGTTAAACGAGGGAAGAAACTGTACATAATTAATAGCCTATCCATTTGGATGAATTAAATACAATATGGAAGTCACATGGGTGTACACATCTCCAAAAAAGCAGTACTAACCCTTCTTCAAACCACAAATCTCTTTGATAAAAGTTCTAGAATGACGGATAAGCACCGTGTGAAAAGCCCTTATGTGTACGTCTGCCAAAGTCTAAAGCTGTGAACATGATTCTGATTCTCACTATCCAAAAAACTCTGGGTCCTACCTGCTATTAGAATGGCTGTTTGTTTTGGAGGAATGTAGACTAAATCACCAGTTCTCTGTGCTAATATCCATTTAAGTGGTGAGGTTAAAGATACAGTTCATCCAAAAATTAACATTCTGTCATAATTTACTCATCCTCCAATTCTTTTCCCCACAAATCTTTACTGATATTCTGAAGAGAGTGTTGGAAAAAAGCAGCCATTGACTTCCATTGTTTTTTTCCCCATTGATGTTGATGGCTGTTTTTGTCTATGGCCTTTAAAATATCTTTGTTGTGTTGTGTTCAATGTGAGAAAGAAATCCAAAATGTGTCAAAGTGTGATTAAATGATGAGGAAATTTTCATTTTTTGGATGAACTATATCGTATTTACTGTTGTATTGTGCACTCATATGATAATTACAAAAACTGCTTATTTTTAATAATTAATGCAAGTCTTTGACAGGTTCTTCTACAGTCTATATCACAAAATCAATTCTAATCATCATGGTTTTTATGTAATCAGAGTTTTTGGCCAGATAAATTAATACTACACATATTGCATAGGTTACATCATTATTCTACATTTTGACATCACATATGTCTGACAACCAACAAACAGAAACGTGGTTATTTTTTCATATAGTTTTTGTGTTTGTGAACAAACTCCATGTCAGATTTGGTAAAATATGTCAATCATTTTATTAATCGAAGCTCTCAGCTTTTGTGGTTGAAGATGAAAATGCAGAATTGAGTCAGTCAGCATGACAACTCTCCAGTATTTTCAGTGATGATAAATCTCCTTTGATTGGCTACTCAGTTTTTAAATTCATCAGATTTGCATGTGATTGGTTACTATTCTCAGCATTGCAAAAGCTGAGTAAAAAGTAGGCCCACACAGAATCTGCGAGCGCAGAATTCAGCAAATTTGCATTCCGCAGACATGTAAATGTGTGTAAATTTAAATTTATTCCATTTTTAAATTTATTTCAGTAATATTATTGACTAACATGAAAATATTGATATGATTTATTTACAATACAGTGTGTAAAGCAATATTTTCTGTCTTTTAGTAGATATATTATATGAGAGACTTGCTTTGTTTACCAAATAAAGTGGATATACTGTAATTGGATTTGCATTGTAAACATTAAATATAAGTTAAGGGATTACTTTTTATTTCATATATTAAGGTTTCAGTTATGATACTTCCAAAATCATTCCGCGTAAATTAATTAACAAAATTCTGCAGAAAAATAGCAAAAAATGTCCACAGACTCCGTCTGGCCCTAGTAATAAGATGCAAAATCTGAAGCAGAATAAGGCATTACATTTATTTTCATATTTAACTTTATTCGTAACAGCCATAAATATGCCCCATATGGTGCACCCCTATTTATTACACCATATGGGGCATCTTTGCTTCAAGCCCTATTTGCTTCATGTTTTTGTATTGTCAAACCAAATTGCGACTACAGTTCATGAGACCATATTTTTTTGACAAGCATCCCTACGTTGATCCTTAATTATACTGCATTATTGATTTAATTACAATATCAGCACCTTAATTAGCCTACCTTTTCAGTTTAACTGCATTATAATATTTTGTTAAATCACATGCATCACACAGGATGTTGTGTATTAGAATATGAAATGAAAGTTGGATACATCTGAATGCATTTGATTGTTAATAAAGAAAATAAATAGTTCTATGCCTTTTGATCATTTTGTTTGGGTGTTAAGATGTTGCGCTCAAAAATAAAGACAGAATGGACTTAACTATTGTTAAAGTCCTCCATACATCACCATTTTCACCAGAAGGTAAAATCAAACCACAGTCAAATAAATACCTAAAAATACATTTTCGATTTTGCGTGTAGGATTCTGCAGAAACAGAAAAAAGCCTATAAAGTCAACCATTCATGTAAATGTGTTCCCACTGTATGTACTCAGTTACAGATTTGTGCAATACTGTAGATAGATTTGTATTACAACAGATCCTATAGATTCATAATAATAGATACACTTAGGGCTGCACGAGTCTGGCTAAAATAAGAATCACAATTTCATGATTTTTTCATACGAGTAGCTTACTATTATTGTTAATTCTCAAACATATGGTAAAACAATAATAACAGTATTAGGCCTATGTGTAGATTGTATGTTGTGCTAAATGTTGTATAGACTTGGAATGGTGGACTTGACTAGACTTTAAATTTGTCCTGGTTAATGCACAGTAAGTGATGACATCCCTATTTATCATTGACAACATTATTAGACCCTTTTTTTGTGGATAAAATTAGACATTTGTCATTATCAGATTCCCTCTTGCATTATATAGGCAGGAGTAGTTATAGTGACACTGTAAAACATGTACTTTCATGCAAAACACTTTATGTTCGCTATGAAAGAAAAAAAAAACATATCAAATGCTTGTCGTAATCATAACTTTACAATGCGATATGATTATATAAATGATGTGCACTGTTTTGGTTTCACTTTCACTGCCGAGTGCGCACATGTCATGGCTGCAATCACTTTGAGAAGAAGAAAAAAGAACATACATGCAAATCATACTTCCCGCGCGGCAGCTCCCAAATGATCATTCTGTGCAACAAACTGAACGTTATTTACAACTTTATTACCTGTTATTCACAGCCTGCATTCACATGCAGGTCCTGTTCACTAAAATATGCATCATTTGCTTATCAGTGTTTGGATTTTCAGCAATGAAAATTAAACCACAATGAACAACTAAACTGAACTTCAACTCTGAAAACTGGACTGACGCATTTTCAATTTACTTGAACTTCAATGTTAAGCTGCTTTGACACAATCTACATTGTAAAAGCTCAATAGAAATAAAGATGAATTAAACTGAATCTTTCGCAGGCATGCGCACATGCAGTAGTAAACAAACAGCTCACGTGTGATTTTGCGACTGCAAATACGTCATTACATTAAAGGGCACCTAGGTTACCCCTTTTTCCAGATTTAACATAAGTCTTTTGTGTCTCCAGAATGTGTCTATAAAGTCTCAGCTCAAAACACCCATCAGATTTTTTTATTATAGCTTTCATAAGTTTCTATTTTATAACTCTGAGAAGCAGGTAGCAATTATTGCGTACTGAGCCTTTTAGGCTAGTCCTTCACGCCCACTGTTTCCACGTGCCTGTCAGCGTGCCTTAATCTCCACTGCTTCAGACAACAGACAGACAAGAAGAAAGCAGATCTCACGTAACATTTGTGAGAAATACTACAGTAAGAACTTTACCAATGAGTGTTTGATGCATTTGTTGTGGGGTTGTGCAGCAACGATGAGTCATGCACAAACACACACACACACGCACGCACGCATGCGTTTATGTTTGCACTCTTTTTGCACGCAAATGTGTCAGGATACATGTTAACATCCACTGCTGTATGGATATCTGTTATGTTAATGTACAAAATAAACCTGATTTAACGTCCACAAACTGGGATTGAAGCGTCTTCTTTATAATTGTTCTGACACGCTGCTGTGGTGATAAAATAAAGCTGAAGTAAATCGCTGTAATTCATTACACACATGCACTGTTTTAAAATATTTTAAACTTGTAAAACTCACATTGATTTGGCACATCCTGTCTTGTTGATAGGATTATACACGTTACTATAGAGACTTGTTAATACGCAGCTGATGGGCGGGGGGACCGCAGTCCTACATCAAGTTTTGTTCGGTCTCAAAACCGATCCAATTGGTGCACCATTTTTTGTTGTTAAATTGAAAAAAAAAAGCACTGGGTGTGTTTATATCACCCCAATATGACTGTTTATACACTATACCTACACATATGTCTGTCTAAACAGCTTGAAAAGTAGATTTTTCACCATAGGTGCCCTTTAAGACAGAAATTACATTTTTGGTTGATTTATACCTTATAAATACAGTATGTGACACTTTTAACAGCATTTGAAGGTGTCCACGTTGCTGAGCAGTGTATATAAAACAGCGTGAAGACTTGTGTGACCGCCTTTACGCTTCTCCCGAACTTGAAATAGCTGTAAAAATATATATAATTGGCTGAATCGTAGAAATTCTGGATTAAGATTGTGTGGAGGGTCGAATCGAGATCGCAATCTTTTTTTCGATTAATCGTGCAGCCCTAGATACACTACTAACATTCCAAAGGTTTAAATAAAAGAAACAAAACAACAATTGCACTGGTGTAACTGTAAATGTTATAAGATATAAATATGTTATATAAAAACATAAAACTTATGTCAAAACAAAAAACAAGATTGTTTTGCTTGTTTTAAGAAAAAAAACTTTACTTTTTATTTCTTAAAACAAGACCATATGTTTGCTTGTCTATAGAATGATTCTTGATTTAGGAATTTTTAGATATTTGAACGAGAAACAAGAAAAAAACTAAGTAAGAAAAGCATTTTTGCAGTGTACCACTCTCTTTGAAATATTAGTACCCTGAAGATACTTGTCTCTAAAACTTGTTGGCTTTAATCCATTAATTGCTATCTTGAGTGATGTGGCTGTCAGGAAAATGCTATTTATGTCAAATATGCAAACACAAGAACTCAAACATGAGCATCTTTCACTTTTCAAAATCCAAATGATCACGAAACATGGTCTAAAATGAAATAAATGGTCAATAATTTGAATGAACCCAAAGTAGAATCTTCGAAAAAGTGGCATATTTTAATATCATGTTTTCGCTAGCCATTTACTGAGCCATTTTTCCCCATCTAGTCACACTGTTGTTGTTGTTGTTGTGTGTGTGAAGTCAGTTCTCCTCAAGTTCACACAGGAGTCAGCAAATAGGACTAAAACATCAATTATGAATGTACCACAAACATTTGACCACCAGAAAGTATCAAAACAATTGTCGTTTTCCATTTCAGTACATATTGTTTAATTTATTCTCATTACTGTTCTGTTTTTCTTTTATTCTACTCATCATTGTGCTATTTTAATAGGATTTTTTTCATTAACAACTTCTTCAGACCACTGGACAATGGGTAAAGAACAATAAAACACAACATTTTGCTACAACCGTGTGAAGGAAATGTATAAAAAAAAATATCACTGGAGACAAAAGAAGCTCCATGTTTTATTGCCGTCCATAATAGCCAGTCCCACACTGTAAAAAATGCTGGGTTCCACACAAAATCTTCATGTTGTCCCAACACAAATTGATTAAGTTAACTTAATCACTTTTACAATTTAAGTGGATTGAACATAAAACAATTAAGTTGTCCCCAAAAAAGTCTTAAGAATTTTGTGGTTTCAACTCATTTGAAATAAGTTGTTTGAACAAGCTGCAAAAGTAATTGTTGAGTGCAACTAAAATCTTATATCAGTAGCTTTCTGCTTGCTTATTGTCCCTGTAAGGAATTCCCCAACTAAAGTAATATGATAGCTTTTGGCACATTTAAAAAAAAAAACTACTTTTATGAACCTTGGTTATTTGATATGCAAGCTAAGAAACAGGAATATTTATTTTGAAACCAATGTTTTGAACAGGTCTTTAAAAACTACACAAGTTGAGTGCTTATTGATTATGATTTGTTAATTATAATACCTGCCAGTGTATTATACTATAAAAGGACAGGGCATAATTTGGGTTTGAGGGTAGATTTGAATTACAGTAATTTACAATGCCAATCCAGTATGTTCTAGTTACACAGTGTTGAAAATAACCAGGAGCAAAATATTCAATTACACTGAGACGGGCACTTTTTAGTGGAGCTCTTTTTCAGGGTTTCTGCTGGTTTCACCAAGTCAAATTTAAGACCATCAAGAATTAAATTTTAGACTTATATAGGGCTTAACGCTAAGAATTTTTTTAATGGCCCAGCAGATTTTTTTTTACTTGCCCCATCAAAAACATTTAGTCTAATAAGTTAGCAGATCCTAGGTGTGTACATACCAACTTAAAAAAACTATTTAAAAATAAAAGCTTAAGTGAACTAAATGCATTCACAAAAAACCATTTATTAATTTTAAATAAAGTTTTGCTAAAAGTTTTTATTCAGATATTTATTTGGATACATGTTGAATTGATAAGGGTAGCTTTACATAAACAAAGGCAATTTAAGAGCTGTTTAAACTGATTTAAGACCTAAAATTTTGTTTTTGAAAAGTAAGACATTTTGCGAACCCGTTTTTGTCCTTGAGTTTTACAAATATGAAGTGAAAAAGACGAGGAAGCACAAGCAAAAATACAGAATGCAAGGATTTTTTTGGTACTGTTCAAATTGCGTCACACCCACTCAGCAAGTCAGTCAGGCAGTATCGGTGGGACCGAAACCAGCATGTTATTTTAATACACAGGGTAAAGTTACACAAAAACACACAAATACAATGAAGATTAAACGACTGCGATTTTTAGTTATTGATTAGTTTTGTGTGTTATAGACATAAACTTACAACAAACAACCAAAAATCATGTGAACCATAATGACAGGAGATCATTTGACTTCATTATTTAAGAAGACAACAGACCGCGCATCCTCACTGTAATCCACTCTGCAGCTTTCCCATACAAAGCAACAGGTGTTTATCTGCTTCGCTCAGCAGAACTTGTTTGTAAATGTGAAAGCCATGTGAATATGGATTATAACAACTCGAATGCTGGACTCAAACCCGCAGCCACGGGCAGCAGCAAAAACAAAAAGCCCAAGGTAAATAATACACCGCTGAGCAAACAAAGAAATTCCGCCTGCTTACCTGTTTTCCGAGACCTTCAGCAATGACCTCCGCAAGGCATACAATAACAAATAAGCCTTTTTTATTGATTTGCTATGAATTTAAAAACTCCTCGTTGAGACGGGGGATGGACAGTCCATGCAAAACTGTCAGTGCGTTTTTTTCCGAAACAACCTGTTGCCTTTGCGTCATCGACCCGCCCTTCTTAAGCTCCCATTGGATGGCGAGTTCTCCCCATGGGAACACGTGATTGGCCGTGATCCAACGTCAATCTAATACAAATAATTCAGAAGCCGTCCATTAACAAATTTAGAAACCTGATACCTCGGCTTATTGACGGTAAAACTGCATTTTGGATTAAAACAAAGGTAATATGAAACTAAACACACAGTAATTGATGTTATATTGATGATAAATTGTTGATTGTTGTGTGATTAAAAAAATAACAGCTTAAGTCAGACAGAAATGGAAAAAGGGACACTATACCTTTAAAAAAAAAACAATTTTCATAAAATGTCATCAAATTTACACTAAAGTTTTATTTGTTAAACTTTTAATCTTTCAAGCTATAATATTTATGACTTATTGTGTGGAAAAAATCGTGGAAAAAAAGTATAATATTCTGTAGCATTACTTTTCAACCCCAAAACCCAGATTTCATTTTTAAGAATTAGCAGCAGTTTTCTAAAGGGTTCTGAAGGGTTGTTTTGCTTTTTGAGTAAAGCTCTGTACTGTCTTACAATCTCTTACAGTAGCTAAAAAAACTACTACAAATATTGATTGACACCGTTTTGAAATCCTTGCACATCAAGTTCTTACCAAGTCAATAAAAAATACAACGGCATCAAAACGCAAGATTTAAAGGGATATTCACACAAAAATAAAAATTCCCTCACCATTTTCTCACACTCAAATGGTTCTAAACAAACAATACATTCTGAAAAACTTTGGGGAAGAAAGCAGCCATTAGTTACGTTTCCATCCATCTATTCTTTTGTGCATTTTGGATATGCACATAAAAAAAAAACATGATAGCAACGCGAGGATGTGCATAAACTTTGAAAATGAACATAAAAAACATAACTGAGTGGGATAAACTTTTTATTCCATAGGAAAAGATGTGCATAAACTATGATGGAAACACTTATACCGAACAAGTTCCAGCATGCGCATGAAAAAGTCATGTGACTTTTTTTATAAGAGATCGTAATGGTAAAAATGTGTGTGAACGGACAAACCAGCAGGCTGAGCACACTGTAAAACATCTGAAATGTTGTTTTGGTCATTCTAAAATGCCTTAACCATTTCAGTATTAGTGTTTTTATATTATTAATTACCTCCAGAATTGTCAAGAGCATCTATGCTCTGTGTCAGATGCCTTCAAACACCACCACGTATTCATTCATTGCCTGTCGGCATACTGCCTTCTGAGGCACAAGTCCTTTATTAAATAAGGAAAAGACTGACGCAGCTTCTCCTACCGTAGTAAATAAAATTTTTACTTTTGATTTTTGGCACCAGTTAATCAGGAAGTGACGATTTTATTCTCCTTGACCTCTTGGATGGAAACGCTGCCTTATTCGTATGTTTTATATGCAATATTCCAGTTATGCACATAAATTAAATTTGCATCTTCAGATAAAAACATAGCTACTAACATTCATAGTAAAACAGGGTTTCTGCAGATACCATAATGTCAAATTTAAGACTTTTTAAGACCATTAGGTATTTCATTTAAGACCTATATCACAATATCAGTAACACGCATACACAGAGAAAGTGCAAAAATCACAAAATTAGTGGCAAAATAAATGTATTCAAATTGAACAGTACTGAAGACAGGTTAGATGCATCATTGAACTACAGGAAAAAAAACCATCAAACATCTTAAGGCTGCTTTATACTTTCGCCTGGCACTGCATCGCGCACCTACGCTGACTGCGCGCACCTCACAAAACAGACAAGGCTCTTTAAAACGACAGGGGACGGTCAAAAGAAACTCACTGTAAAGTCAGACAGATAAACAGAGAAGTAGGAAGTTTCTGGAACTACGTCATTAATATCGTTTAAGATTTTTAAACTAATTATTTTTTATTATTTGTATAAATTATTTTAAAGATTATAAGGATTTTTATAACCATTCAAGATTTTTTAAATCTATGATGCATCACTTGCTTTTGTTCATATCTCGGACAGTTCTACCTATTAAAGTTAAATATTATAATATAGAACATGCAATGCTCTACAATTATACTTTTTATTATGGAAAAAATAAAAGCAAAAAAAGCAAAATCATATCACACGCACCCAAAGCGAACCTCCGCAAACTCAGCGATGACATTACATTCACCACGCGCACTGAGTTCAATAACAAAAAGCTGATTGGCTATTGCATGTTGGTCTCATTTGTAGTTGTAATACCTCAAAATTAGACTAGTGAAATAAAGAACTACAACACCACGAAAACCAAGCAACAACAACAAAAAAGAATTTAAATTAGCATTAGATGTAGCGTTACATGGACATCGGAAAAATAAGACCTGTGCAAAAATATTTAAGACCTAGAAAAGCAAATTTAAGACTTTTTAAGGCTTAAAATTTAGATTTTTTTTTTATTTTAGACTTTATAAGACCTTGCAGAAACCCTGGTAAAAACGAAATAGACTATGGCCGCTTTCTCCAACATACTGAAGAATGTTGGAGAAAGCGGCCATTGATGTCACTTCCTGATTAACTGGCGCCAAATATCAAAAGTAAAAACGCAATTTGCTGCGATGGGAGAAGCTGCGTGAATCTTTTCTATATTTAATAAATGATTTGAGCAGAGGTGTACACCGAAGTAAATACAACAGAAGTAAAATATCCCTTTAAGAAACTTCAGTTGTTGAACGGTGTTACTCTCATGTAATGGACATTGTTTAAAAACCTCCGCCTGAGAATTAACACTGGCCATGTCCATCCATTTATAATCAGAGTACCCTTCATGAGATACTTCCAGCAGGACAATGCACTGTCACAAAACCCAGATCATCTCGTTTTCTTGAACATAAGGAGTTGACCATCGACCATTATTAAATTCGGATCTCTATCCGAAAGGGCAATTTGGAATGTGAAGTCAAAAAAAATGCTGTTGTGACAATATGGGGATCCAACTTGGTTCGACTAAGTTGTATCTAATGAAGATCTTAAAACATTACTTTAGAGCAGTGTTTCTCAACCATTTTCCTGGAGGACCACCAACACTGCATGTTTTAAATGTCTCCTTTGTCTTTCACACCTATTACAGGTCTTTGAGTTTCTACGAATGAGCTGATGATCTGAATCAGGTGTGTTTGGTTAAGGAAACATGGAAAATATGCAGAGCTGGTGGTCCTCCAGGAATGGGTTAAGAAACACTACTTTAGAGCATAGGTCTCAAACTCGATTCCTGGAGGGCCGCAGCTCTGCAGTTTTATTCCAACCCTAATCAAACACAGCTAAGCCAACCAATCAAGGCATTCAAGACTACTAGAGACTATTGTGAGTTGGAGGTGGTTGAAGCTAAACTATGCAGAGCTGTGGCCCTCCAGGAATTGAGTTTGAAACTATTGCTTTAGAGCAGTGTTTCTTAACCACGTTCCTGGAGGACCACCAACACTGGATGTCTGCTTCACACCCATCACAGGTCTTTGCTAATGAGCTGATGATCTGAATTAGCTGTGTTTGGTTAAAGGGAGTCATGGAAAATGTGCAGAGCTGGTGGTCCTCCAGAAAGGTGGTTGAGAAACACTGCTTTAGAGTTCCTTTCTGGAAGAAGAGTTGAAAGTTAATGTGTTGAAAGGAAACGGTTTGGTTCATAGGGGTTTCAACCCAAATTTAATACAATAAAATGGTCACAAAAAGACTTGTAAAAAACAATTCAGTTTACTTCTTTCAGTACAGAGCCAGAGCCCAGAACACTCCCCATATTACTGCACAACGCTGGCGAATGTAGGGCACCAGAGCAAGCACATTGAACAGCATACACACAGGTACATAAGAATTCAAATATAAGAAAAGGCAAGATGGACAGAATTGTAGAAATAAAAAAAAAAGAAACTGCAAACATCTTACTCTGCGACAACATTTGAGTTCGTTCTGTTATTTGGTCTACTTCATAGCCCACGATAAGGGCCTAAGTTGAACAGTAAAAGTAACGTTTATAAACAGTTCTGACACAGTACTGCATTGGTTAACATGCAATCCAAAGACCACATACATATTGTCCACTTGTGTGTCAAAACAGTGAGTAGCTGTACATAGAGAAGCAATCTAGAGGTGTACTGACAATGAATCCCAGAAATCCTGTCAGATTGCCAATGTATTTAATGATGGACACAGTGAAATATTGATTATCTACATGTCTTATATGCCTTTTTCAGGACACTGCCAGTTTCCTTTGGATATACTGAAATGGAGATCGCTGAGAGGAGAGGAGAGGCTGTGTGGTGACTATACACTCTTGCCTTAAAAGCAATCTTAACCAGACATGTCAAATTTTTGAGGTAGCAAGTTGGCATCAGTGCTTTGCAGATCAAGAAGTTGGATTTTGAAAAATTAAATAAAAATTGGACAGCTTATTGGATGCTGATCTTGGGCATAATCACAGAAAGGTTTCATTCTTGTATACATGTTTTGAATTCTGATTTTTGTTCTGGCCAGAATCAAGCTGCTTCTCCAAATTTGTCACCAAGGTAAAATGAAGACCTATGAGTGCAACGATCAAAAAACAGCTGAATCTTGAAAATGTGTCATGATATTCTATATACAAACAATTCCAACGTCTGATATAATGGGTTTCATTCAGAGACATGGGCCATAAAAGTGCTTATAAGGTCTGTGAAAAAACAAATGCAAGAAGTTGCTTCAGAATAAGAAGTTCACTTTAATCCATACATCTCGCTCTCCTCTGGTTCTCAGGTTTATTCTTCAATTCAATTTCACTTCCTCACCGCAAAACACAAGACATGAAGCACCAACATTTTTTTATAAAACATCCCTCTTCACCCATCTTCCTCCCTTCCTCAGCCATCATTTGCAGCCACTAGCTGTCCCAATCCCTGGCGCACATAAACCGCTTGAATCTCTTTAGTCTTGAGGCAAAAGTCACATGCCCACACTGCGGCACTCTCCCTGGTTAGCAGCCCATATGCTGGCTCAGTTAGGCCTGTGCAGTCTCTATGAAACCATCGTTGACAAGAGGCCTCACACAAGATGGCCTCTTGATCATCGTGCACTTCTGACATGCAGAGGCCGCAAGGAAACACCATGCCACCACCTAGTTTCGGGGGACCAGTCCCTGGCCCAGCAGATGGTGGAGCCGGTCCACTAGGAAGTGGAGACTGGGTGTTGGGAGTAGAGTTAGAGTTGGATGGAGGATTGGGGTTGCTACCTGGGGTGTTGCTGCCACTGCTGTTGTTAAGGTTGTTCTGGTTGGAGTTGGGGGGCTGGTTTGGCATTGGACCACCAGGAGCGTTATTCTGCTGACTGTAGGGTGTGGAGCCTGGAGCAGAGTTGGGTGGTGTTGGTTGTTGCTGGTTTGATGGGGTGTTGGGACCAGGGCCACCGGTGGAGTTGGGTGGAGGATGCTGATTGTTTGGCGCTTGAGGCTGGGGACCATTCAGCGGACCTGTGGGGGATGAATTGGGATTGGGGGGTTGAGGAGCCGACTGGGGTTGTCCTGGGGTGTTGGGATTGGGTTGTGGGACATCTTGAGGGAAGCCCCCTCCAGGCTGTGGGTGTCCAGGGGCTGGGGATGGACCAGGGGTGACATTATTTGATGGAGGACCAGAGGGGTTAAGGTTGGGTGGTTGCTGCTGAGAGGGAACAGGGGGACCACCACCTGGACCACCAAAGTTCTTTCCCTCTTCACTAACAGGAGGACTTGATCCAGGGTAGGGGCCATCTTGTGGAGGAGGAAACTGTCCTTGCGGAGGCATACCTGGGTGTCCACCCACCATATTACCCCCACCACCTCCACCACCCATGCCCATCATGTTCATTCCTCCTCCCATTCCCCCCATAGGGTTCATGGGACCATGTGGAGGCCCACGGGGGCCAGGGCCGCCAGGTAAGGGAGGGCTGTTGAAGGGATGGCCACCTTGACCATGTGGAGGCTGTTGCTGAGGCATGCCGAACCTTGGATGTGGTGGACCTCCTCCACCTCCTGGACCACCACCCATTGCTCCCGGTGACAACATTGGGTTAAATCCCTGTCCAGGATGCATTGGAGGGCTAAAGTTGGGTGGCATATTAAACTGCGATGGGCCTCCTGGAGGAAATCCTCCTCCGCCTCCACCTCCCCCTCCTCCACCTCCAAAGCCTGGCATGCCCCCAAATCCAAGTGGGTGGTGTGGTCCAGTGTTTGGTGTTGGTGGACCAAAAGGGGGTCGTCGGCCAGGCTGTCCACCTCCAGGTCCTCCTGGGCCACCCATGAACCCCATACCTCCTCCCATTCGACCCGGCCCTCCATAGCCACCTCCACCGGCCCCTGGGCTGGGCAGAAAGGTGGCACCACCTGGACCACCACCTCCAGCAGATCGCGATGGTGGACCAAAGTCATCATCAAAAGGATTAGAGGCCACCAGGTGGTCAACCATCGGCGTAGGAGGGGGTGCAAACTCAGAGAGGTGGGAGAATGCCGCCCCCTAAGAGAAAATAGCAAGAAATAAGATTAGGACACTGGTTTACTTACTTTATTATACTGTATTAAATGCAATTATGATTTTAAATGTGCTGAAAATAGCTTGACAAAAGAAGCAATATAACAGTAAAATAAATATTCAAAAACTAACCTGAGAGTTGGACTTCCTCTTCTTTTTCTCTGGGCTCTTCATCTGGGAACCTGTTAAGGCAGAAATCAAATAGGGGAACAATGGGAAAAAATAGGGAGGGGAGAAAAGTAGCTGTTAGAGTCAAAGTACAGGTATGTATATAAAAAAGGGTTTGATTGTTTAAAAAAAGCTCTATCAATACATGCACAATAAATGTTTAAGTTGTAATTTGTCAAGTGGTATTTGAAAGTAGGGACATTAAAGGGATAGTTCACCCAAAAATGAAAACACAGAGTAACTTTTTAGGTGAACTATCCTTTAAACTGTCCATTTATATCCCCACTGTATAACACTGCTAACATTAACTGCAAACCTGCCTGGCATTAAAACAAGGTGAATACTCATTATAAACTGATTTCGTAGCTATTTTCCTAAATTATTAAAGTATATTTTATTATGTCTAGATTCAAACTATTTCTGTTTTGGACAAAATTTAATTCAACTCATTTCCTATGAAAAAAAAACAACCAGTTTAATCAAACCATAATAGATTCTAGATTACTTTAATGTGTAGTAATTAAAAAATAATGGCTGTACCATTCTCTATAAACTATTATTCATAGGTATTATTTGCAGTAATCATAGGTAAAGTTTTGGTTTTGTTTTGGCTCACAATTAGATGAGGGATTCCCATTTACACCTGCTGTTTTAATCCATCCTTTTGTCCACTTTCAACAACTTCCCTGATTTAATTTCAAGGGGGGTGGTGTATGGTTGGTTTCATGATTAGGCTTTTTAACTTCAGATCTAAGATTGTGAAAAAAGCTCTGACAATTTATAACATGAACTTTAAGGAAAACAACAGGAAACAATGTGTGTGTTTTTATGCCCCTTTCTCATTTAAAGCAAATAAGGATTTTTAATTGCACATCTTTTGTGGCTGTTTGAACGAATGGATTTCCAATAGTTTAGGACGTGGTCAAAAGTGGACAAGCTCAAGAGTTCTCAGATCTCTTATACACATGTAATTAGCAGTGCTATTAGTGATCGGATAAACATTTTTTTAAAAATATTATTATTATTATTAGACAACAATTATCCATTCCAAAGTAAAACATTCCGATTAACAATCAGACAACCCAAAATAAATATGAAAAACCTGAACCATTTACATACGCATGAACACAGCTATACATACAACAGCAATAATATAACCTATTAACATATTATCATACTAAATAACACAATGTTAAATTGTAGCATAAGCTTGTCAATACGTACAAATAAAACCTAAAGAAGAAAAAAAAAATATTGTTTTATCTCTAAGACAAATTCAAGCATTTCTGCATCCCTTAAAAGATCCCAAAGGTAAGGTAAGAAGCTTGCTTTAGGGCAAACAACAGGTTGGAAAATAGTTAAATGCAATATATTTAAAAACCCCAACGAACACGCGTGAAAAGAAAAGTGATGCGTGGTTGACATAAAGCTACCCAAAGACAGATCCCCACGAAAACAAGGCCACCGGACATTCAGGCATGTGCGGACAGGGGAAAGGGAGATTTGCAGCCACAGCTGAGTGGATTCCCGCTCGGACACAGAGATGCGCTGATTGACGGTTTCCTACCTTTGCCTCGTTTTCCTTGCTGCTGCTGTCCCGCCATTAAAATGCCTGTTGGTGGGGTGCCATGACACCGTTCATTTACAGAAATTAGTTTATGTGACGAAAAGCTCCTCGGGTCCAACGAGTGTCACCCCGCAGTCCCAGGAATTGCGCGTGAAATGCTTTAATTTAACTGTAGCGATGGGCCAATGTGTTCAGGCACCTTCTCAGCAACATGTCTGAAGGATGCATCAATGTTTTATGTTTAATGTCAGATTTGTCATCTTCTGCAGATTTATTACACGCATGCACTCCTGAGTAACAGCGCTACGAGCTAAGTTACACCATCGCAGATTACGTTAAACGCTGATGATCGAACGATCTTTGCAAGTACGCAAACCAGCCCTGGTGAGAAGTGATTGGGATGGACTGAATGTGAATCCACATCTGCCCTGCCTGCAATGTGATCACATACAGATGTGTTTCTACCTGAAGTGCTGTCTAAATGGCATTCAGACGCAAGCACGCCAAGCTCGTCTCGCCATTTTAAACCGCGTTGGATTCGAACGTGCAGTGCGAGGGTAAATGACGCGTTAGGCGTTTGAATTTAATTCAAACGTGATTTGAATTCGCGATCTAGCTACCGTTAGCCGTTTAGCCATCAGCAAGCAAGGTAAAGATGTTAAACGTTGCTCACACCGCTCATTCATCAACACCTGACTGCAGCATCAAGACATGGATGTCAACCCGCATATGACAAACAATCAATGTCAAATAGACTTACGATTTAATATTTATCCCCAAACGCGAAATTGGCCATGTTAATTACGGCCTACTCGTTGCCGGACAAAGAGGGACAGCCGGAGTCGACTCGCGCAGGGCATGTGTGCGAGATAGGGGAGGTCGGGATAAATCGTGTTAGCTGTTTTGATGCGCTGTTTACGTTTTTATTAATCTAACAGAAAGGTTTTGTATGTGGAATAATGTTGGTAACATTTTCGCGAGGTAATTTATGATTGATATCTGATGCTTTTTATGTGACTGTTGGAGATTTTTCGCGGCTCCCCCCGCGTATTGAACACATGGACCGCTCGAGATCAGACCACTTTTGGTTTTGATGCAGGGAATAAATCTGTGTTGTGTATTTTGCGAGTAGCTCGCTGCAAATAGCAGCGTTGTTCGTTTGTACAGTTTAAATTTAATTTATTCCGTCGTGTATTGAGTTTGTGAAGGAATACGCTATGACAATTATCCAAAAAGAAAATGTGGATCCTCCAATTTACGCGTAGGCTCGTCTGAATACTTGGTTCAGTTGAATGAGTGGAGTTGTAGTTTTAATATCAATATCGGATTGCGTTCTGGATGGCAAAATAGGAACGATAAATTATTTCAAGTAAATAGTTTTGGAGTATATAGCCTAACTAATCATTTTATATTTTTATAAAGACATGAAAATGACTTTAATATTTAATTTAATAACTCAAATATACAGTTAAGAAGGTTTTTAGCTGAAACTGTGGTCCTGGGTAAATTCATAAAATCAAATGAACAGCTTTGACTCTAAACAACACATGAGGTCTAATGAAGTGAATCAATTGATCTGTGCAAATAATTGAACAATAATTACAATCATCCTTTTATTCAACAGCTTAGGCAAACAGTTCTGTGCATTAATAGTCTCGGGTGTGAGCTTCAAGCTGTATAATGACATTTGTGGAAAGTCAGTTCATTTGTTTTGCCTGAAGTTTTTCTGACTTAAAAGCTGTGTTAGCCAATAGCTTGTTATTTATTTATTTTTTGGAAGAACTAAAAAGCCACTTGGCGTGGGCCACATGGTGGCTAAGTGGTTAGCACTGTTGCCTCACAGCAAGAAGGTCGCTGGTTCGAGTCCCGGCTGGATCAGTAGGCATTTCAGTGTGGAGTTCTTCCTGTGTTGCCGTGGGTTTCCTCTGGGTGCTTCGGTTTCCCTCACAGTCCAAACACATGCGCTATAGGTGAATTGAATAAACTAAATTGGCCGTAGTGTGTGTGTGTGGGTGTTTCCCAGTACTGGGTTACAGCTGGAAGAGCATCCGCTGTGTAAAACATGCTGGATAATTGGTGGTTAATACCGCTGTGGCGACCCCTGATGAATAAAGGGACTAAGCCAAAGGAAAATTAATGAATTAAAAGTCACTTTTACCTTTGATAGCCTGAGGGTGTGTAAACATTTTTAAGGGTGAACTCTCTCTTAATTTTCCTTTTGCACTACTGATTAAGAATCAGATTCCTAAACTTTTTATGGCATAGCTCTATAACTGTTTATTATTACATAACTTTTAGCGCTATGGATGTCAGGAGACAGGTGAATGACTCTGCTGCCCTCTTGTTGTTGGTTTAACACTGTACACACACCACCTGAACCCTCTGAACTTGTCTTTTATCTAGTAGGAATAAGATGAGTGCATATCTAACAGAAGTTCTCTGGCGTCCTCTGGTGGTTATATAGACACTGAAAACAAAACATTGGACATCATTGGTGTTATTAAACGTTCAAAATGGCAGCAGGTTAGACCAATTCAAAGCTTTTATTGTCACATCATTTACTGTGCTGTTTTAAACCAATTGAGCTTTAACAGATTGATGGGTACTTTCACTCAGCTCTTAAATAGTACAGTAGAAAGTTAGCCTTGTAATACAATATACTGTAAGTGCTGAATTATATATGAACTTATGTCTTGTGAAAAGTAGCTAGGACCTAACTGTACAATAATATATTCACAGACATTCTGAGACTCATCCAAAAAGCAATTATTCCACATTACGTTAAAATTTACACCTACTTATTCCACAGGCCTATTCCACAGATAGAGTATGATACTGTAAAATAGCAAATACTGCAATAGACCTGAGAGAAATGAGCATTTTAACGTCTTTGCCCTCATACAAAGTTTAATTGTGCTGAAAATGACTGGAACTTGCCACTGAAATTTTACAGAGCAAAAGTAAATCTGTTATGTGAATGCTATAGGAATATTCCATTTTATTATTTTGCAACTACTATAGAAACATTTTATTTTATTAAACATTCTGAACACCCATACATTGCATACATTGTTAGTCTTAAAGTGAGCAATTAATGTTTGAAAGTTAATCCACTGAAAAAAAATGGCAGTCCATCTCTTTTTTTATATTTTTTATAGCATTTTGGCAGATTTTATTTATTTATTTATTTATTTTATTGCATTATAACACAATTACAATAAGGCAAAATTCGAATAACAACTTTCATCTTCATAATAATACAAAATAAATACACTTAAACCATAGAATAGACAAAGAAAGAAAGAAAGAAAGAAAGAAAGAAAGAAAGAAAGAAAGAAAGAAAGAAAGAAAGAAAAAACATTTACACCGGGTCTTCTGTTAATTTAAAATTGTTCAATAACCTACACAGTCTTCTTCCACATTTTAATTGTAGCAACTTTAAAGATTTACAGTATAACCACAATTCCTTTTGGAAATCTAAAAACTGGTTTTGTTTTAAGGCACTTGCATTTATGAATATAAAATTTCTCCAAAATTAGAATATTGTTCAATACAAATTGAATTTTACCATCTTTCCCTAATAAACTAAAGAAAATATAATTTTTAGAAAATTGGGAGGACAACTTGAGAGAAGGCGGTCCATCTCTGATCACCTCATTTTAACATGGCTGAAATATGTTTGGCCACACCCCCTTTAACAGTTGCTGTACGTGAAAGACGAGAGGAGGAGCTTAAAAATAAAACTCCCCTCTTACTCATTATTACGTTTTAGTTGGAAATATCATACTTAAAAAAAGTTTGCAGAAATCTTCCTGTTTACAGACATTTAAAAAGATATGTTCAACATTCATTCATTCATTCATATTTTTTAGCTAATCCATATATTAATCAGAGGTCATCACAGCAGAATGAACCACCAACTTATAGAGCATATGTTTAACACAGCAGACGCCCTTCCAGCTGCAACCCAGCAATGGAAAATACCCACCCACGCACACAACAATAGCGCATGTCTTCGGACTTGTGGGGGAAACCAAAGCACCCAGGGGAAACCCATGTGAACACGGGGAGAACATGCAAATTACACACAGAAATGCCAAATGATCCAGCCGGGACTCAAACCAGCAACCTTCTTGCTCTGAGGCGACAGTGCTAACCACTGAGCCACCGTGTCGCCTATGTTTAACATAATGATTTGAAAACATTTTTAGACACCACAATTGGTCTTTTTTACACATTAAACCCAGCAACATTTATCATGCTTGAAATATGTACCTCATCTAAAATCTAATACTTCCCTATGTAGCATGTAAGAAAGCAGTGCACTACAGGGGGGATTTGTAGAGAGCGAAGCAAAGTAACTGATGCTGGAAGGTCACGTGACAGAAGCAGCATTGCAGATAATTCCTGATAAATACTTTCTTACAAGTAAGCTCAAAATCAAATGTTTTCAAATGATTTCAGACACATCGCCAGTTTCTTCTGGTTAAAATTCTTAACATTTTTAAATGACGTTGCAAAACGCCACATCATTATAACAAGTGCAATCGGATAGCTAATTCCCTGTATGTTTAGCAAGCAGCGTGAATTGCCACTTTATGAGGATTATCTCAACGTCTGTACATTGTGTTATGTTGTGTTTAAGCTCGCTGGATCAAAAATGGCTGATAAATAAATATATGTCATCTGTTGTCATTTTATAAAATTTTAGTTAAAGGTAAATGTCTAAAATTCGACCCAAAAGCTGCATTGTTTGGTCTATGAAACACCCATACTTGTATTTTGCTAGCTAAGACATTTTCAGTGGCAACACATTTTATTTTTATACTTTAGTATTTTATGTACCTATTGATTATTAATTTTTTTTTTACATTTATGTTTATTAATTTGGCAGACACTTTTATCTAGACTGACTTACAAGTGTAGATAACAATAAAAGAACAACATGTAAAGAGTTATTGTAAGAAGGTCAGAAGTTTTTTTAAGGCAAATATGTACAAGAAAATAGAAAAATAGATTCTTAATGTGAGAATTTCAAAGCCATTCATATATATATATATACACACACACAGTTGAAGTCAGAATTATTAGCCCCCCTGAATTATTAGCCCCCTGTTTATTTTTTTCCTTAATTTCTGTTTAACGAAGAGATTTTTTTTTAACACATTTCTAAACATAATAGTTTTAATAACTCATCTCTAATAACTGATTTATTTTATCTTTGCCATGATGACAATAAATAATATTTTACTAGATATTTTTCAAGACACTTCTTTTTTGACCTCAAAATGGTTTTAAAAAAAAAAATTAAAACTGCTTTTATTCTAGCCTAAATAAAAAATAAGACTTTCTCCAGAGGAAAAAATATTATCAGATATACTGTGAAAATTTCCTTACTCTGTTAAACATCATTTGGGAAATATTTAAAAAAGAAAAATAAATTC
>CAIGQZ010000253.1:3784563-3802042 GCA_903798205.1 Danio tinwini
ACATTTTATTGGTCCTCATAAGGGGAAAACTGCTCATAAATCACACAATATGAAGTATTTTAAAAAAATAACACTGTAAAACGACAGAATATGTTCTGTGAGGGTTTGATTAAGGGCTAGGGTTGAGGAAAGAGGAATGAATTTGCCATCTGTACAGTATAAAAATCACTACGAGTATGGGAAGACCCCATAAAACATGAAAACCCAACACGCGCATGTGTGTGTGTGTATTGTTACAGGTCTGGGTAAACATGGCCAGCAGTGGATCAGGTCAGACCGGTTGAGCCGGAAGTGAGCGGCAGCTTCAGGATGTGCTCCAGCAAGCACTTTTACAGTATTTACACACATCAGTCGGGCATCCACACTCTTGTGTAAGTATGGTAAATATCTCAGGCGCTTCATTCAGCAGTTAAACAGTGTTTTAAACACAAATAACCTCAACAGCTTAGTCTAAAAGTGACACACAGAGTTGTTCATGCAAAGGCGCCATACTTCCGATATTATAAGATTGTAGTGTTGAATGCATATTTGCTGGACATTATTAATAATAGTGTTATTTTTTGGGATCAAGGGGAGGTAATACTTTGCAATAAGGCCCTTTAAATAACATTAGTTAATGAATTAACTTGCAGTAATGCGTGATAGATTTGTTACAGTAATTACACTTCATCATTAATGCATGTATCAATCTCGGATAACACTATAAGAAGCATACAGTTGTATTTTCATAATTAATGCAGGCTCAGATCCATAAAACACATTTAAGATGAAAGTTGTATTTGTTTATGCTTAATTAAACATTAATTAATGAATGATTTTGTTTTTCATAATAATTGATGCATTTAACTAATTAGTTTTAGGTCGTTCATTCATTCATTTACCTTCGGCTTAGTCCCTTTATTCATCAGGGGTCGCCACAGCGGAATGAACCACTGCTTTAGTTAGTTACCACAACTTTCTGCTAGTTGCCTATTTAGATCCATGTAAAATATAGCATATTTATATATGTATTTTTTCAGAATTATATGATGAACACATAAAAACAATGTTTAAGACAATGTTTTTCATTTAGTTTAAGTTTCCTTTATATTTTTTTTGTTTATATGTTCATGTTATTTCAAATCATAATTAAAATGTTAATTATTCATAACTCTAGTTTAGGGGATTTTGTTTCTTTTTTTTAAATTCAGTAATAAAAATCACAATTATTCCAAACTACTAGGTTTTATATTTTAATTTAATTCAAATAAATTATTGAAATGACTTTCTGAAATATTTTATTTTCATATTATTCAAAAATAATTTTCAGAAAATAATCATATTTTAAAATGTCTACAAGATTGAATGGGACACATTTGTCTTATTTCCACAGCTATTAATATAAAAAATTCTCAATTAATCTCATGATTTCAGATCAACTTTTGACAGCATTAGCCTGTATAATATTATCAAATTCATGTGTTTGTGTAAATGAAACAAAACCAGATTATGTTATGAATATTTCAGTTATTCACAAATGACTAATCATTACAGGAAACGTTTCACAACATTTAATAAAATGGCCACCAGCTTGGACCACGCCACACTTTGAGCTAGACTTTATTGTTGGGATGAAAAGGGGTGGCAGGGTATCAGTGGGATGAAAGGGAACAAAACTAAGAGGATAAATCAATGTGCATTGATGGATTTGCTCTTCAGTGTTTGGACTCTGGACTGACACAGTTTCAGTTTACTATAATCTTCTATGTTAAGCTGCTTTGACACAATCTACATTGTAAAAGCGCTAGGAATAAAGATGAATTGAATTGAATTGAATTGAATTGAATTGAATAAATAGTGAACAGGTAGGTAGGTTGATCGGGCGTCCTATGATTACTGTCTCTGTAATATTTTAGTAGAGTGATTGGATCCCCCATTTAACCTAGGATTATAGGGTTGTTAATGGGAAGCAAGGAAATAAGGAAGGGAGAGTGGGTTAAAGAGAATGAGAAGAACAGTGCTAGTCTAGAGGGCTGGTTTGCCTTAAATAAGTTTTAGGGAGTCGGTGATTGGTTAGGTAGGCAAAGTGAGGCGTGGTCCCGCTGCTGAACCTTTGTTAACAAGTTAACTTCATTTCATATAAAAATTAATGTAAAATCTCAGTCCTTAAAAAACATATCAGTCAAATGTATGGAGGTCAGTTGCACGTTTATTATAATTCAGAAGATACATACTGGTTATTAAACAAAAATAGGCTAAAAAATAGATGCAAAGACAGAGACAAACCAAGTTCACATCGTCAACACTGAATTATTACAGATCATGAACACTGTTCAGGAGTAAATGTGACATTGCTGGATGTTTATAATCACATCGTAATGAAAGATGTCAATATAAACACCTCGACCTCTGTTTATCACGTCACAGTTTTACAATTATTACAAATTCATAACAATCCATCATAACACACCGTTTCCAATCTCATTCTCTCTTTGACGTCCACCGCTTGCGTTATGATAGGCTACACTTTGCTGTTCATCTATCCAATCTACACTCATGTATTCTGATATGAAATCCTGATAGATACTCATTAACTAGAAAAACAAATCGAATAGTTTAGCGTTAGACAACCCAGCTCCTGGCACTGCACTGATGTGTGTTTCATGTCAAACCCTAAAGTCGTAAACCTCCGGGGTTTGCTTTAAAAGTGTATTAACAGCTCGGTTTGAGGGATTAAAGCAGAGAAACCTCCTCCAGGAACTAGGTTTGTCTGTCCTGATTTTTTAAGAAATGGGTGAAACTCACTCTCGTTCTCTCTGCCATGCAACCCGCTAACACTTCTCTCTGTTGTTTTTGTTAGTTACTCTTTCTTCTCGTCTGCACCGCCGGCTTTCCCGTCGGCCTTTTTGGGCGCTGGGCTGTCCAGGAAGAAGTCGTTGCAGGCCACGGTCAGAGCGCCCATGAGGATGATGAACTCGGTGAAATCCACCTCGCCGTCGTTATTGGAGTCCAGATCGTTCATCACTCGCTCCACCGCGTCTTTATCCTGAGCGTTCTGGCAAAATGAAAGAGCACAGTGTTAAGAGTGGGTTTTAGTGTGTACGCTGTGAAAACAAATGCTGGTTTACACACAATCAATCTGTGTTGGGACAACTTAAAGGGATTAAGTCAACTTATAAAATTTTACAGATTTAAGTGGATTACTCCTAAAACACCCTGCTGAAAAATCTAGCTTAAACCAGCCTAGGATTGTTGGCTGGTTTTAGCTTGTAGACCAGCCTGGTTTTAGAGGGATTTTGGCCATTTCCAGGCTGGTTTCCAGCCATTTTCAGCCTGGTCTTAGCTGGTCAGGCTGGGAGATGACCAGCTAAAACCAGCTTGACCAACCTAGCCAGGCTGGGAGCCCAGCCAAAACCAGCTATGTCCAGCTTAAACCAGGCTGGTCAAGTTGGTTTTAGCTGGTCATTTTCCACCCTGACCAGCTAAGACCAGCCTGGAAATGGCCAAAACCCCTATAAACCAGTCTGGTCGACCAGCTAAAACCAGCCAAACAGCTTAGGCTGGTTTAAGCTGGATTTTTCAGCAGGGCAGTTAAGTTGTCGCAAACAATTGCGTTCAAAAATTGTTGTTTACTGTTTGTTTACACTACTAATTTTAAATGAGCTGAAACAACACAACCTAGCAGGCACACAACCTCATATAACGTTAATATTAGGTTAGATTTAGGTCATGACCAAACTACAATATTCGTTATTTTGACATCCAATACAGACGTCAAATGATTGTGACAAAGTGACAAAAATCCAACGTCAAGCCAACATCTTAAACCAACGTCATATTGACATCAAATACTGACATTTATTCGTCAGTTGGCAACCAAAATCCAACATCTGATAGATGTCAAAGTGGTAACGTCCACACAACGTCAAGCTGTAACATTATTAGACGCTGGTATTTGGAAAGTGACCAAAATGCAACATCTGTCCGACATTGGACACTGACATCGGTCTGACGTTGGGTTCTGATGTCAACCCGATTTTCACTTCCAAACAAAATGCTTGACGTCCTGTGTTGACATCCTGTGCCTGCTGGGATTTCTTTGTGTTTTTTGGAGACAACTTAATTGTTTTATGTTCATTCCACTTAGATTTACATTAACTAATAAGTTAACAATTCCTTCATGCTGTCCCAGCACAAATCAATTATGTGGAACCCAGCATTTTTTTACAACGTCAGCTCATTTTAAATAACTAGTTTGAACAAACAGCAAATGTCTTTTTTTTTTGAGTAGCAGTCTGTCTCTGTAAAACAAATCCATTAATTAACTATTATTTATATAGCACATTTCATACAAAATGGTAATTCAAAGTGATTTACATAAACAAGAATAAAAGAAACAAGTATAAGAAATAAAAACAACAAAGAATAAAATGATTAAAAACAGATGAAATTTGTTAAAATAGGGTTTTAACCTATTTTGACCTGTCGGTTATAAATTGCATTATGGGACCATGATCTCTGCTCTGTTCACTTTTCATGTTAAAAAATCAACAAAGTGACTTTTATTGACATTTTTAGTAGTTTCAAACAATATATTGTATAGAGAATTATTTCACAGTGGACACCTTGATGCGAAGATGACAAAAAAAAACATGCCAATAAAACAAAAAATACATCTGAATTCAATTACAGAACTGTCCTGTAATCCATTTTTTTGATGCTGATGTTAGATGTCAGTTTGATGTCATTTTGACATAAAGGTCGTTTGCATGGGATACAAAAATCCAGTGTAAATTTTGAATTTTGGAATTCTTTCAGATGTATAAAACTTTGTACTCTGTAATATTTTTGTGTCGTTATTTTGGTGGTCAAAAGGGCGTCAATGTGTAGATGCCAATTAAACATCAAGGTTTTGACATCAAGCTGATTTGCATTTTTGATGTGTGTTCTTTGATGTCAATTTGATGTTGCTTTGACATCAAAGTGCTCACTGGAAAATATAGAAATAAATTTGTAGAGTAACAGAAAAACTGTACTGGCAGTTTATTACCAGGTTTTTGTACAATAATTTATAAAACCAATCCAGACAATATATCACTTCAAAGTTCAAACTATTAAAAATGTCAATAGAAGTCCCCTTTTCGGGGAAAGATCAAGGTCCCATAATGCAATCAAAAATTATGGACAATTGCTAATTTCCAGATATTTTACAGCATTATGACAGTAACCCCCCTTATAAAAGTGATTTTCGCATGATAGCCCCCCTTTAAATACCATTTAAAAAATTTACCCAACATTGGCTTTGTCCATATTTGATCCCAAATTGGGTTAAAACAATGAGTCTATATAATAAATAATTATCACAGTTTGTTTTTTTAACATTTCATTTTATTTCAATGATTTGAGAAATCTACTAGCATTTTCTAGCAATTACAAGCAATTTCTTCTACCAGTTACTAGCAAAAAGTGTTAACATTTCATTATTTTGTTATACTTATTTGTAGTGGTTCTGAACATTTTGTATGTAAAGATTTCAACCAAAAAATGTCAGAGGGAATGTGAAAAAACCTCTCTCTAAACATGAGAACTGAGTTCTATAATTGATTACTATTTGTTTTTGTTAATCCACACTCCTGGTCTTATTGTTTACCATGTATTGGTGCATATTAATCCCAATTTTTTGTCTTTGTATCGTTATGACATCACAAATCCCTTTTCTATTAACCACTCCCTTCCAAACCCACATTTCACCCCTGTTCGGAACAAACACCCACTTTACAAGATCCTTTTGAGTTCATAATGGACACAATTAAACTGCCCACTTTTTATATAATGCAGCTGACCCAAAGTTCTGTCTTTAGCTACTCACTCTTTACTTGTTTCTTTCTTCACAAAAAAATGACTTGTTTAAACTACTTATTCAAAATCATTTTTCATGGAGGACAACTTAATGGTGTTATGTTCAATCTACTTAAATTTGTTTAAAATTATTAGGTTAACTTAATTGATTTGTGTTGGGACAACATGAAGAATTGTGTGGAGCCCAGCATTCTTACAGTGTTCTTGTTAAACAAAAAAGAAGATATTTTGTAGAATGTTGGAAATGGACTTCTATAGTACTTCATATTCTACAATGGAAGCTGTCGATGACAACATTCTTCATAATATCTTCCTATATCTACTTGAGCGTCAGTAAATGGTGATTAAATTTTAATTTTAGGTGAACTGCCGCTTTAACATCTACATTTTGGCCTGCTTGTAAAATTAATTCATTATTTGTTGTCATAATTGTGTAATGGTTTTCCTCCTCACCCCAAGATAATTCCCCAGCTCCTCCGTCAGAAGTTCCCTCAGTTCTCCTCGGCTGAGCGTATATTTGTCTCCTTCCTTCCCTGAGTACTTATGAAAGGTCTTGATGAGCATCTGCATGGCGCTCTCCAGGTTGGTGCTTGGCTCTTTGGACATCCTGTCAGGTGGTCAAAAAAAGTCAAAGTTTAGATACAACAAAATGATGCGCCCCTCACTATACCCAGCTGCATGTGTGGTCACATGACTAGCATGGGCGGAGCTTTGGCTGGCACAAACACAGGGACTTTATTTTTGACTATTTATGGGCCAAAGCAAAAAGTGAAATGTTCTCTCAATCTTTTCTTTGAGATTATATCCTTAAAGTAGGGGTGGGGGGGGGGGGGGGGGGGTGTATGTGATTCAGAAGGAAATGAGAAGTTTGTCACTCAAAAAGCAACATTCTTACACATCACACTTTGAGCGTGGCATCTTGGATCTCTTCTCCCCAGGTTCAGCAAACTACTGCGCATGTAGAAACAGACACAGTCATTGATGAGGTGCAACAGAGGATCAGAAAGACTTTGGAGCATGTACAGAATTTGGCGGGAAAAAAAATAAAGTCTTGTAATTGTGTTGGGGTCAGTAGAGCTAACCTACAGTGAATCAAATCCTTCAACAATGACATTTGTATTGAACTGAACTGAATCATCGTAGAACAATGGGGAACGTTACTTTCATAAGTAATGTATCATCATAGTGGATTACTTTCTAAAAAAGTAATTAAATGGGTTACTTTGTTATTCTTTAGAGAAATTAATGTTACGTTACTTTTGCGTTACTTATGTGTTACTTTTTTATCTGTCATGTATCAGTAAATACACAAGAAAACAACCTGCATTACATTTGTTTTTAAATAAGTCTGAAAATTTGGGAAATGAAAATGTAATGCGTTACTTGTTCCTTGAAAAAAGTAATCTGATTACATTACTCAGATTACTTGTAATGGATTTCCCGCAGCACTGAACAGAATACTGTACAACCATCACTCTGTGGAACTGATTGTGTCTAATGAACTGAACTGAACTTGTTGCATGGTTATTCTTTAGTCTTATGAAAATGTACAATCTTTAAAAGAAGGCATGGCATCAAGCCCCACCCCTAAACCCAGCCGTCAAAGGGAGATGAGCAAATCGTACTACAATGTACCAATGGGATCGTACAACAATCGTAAGAAGTTGCGAAATGGCATGAGATAGCATTGGTTTTATGTTAGCCTACTACACTTCAAATTGTGTCAATTAAAATAGCGAATTTAAAATTAACCCATATATCACAAACGAGTTGGTTTTCAAGGTGGCTTTTCAGATCAATTAAAAAAGGAAAAAGTTAGAAAAGGTCTGTTTGCTAAACTTTTGTTACATTTACAGGTCACATGGTGTGTGTGAAAATCACAAGACCATTATTTTAATATAACTACGCGTTCATTTGTTGAATCTGGCATTCACACGGGGCTTCAGCGTCAACGCTTGAATGAGGGCGTGTCATAGCAGCGTCATGTCATACATGTCATAGCAACATCAGCCAATGAAATTATTCCGCAATAGGCTACTGTCTGAGCTGGGGTATTTACATAAAGCGATGTGATTGGCTGACGCTTCCGTTGGTGCTTGAAAAGTTGAGAAATTCCCAACTTCTGCAGTGAGCAACGCCACTGAAGCAGCACCGACTGTTCAGCAACGCTTGATGTCATCCTTTCCAAATGAATGGGAAGCATTGTCGTGACGTCCCTTGTAAATGGGGCATTAGGAATCATGCTGCAGTAGCACACTGTACAATCCAAAACAAGTTGATCTGGTCAATAAAAAAACTCTGAATCCATAGTTCCATGTAGCTTTGTTACAACTACCTGTAGGAAAATGCATTGAAGAAAAAGGTTTTTGCTTTCCTGTCAAAGCTTTTCTGAGTTGCATATGTCTCCTTCTATTAAAAATAATGGTAACACTTTATTTTAATGGTCCATTTGAGTATTAGTAGACTGTCCGCTTAATATCTGTTGATACTGCTCCTTCAACAGACATTTAACTGACTATAAGAAACTTTGCAAGTACATGTCAACTTACACTAACCCCAACCCCAACCGAACAGGCTACTTATAATCTAATGACAATTAGTAGGCATGTAGATGCAATGTAACTTATTTCAACAAACGAACCATCAAAAAAAAGTGTGACCAAAATAATGGCTAGCATATTGACTGAGATATAAGTAAACCTACCTACTGTACATCTGTTGACATGATTTTTGTAATGATTATTATGAGAAGAGGAGTTTTTGTTGCCCTCATTGTTTCATAAAAATAATCAATTGCTTTTATCGACGTTTGGAAAATGTTTGCACAAATTTAGAATGGAAACTTTAACTTCAAACATTTTCAATCGTTGCCTGTTTTCTAAAGCTGCTTTGACGCTATTCGAATTGTATAAAGAGCTATAAAAATAAAAGTGACTTGTTAGTATGGCTGCTTTTTTCTCAAAGACACAAAAAGAGGTTATGATAGACCTCTAAGGGGTGGTATAGGACGTTTGGCACTTTATAAAGAGACTAAAAGACATTTAGATGCAATTACAAACACTTGTATACATTTTTAGAGCGATGCTACTCTAAATTTTTGTCCTCTGACTTTGAACATTCATTAGTTGTATGTGAATGCTTCTCTGTTCATATCTAAATCACCTGATGCTCGTGTAACAGCGCCTGCATCTCTCGAATGGAAACCGCAAGTGAAACATAAAACTGTCAAAATGAAGATAAAACTACTGGCAGTTCCCCAGAG
This sequence comes from Danio tinwini, assembly GCA_903798205.1. Taxonomy (NCBI): domain Eukaryota; kingdom Metazoa; phylum Chordata; class Actinopteri; order Cypriniformes; family Danionidae; genus Danio; species Danio tinwini. The sequence continues at coordinate 3,793,664 of CAIGQZ010000253.1, forward strand.
AACCTTCACCCAAGTAATTCGAGGCTCTTGCAAGACGCACAAACTCAATACACACCTGGATCTGCGCTAAAGCAAATCCATTAGTTAATTTTGGGCCTGCAGGCCAAAGTTAAGCGAAAGAAAGAGCCTGGAGAATAATTTATGACCATAAAATTAGCATATCAATAGATTTCACATTTATTTAAATCAAATATGACTTTTACTAGCATAGTTTAAATTGGAAATTGTTTCAATGACAACTTGTGTTTAGTCATTTGGGACAATACACTTTAAAAAATATTTATAAATATTATAAATGATCTGAAACAATAGAATTCTTGAGTTTTTTGGGGGACAATGTAATTGCTTATGTTCAATCCACTTAAATTTGTAAAAACTAATAAGCTAACTTAATTCCTTCATGTTGTCCCAACACAAATCGATTGTGTGGACCCCAACATTTTTACACTGTATATTGTCTATGTCAGGGGTGTCCGAACTCGATCCTGGAGGGCCGGTGTCCTGCTGAATTTAGCTCCAAACTTGCTTCAACACACCTACCAGAAAGTTTCTAGTATATCTAGTAAGAGCTTGATTATGCAGTCTGGACACCCCTGGTCTATATGTATATTACAGTAGAAAGAACTGCAATTTTTGTCATGCAATATATTATTTCAAAAAGTCAATAAAAGTCACTGTAAAACTTTTAAACATTAAAAAAAAACATCGGAGCATAGATAAACATGCCATAATGCAATCTGAACATTTAAATAAGTGGAATACATCCTTAAATAATTAACCATGGTTTCATTATAGTAAAAAATCAGTAGAAAAAATTTGTCGGTAACACAAAAATATTATAATGTACTAATTTACGTAGTCGAGTTTGTATTTCTACTGTTTGTTTCATTTAGTAAAAGTTTAGTAACCATAGTAATCAGATGTATCCATTGACGTATTGATTTTATTTATTTATTTTTTACAAAAAAAAATCATACACAAAACAATTCTTTGAACAAAATACATTTCAACATGGTCAAAATGGAGTGGGATGAAGCGCAAGCTGATTATTTTCCCTACCTCATGACCACACACATCATTCGTCTATTACTTCAACTTATTTCTTCTTTTACTTATCTCTTCTTTTTACATGAGACATATGAGCTTTACATGAGACATATTTAGTCCTTTTGGCATCCTTTTGGTATTAATATTAGAATATTAATTTATAATATATTAGTTAATAATATTATTAATAATATAATATTATTAATACATATTATTAAGCATTGATTATAGGCTACTTATTGCGGAACAAAAGATTAATACAAACACCATGGTGAGCAGAAAAACTCACTCATTAAGAAAATTATTTGTTTTTCATACATTTGTTTTTCAAGTAAACAAACTATGTACATAAATATAAAAGTTAAGTTAATGGGTGGTGGCACTGTGGCTTAGGGGTTAGCACTGTTGCCTCACAGCAAAAAGGTCATTGGTTCAAGTCCTGGCTGGACCAGTTGGCATTTCTGTGAGGAGTTCTCCTCGTGTTCACGTAGGTTTCCTCCGGGTGCTCCGGTTTTCCCCACAGTTCAAAGACATGTGGTATAGGCGAACTGGGTAAAAACAAAATGTGCTATTGAATGTGAGAGTGTATGGGTGTTTCCCAGTACTGGGTTGTGGCTGGAAGGGCATCTGCTGTCTAAAACATATGTCAAAATAGTTGGTGGTTCATTCTGCTAATAAATAAGGGACTAAGCTGAAGGAAAATGATTGAAAGTACTGACTGACTTTACTGATCAATTCGCTGCTTTTAAGGCAACTAGTTTACTGACTTTTTTTAAGTAACTAATCGCTTTTTACATTGTAATAAAACCACGGTTAATTATCAGAAGGCTGTGACAGGAATCCCTTCAAGTAATTACAAATCGTAAATTATCACAGTATGATTAATTAAACGGTCAAACGCATGTTTGCTGCTGCACTTTCTTATATTTCAGCTCTATAAATAGCAGCCTAATTGAATTGCGACTCTGGACTGGGTTACTCCAATGACGCTGCGCTCTTCATCTGAAGTACTACACCACCTAATTTAACTAATTAGTCAACCTAAGAGAGTGGCTAATTAGGAAGCTCAAATGGTGACAGGCAAATTTGGAACAAAAGACGGCCAACTGTCCAGCTTTTTGGTATGAAACCCAAATAACACTGTTCATGAAACGGATGCTAACTACACTGTAAAAAAAAAGTTGACTCTTAAAATTTTAAGGCAACAACCTTCAGGACATTTTTGAGTTGATATAATTTCCAACCTAATTACTGCACTTGACTTGATTTAAGTTGAGTAAACTCAAAAATGCCCTGAAGTTTGTTGCCTTAAAATTTTAAGTTGAGTCAACTTTTTTTAGTGTAGGAAGAATGGCTTTAATGTCCTGCAAAGCCCTTAAAGCAAATACAACAACAGCAAACATGTAAAGGCAATTTAGAGAGAGAGAAAAAATGAAACAAGGTGATGTTATGGCACTTTTGTTTGTAGGACACTGAAGGAAACAGAAGCAGATCTTCATTAGCCGTATCAGAATGACACCACTGGCAAACAAGATGAGAAGGGTAAAGTAACACCAGGTGACCCAGTGACACTTAGGAAACTGACCGCTCTCTGACACGTAAAGAAGAAGAGATCAATTTATATGCATAAAAACAAACGCATTGAAATATGTGACTCATTTGATGACACAGACCCCAAAAAATACAAAAAACATAAAACACCAGAGTAAATAGAGGTAAAGTAGGATGTTAAAGTCCTTGTGCCGCTCTCTATCTAGAAAAATAAATATTTTCAAATTGTGAAAAATAATCAGAATGCACTTTACAAAAAAATACTATTTTATTTAGATTTTATTGCGTTACATGCAAAAATATGTTGTTTTTTATTTAAATAGAATAAGAATAACTTTTAAAACACATTTTAGAATAATATACGAGTTTAGATGTAAAAACCTTTAAGTGCCGCCTGAAATTTATATGGAAAATGAGCGTTTCTCTCAGCCTTCTATGTCTATGTTGAGTTATTTCACGTTAAAGACCATGAAAAGAACTTATTTTTGTCATAAAAGCGAACATTTCTGAACCTACACACAGGAGCCTGATAAAAATGTTTAGCTTTTTTTAGAAGAAAATTTCAGACGGCATTTAGAGGTTTTTGCATCTGAACTCTTCATATATCAATGTAAAACCCAATAAGGTAAGGTACTGTGAGTACTGTGAACTTAATCCTTTTGAGTAAACGAAGCAATTTGAGCACAGTAAAACCCAATAAATGAAGAGAACTCAAACCAACTGAGTACTGTAAAACCCAATAGGTTAAGGCAACTCAAACCATTTGAGAAAACCGATCGCTACAAACCATTTGAGTTAAAAAAACTGATCTGTATGAGTACTGTGAACTACTCCATTTAAGTTGAAGTACTGAGGTATTTAATTAACTCATTACCTTCAACGCAGAGTTCAAAACTTTTTCAAATGAGTGGAATTAACTTTCAGTCAATTTTGAGTTAACTACACTCATTTCGTTTGATAAAGTTGGCTGTTGGGTTTTACAGTGTACAGTATATATGTGTGTGTGTGTGTGTGTGTGTATGTGTATGTGTGTAGGCCTATCTATTATCTATTATCCATCATTTTTATTGAACATTATTTCAAGGACAATTTGTTTTTAGTATTTTGGGACAATATATTGTCCAAATTACAATACAAATAACTGCAATTTTTGTTATGTAATGTATTATTTCACTTGTCAATAAACGTCACTTTGTTAAACCGCAGTTCAATTTTAAGCATTAAAAGTCATTGGAGCAGTGATCAACATCCCATAATGCAATCTGAATATGTAACATATATTTTTTAAATTAACTGGTATTATATGTAACTGACATTTTAAATAAACTAAATATAACTTTAAAGTTACATCCGCATATATTCATATCACATAATAGCAGCACTGACCTATTAACATTTGAATAAGGCTAAGAGTTCTCAGTAGATCCTCCAGTCACTACAGAAGAGTATTCATTATCTCCCTGCTGGTTAGAGAAAGCAGGCCTTTCTCTGGTCTGAGGCGTCCGTCTTACCTGATTGCCTTACGGAGAGGTTCTTTTGTCTGTGTTGAGGCGCAGGAGACACTGACAGACAGCCGGGGGCGAGCTGAAGAACAGATGAGGAGAGAGACAGCAGCTCTGGGGTTTAAATATCACTCACTCCACCCCTCCTTTCTCAAAAGCATCTCCCGCATCTTCAGTTTCGTCTCTCCTCCTTCGGTTCACCTGCCAATATAAGGGCCATTTGACCCCGTCATGCCAGTTGACTCGACACAAGAAGCCTCTGCAGGCCAGTCGAGTTTGCATTACAGCCATTTATTGTTGAGGAGACGGAGATGGTCAGTCATAAAGCATAGAAAATGAAGGCAACGCATGTGGTCAGTTAGTTACAGTGAGCGGCTAAATGTTAGATATGTACACCTAATGAAAGACGGAGCAGGTTTTAGGTTACGGGTCAAGTTTTTAACTACTTTTATTTGACTGAAACAACATTGAGGGGGGTTTGGGGCCCTGGTGAAGTCTGAAATGGCCTGACAGTTGTATTGTCATTATTAGTAGCAATGTAGTAGTAGTATTTTATAAATACAGTAATGGCTAAAGTCTAATAAAACTGTATTTAGGATATCCCGGGAGAGAGCCCTGAGCTTATAAGATCCTCGAGCCCAGGGCTCTCTCCTGTTTGCAAGGTGAGAGGGGAGTTTGAGCTCAGGTAGATCTTGAGAAACTACCTTGCTGTAGTAGCTAATAAACAGATAGTGAATGCTCTTAGGAGATAACTACTTACTAGGAGCATGTCTGTGGTGCCAGTTTCGATTAGTCAATTAACTTAAGCTGTATGTTTTTGGATGGTGGGAGGACACCGAGGAACCCAGGGGAAACCCACGTGAGCACAGGGAGAATGTGTAAACTCCGCACAGAAACATCGTATGGCTTGGTAAGGACTAGAACCAGTGACGTTCTTGCTGTGGTAAATCTACAGTTGTACTGTGCTAGTACAACTATAGTAAAATATAAACAAATTACCCATGTACTACGTTTTCTACAACTATAGCATATGCTAAACAAAGTTTACTGCAGTAAAAACTACAGTTTGTCAATTTACTATAGTTAATACTACACTCTCAGAAATAAAGGTATGCGAGTTGTCACTGGGGTGGTACCTTTTCAATAGGTACAAATTTGTACCTTAAAGGTCCATATTAATACCCCAAGGGTACATATTAGTACCTAAAAAGTACAAAAGTGTACCTCTTAAAATTTTTAGGCACTAATATATAATTTTAAGGTACCAATATAGACCCTTTAAGTACAAATGTGTACCTGTTGAAAAGGTACCACCCCAGTGACAGCTCGCATACCTTTTTTATGAGTGTAGAGTATGCTTTTGTAAGCTGTTTGGACAGAACTGTGTGTAGGTAAAGTGTGTCCACAGTCATATTGGGGTGATATAAACTTCCTGACGTTGAAATAGGATCCAAATCCCTCCCATTTTGAGGCCCACCACAAAGTGATGTCAAAGTGCGGTTTCCCCACCCACCAAAATGATTGACAGCCGCATATTAACATGACTCCGTAGTATAATCATATCAACAGGACAGGACGTGTACAAAGCAACTGGGATTAAAAAAACTGTTCAGCTCACTGTGATCATCAATCATCATCAAATGTGATCAAGAACGAGTTTTACAAGTTTAAAACGTTTTTAAAACAGTGCATGTTAATGAATTACAGTGATTTCACCGTCTTTATCACCACAGCCGCGATTTGTAGACGTTAAATCAGGCTTATTTTGTACATTACCAAAACAGATATTCATACAGCAGTGGATATTAACGTGTATCCTGTCACATTTGCCGTGCAAAAACAGTGCAAAGTTAAACACACATGCTGTGCGTGTGTCTGTGTGTGTGAACTTTGTAATGACATTGTGTGTGACTCATTGCAAAAAGGCTTAAATTAACTGCACAACAAATACATCAAATAATCATTGGGAAAGTTCTTACTCTAGTATTTCTCACAAACGTTACACGAGATCTGCTTCCTTCATGTCTGTCACTGTGCTGTTTATCTGACGCAGCCAAGGCCGAGATTGAGGCACACTCTGACAGGCATGTGGGAACGATGGGTGGGGAGATCTAGCATTAAAGGCACAGGCAACAAAAACAGCTACATAGTGTTCAGAGCAGAAAATCCAATGTTTTGAAAGGTATAATAAATAATCTGATGGGTGTTTTGAGCTAATAACTTCACAGACACATTCTGGAGACACAAAAGACTTGTATTAAATCTTGAAAAGGGGTAAAATAGGTGCCCTTTAAGTGTTGTAAATACTATAATATACAGTTTAATACACTTTATAATACACTGTAAGAAATGCTGGGTTCTGCACAATAACATCATGTTGTCCCAGCACAAATCGATTAAGTTAACTTACTTGTTAAGTGGACTGAACAAAAAACAATAAGTTGCCTCAAAAAGCTCAAGATTTGTGTGGATTATTATACATTATTACAGTATTTTTTAAAATATATATCAATACCATTTTTTTATCACGCAACAAGCTGATCTTCATAAGGTTGATGCTGTTGTTACAATACGAATAAAGTCAAGGCTAGCTTTAACGCTAGTCATAGTAGTAATAGATATACCATTTTCCACATAAACAACATTGTCAAAACAACAATGCTAGCCATCTAAAGATGTGATGATGCTACGCTAATGTAGTTTACTTAGCAACCCAGGTAGCAAATAATTCTGGCCCAGATTTGGCATACATCTGGCATGGCAGGCATTCATCTGGCACTGGCATACAGCATGTGGGCCAAACATGGCCCGGGTTTGGAAGAAAGGGCTCCGTCTTTAAGGTGGCACACAAGATTTGGGCCAGATGTAAAATGTAGTATTTGGCCCAGATGTTAACAATTGATATGTGGGTCACATACGTTTGACCTATCTTGACCCACATTTTAAATACATAAAAAAAAATTTGAGTAACGAAAAAAATTCTACCAATCAGGTCGCTTTGAGAAAAAGCATGCCCATAGTGTGCCTAAAGAGCAATGCATCATGGGTTTTTTAATTTCATTGCAATCATGACACACCAACCTATCTGGCCCAGTTCAGGCCCAATAATGAATTATTAACTTGGCTGAGACGTGACCCAGATACGGTCCATGTTTGGCCCTTGTCTGGAAGCCAGACTTGGTCCAGTCATGTACAATTCACTGCGACATGTGGGACAAGCAAAATGTGGGAAGCTAGGCAGAGCTGTCTCTGGCTTCTTTTGCCTGAGAAAACTTGAATAACATCAATAAGTCAGTGCTAACATGTTAAAGCTAGTGTTTTTTTAGAATTAGTAAAACTTTTTTCCACAGGCCACAGACAACATGTGGTGAAAACATGAATGCTAACTGATTCTTAAGGTATGATGATGTTATAATACTAATGAAGTAGAGTATAGCAGTCACCTACAAATAATTGTTAACAGTTTGACAGACGAAGTTGGTTAACATCGCATAAAGTTAACGCTAACATGTTCATGCTAGCAGCTTTTCTGATTTATAGCTATGCCATTTTCCACACAGCCTATAAGTGATCAAACCATGAATGTTAGCTGATCATAAAAGTGTTATAATGGTATACACTAATGCTAGTGGGGCATAATACCTACTAATATTTTAATTACTTTACCCTGCTGAAAAAAACAGCATATGCTGGTAAGGTATATTTTGATGCTGGTATGCTGGTCTTCCTGGTTTCAGTGCTGGTCTTGCTGGTTTCAGTGCTGGTTTTGCTGGTCTCGCTGGTTTCAGTGCTGGTCTCAATGCTGGTCTTGCTGGCCTGAGTGCTGGTCCTGACCAGCATTGAGACCAGCAGGACCAACATTGAGACCAGCAAGACCAGCATTAAAACCAGTAAGACCAGCATCAAGACTAGCAAAACCAGCATTGAAACCAGCAAGACCAGCATTGAAACCAACAAGACCAGCATACCAGCATCAAAACATACCTTACCAGCATATGCTGTTTTTTTCAGCAGGGTAGTTTGACAGGAAAACTGGATTACTATCAATGTAAGATGCTGACATGTTTATGTTTAGTCTCTTTTCTAATAGACAATACCATTTTCCACAGGGTACACACAGCATGCTATCAAAACATGAGGACAAACTTCTTCAGGTTTGTGATGCTAATGCTAAAGGGTATGTAGCCTAACAATATGTATTTTCTAAACTGTTAAAACTTTCATCATACTACACAGGGAGTGCAGAATTATTAGGCAAATGAGTATTTTGACCACATCA
>CAIGQZ010000253.1:3813143-3857922 GCA_903798205.1 Danio tinwini
CAGCTTTTTTCTCTACAGCTTGATTCGCTTCAGCTTTTTTCTCTTCAACTTTTTTCTCTTCAACTTTTTTCTCTTCAGCTTTTTTTTCTTCAGCTTTATTCTCTACGGCTTGATTCGCTTCAACTTTTTTCGCTTCAGCTTTTTTCTCTTCGGCTTTATTCTCTACAGCTTGATTCGCTTCAGCTTTTTTCTCTTCGGCTTTAGCTCCTTCCTGTTCCACCTCTTTGTTAGTCTCTTCTTTGGGCTTCTTCTCCTCCGCCGCCGGCTTCTCTTCTTTCTTCTTCTTGTCTTTTTCCGCCTGTGGTTCTGCTTGTTGTGGTTCCGCCTGGACATTTGCTGCGGCTTGGGCCTGGCTCTCCTGGACAGGACTCTCCGCTGGTATTTCTGTCTCCAGACAGCGCTGTTCGCTGACTGCTTGTGCTAGATATCCCACCAGATTCATGTACTCCTGGAAACTGACCTTGCCATCCTGGTTGTTGTCGAGCTGTTCACGCATGTTTTTTACTGCCTCGTTGTTCTCTGAGCCCTAAACAGAGAGTCACTCAGATGTTAGTCATTCCTAAAGCATGCCTGCAGTTTGTATTGATCACAGCTTTATTGGAATAAACAGTTTGTGGAGACGCATTGTGCAATATTAAGTAGATTTGTATTTGGTAAAAAAAAATATATATATACAACAAACATTATTTAATGTGTTCCTCATGATTTTATTGTGTAAACCATTGTAGTAAAGCATTGACCACTTTGTAATGTTGCTATTCCTTTTCACAACACTTAAAAGACATTTAGGGACACCAAGTGACGAAGTGTTTCAGGCATAATTTTGTCCCATTATTCCTGTAAACAGGTCCTAAGGTGGACAACAGTACTGGGTCTTCGTTGTCTCATTTTGCACTTAAAAAAAGGGCCACACATTCTCTATTGGAGACAGGTCGGGACTGCAGACAGGCCAGTCAAGTACCTGTATCCTCTTTGTGGTTTTATATTGTCTTGTTGAAATGCGCATGAGCATTCATGGAAAAGAAGGCAGCATATTGTGCTCCAAAATCTGTATTTTTTAGCATTAACAGTGCCATCACAGAAGTGCAAGTTACCATTGCCAAGGGCACTGACATAACCCTTGTTGCTGGTACCAGTCTGAATGATCCTTTTCTTCTTTGGTCCGGAGCACACGGTATCCATTTCTCCCGAAAAATACCTGAAATACTGATTCATCTGACAACAGTATGTTTCCATTGTGTGATGGTCCATCCCAGATGCCTCCGAGCTCAGAGAAGGCGTTGGCACTTTTGGACACTGTCAACATAAGGGTTCCTTTTGGTACAGTACAGTTTTATCTGGTATTTGTGAATGTAACTACGTATTGTGGTACTTGACAAAGGTTTGCCAAAGTAGTCCTGAGCCTATGTGTTGATATCTCTTATAGATAAATGATAATTCTTGATGCAGTGATGCCTGAGGGATTGGAAATCATGGTAGTTCAGCTTAGGCTTGTCTCCTTGTGCTTTACGCACTGAAATTCCTCCAGATTCTTTGAATCCTTTAATCATGTTATGCACTGTTGAAGGTGAAATATCCACATGTCTTCCTGTCTTTCTTTGAGGAACATTGTATTTTTTTTTAAACATTTCAATCATTTTCGCACATATTTGTTGGCAAACTGCCGATACTTGGCCCATCTTTGCTCCTAAAGGACTAGACCTTACTTGCTGCTTTTGTACCAAATCATAATTACAATCACCTTTTTCAAATCACATAATTCTTACCTGATTACTAGCCCTAAATTGCTCATCAAAACTTTTTTGAAATGTGTTACAAGAAGCAAAATTAAAATAAGCGTTAATTTTGGGGGAAAAAACTATAAAATCATGAGGAACACATTAAATAATGTTTGTCGTATTATCTGCAACTTCTTTTTTATTTGCGAGTTCTATATTGTCCCAACTTTTTCTGATTTGGGGTTGTACTTTAAAGTGGTATTCTGTGTTTTCTGTTTAGTCAAATATGTCTATTTGTAGGTAATGAATAGTCGAAAATTTAATATTACATATTGATTTTAGTAAAGTATATAAAAAATGTATATAGATATGTGACTCTAGACCACACTAATGTTGCACGGGTATACATTGTATGGGTCAAAATGATAGTTTTTATTGTATGTCAAAAATTTTTGGAATATTAGATAAAGATCATGTTTCATTAAGACATTTTGTAAAAATCCAACAGTAATAAATTAAAACTTAATTTTACTTAGTAATTTGCATTGTTAAGCACTTCATTTAGACAAGTTTTAAGGCAATTTTCTCACAGTTTCAACAGTTGTACATCAGCCAAATTTAATCCTATTTCGACCTTATATCAATGGAAATTATTTACTCATGTGATGTATAAATCACATGATATTTTAGTTTTGTGATCCATGGCCACATATTTTTTATAATTATACAAATGAAAAACTATAATATATACAGTAGTACCAAAATATACATTTTGCATTTGCTAAAGATTGCACAATGTTCAAAATATCAGTAGGATGTTTTATATGTATGATTAAATCCACTGATTTAGTCAACTTGCTCTTCTTTAAAAAAAAAAAACTATTACAAGCTATTGTTCCAAGCTATTGTTCCATTTTCCCAGAGATGGGTTGCAGCTGGAAGGGCATCCGCTGCATAAAACATATTTTGGATAAGTTGGCAGTTCATTCCGCTGTGGCGACCCCAGATTAATAAAGGGACTAAGCCGAAAAGAAAATGAATGAATGAATAATTGTTCCATTACAAACTTAAGAAATCTCTTTAAAAGTAGTTGTTAAATATATCCTTCCAAAATTAAAATAAGTATAGGGTAAAAAAAAGTATAGAGTAATTTGGAATAATATTAGAAAACCAAATCATAACACCAAAGCATTTTGCATGTTTTTAAGATGTTTGCTCTTGTTAAAAGACTTACAGTTGAAGTCAGAATCGTCATCCCCCCTGATTTATTAGCCCCCCTGTTTATTTTTTCCCCAATAACTGTTTAACAGGGAGATTTTTTGAACACATTTCTAAACATAATAGTTTTAATAACTCATCTCTAATAACTGATTTATTTTATCTTTGCCATGATGACAGTAAATAATATTTTACTAGATATTTTTCAAGACACTTCTATTCAGCTTAAAGTGACATTTAAAGGCTTAACTAGGTTAATTAGGGTAACTAGGCAGGTTAGGGTAATTAGGCAAGTTATTGTATAATGATGGATTGTTCTGTAGACTATCGAAAAAAAAAAATTTGCTTAAAGGGGCTAATAATTTTTACCTTAAAATGGTTCTTAAAAAAAACTGCTTTTGTTCCAGCCAAAATAAAATAAGACTTTCTCCAGAAGAAAAAATATTATCAGACATACTGTGAAAATTCTCTTGCTCTGTTAAACACCATTTGGAAAATATTTAAAAAACACAAAAAAAATCTAAGGGGGGCTAATAACTCTGATTTCAACTGGATATAAATTTTTTATTGGTGTGGTTTGTTGCTTATTTGTTGTACCTTTTTTATTGTATGAATATTTAAATCTGCAGCAGGTTTACAGGGTCTGTCAGGCCAATGTATTGTTTGGAAGAATAATAGCAGGCTTCTCCTAAAAACTGCATGATCTAATGAATGATTGATGTCCATGCAGGACGAGCGCACAGCACTAAACTTCTCCTCTGTAATTTAACGTGGCACGGCAGCAAATAACCCAGCAGCGTTCCTCATGCTAAATGACTATTTGGACACAAGCTTGTGGTTTCTGCTCAGCTCATCACAGTCCAGATAATGAGGAACTGCTTGAGGAAGAAACAGATACAGTCTATGGAAAAAACAAGTTGAGCGTCTACTGATTCTGTTTGATGAATGAATATTAAAAATCTGCTAAATTTCTCCTCTGACCGTCAGAATGTTCTTCAGCTGGTTCTTCACCAGACTCTGGAACTCCTTTCCTCCCAGGTTCTCCTTGCCTTTTGAGGACTTCAGGAAAGCCCCCACAACGGTCTTAATTGCTGACTCCATAGTAGACTTAGCTCTATAAGAAGAACAAAAACAAAAGCATTTATTAGACAGATGATATTTAAATAAAATGCATAAAAATGTATCCATAAAGACTTAACATAAAGGTTAAGATAAAAAATTTAGATTTTCTATTGTTTTTATTTATTGTTAAACTCAATATGTAGAGTAAAAGCTGTAAAATTCTTATGTATTAAATGATCTTACAGAAATCAGATATATTTAGATAAATACTGTATATATATTAGAAGTTAAAAGGAACTGCATTTCTCTGAAACCTTGAAATACTTTAAGTAAAAGTTGTTGTTTTTGACTTTTAAAAAATGTAAACTGTAGTGTACATTTAACAGTGTTATATATAATATATTAAGGGTCTTAGAGTAAAATGACACAGTGATATGTAATTATACATGTAATGTAAAGTGAGGACACTGACAACAGGGGTGCGGATCCAAACACGGGTTTATTAGAAAGGTCAGGCAAGCAACAGTCACAACCAAGAGCAAACAGATGTATGCAGTCAAATCCATTGTTGTGGTCATTAAACAGGCCAACGGTCAGTACAGGCGGAAAGGTATCAAAATAGGATAGCAAAGCAGAGATCAAATAGGAAAGGACAAGACCAGGAAAATGTGTTGTAGTGTTCACAAAGACAGAGCCAAGAGGTGTGTGTGTGCTGTGTATATAGTCCATGTAATCAGGTCATGAGCAGCTCTCAGCCGTGTGTGTGTGAAATCAATGGAATGAGGAGCAGGTGTGTGTGAACGGTGCATGACTGGAACTTGTAGTCCATATACTGGCGGATTTGTAGTTCTTTAGTGAAATGTGTGTATACCAGCGATCTGCAAGCACAGAACGCTGGTGATTGTGACAATAAATATGTTTATATATATTATATATTATATATAATATATATTAGGGCTGCATGATATTCAAAAAATCTGACATTGCGATATATTCTTTTGCTGTGATAAATACTGCGATATGAATATAATTCCAACAGATGATTTGAATAGCTCTATTTTGAAATAGTTCATTCATTTATTCAGTTCGACTAGGATGATCCAATCTTTTTCTATGCAGTACATCTGCAAAAATAAAAAGTAAAAAAAAAGAGCTTTATGGTTTTCTGGGGAGCCAAAAAGTAATCAAGTGCAAAAATCTATCAGATCAAATCATTCAATAATCAAATGTAAAATAACATGGTCATTACTCTAAAATTAGTTTTCAAAAATAATTTAATCTTCAATAAATAATCTAATCCTGCAGTGTGACTATTGCGCATACACTAATGTTATACTAATGTGATACCTTTCAATATCGATGCACAAATTATATATTGTATAGCTCTCTATATATATTTGATGAAATAAAACTTCATAATGATTAAGATAAAGCATAATTCAAGAATAAATATATAATATTTATGTTATGCTATTTAATAAACATAAATAAGTAACAAGAACATTAAAAACAGAAATGAGTAACTTAATAAATTACAAATGTTCAAGATAAAATATACTGTATATTGATGGAGGGAGAAAAAAAAAAGGAAAACAAACCTTGGAAATGGTCCAACTTAGGTGTAATACTTCAACTAGGACTGCACAATATATCATTTGAGCATCGATATCTCAATGTGTGCGTCCGCAACAGTCACATCCCAAGATATGCAATGTTGAGTTAGAGTATAGATGACCAGGCCAAAACACAGGAGATTTGTGGAGACTCTGCAGAAATGAACTATAATAGGAGTGAAAGTTTATCATCTGCATGTGTTTTTAAGGCCTGTGACTGTGTGAGCATTTAAAGAGAGTTTAAAGCATTTTAGTAGTGCATAAAGAAGTTTAAAAAGGGTTAATTTTATTTTATTATTTATGTAATGAAGACTACACAGTGCTATTTTACATTTGATTCTTCAATTTCTGTACGCGAATACTGTTAGTAAAACCATAAGCACGGTTTATTTCACTTTATCAATTGCTTCATTGTGTTTATTTAGGACTGTGCTTTGTTTATTATACATATATATAATAAATAACACTAAAATATATTTATATTTCACTCCCCTACAAAATCATCCCACTCCATCTAAACTAATGACTTTGCAAATAAAGCTATTTAAGTCATCTGGTAAATTTGTATTTAGATCATAATATATATCGCAGAGAAAAAAAAATATTGCAATGTAAAATTCAACATCGTGCAGCACTAAATTCAACCCTCCACTTATAGGCATTGATGGTTCCATTTAGCACAAAACATCCTTTGTGGTGTCAAAAACAACGTTCTTGGAGAGGATGAATTTTTAATAAAACTATAAGTCGACAAATACCTGCAATATTGGGGGAAATGGATTGTGCTTATGCCTTTCCATTGTGTAGACTGATATTTTTATGTATTTGTTCATGTGACTTGTAAGAGACATACAGTTGAAGTCAGAATTATTAGCCCCCCTTTGAATTTTATTTTATTTTTTAAATATTTCCCAAATTATGTTTAACACAGCAAGGAATTTTTCACAGTATGTCTGATAATATTTATTCTTTCTGAAAAAGTCTTATTTGTTTTATTTTGGCTAGAATAAAAGCAGTTTTTTTATTTTTTTAAACATTTTATGGTCAAAATTATTAGCCCCTTTAAGCTATATATATTTTGATAGTCTACAGAACAAACCATCATTATACAATAACTTGCCTAATTACCCTAGCCTAGTTAACCTAGTTAAGCCTTTAAATGTCACTATAAGCTGTATAGAAGTGTCTTGAAAAATATCTAGTCAAATATTATTTACTGTCATCATGTCAAAGATAAAATAAATCAGTTATTAGAGATGAGTTATTAAAACTATTATGTTTAGAAATGTGTTGAAAAAATCATCTCTACATTAAACAGAAATAAAAATAAACAGGGGGCTAATAATTCAGGGGGGCTAATAATTCTGACTTCAACTGTATGTGACCAGTCAACTGTACATTTAAGTTCTGACGTTATTGTATTTTTTATTTTTATTATTATTATTATCCTTCTTTCTTCCTTAAAAAAGAAATAAAAATAAAATATAAAAAAACAAAACAAAAAAAGGGTTATTTGGAGAAACAGCAGTGGTTATTCAATGGCACTGCTAGTAAAAATCTTTCTAAAGTCTACAACTTTGAAAGTGTGTTCGCTGTATGTGTGTCACTTTTCTTCAAGCCTTCAGTGAGTGTGTGAAGTGGAGCATGGAGAATGGAAATGCTGTGCGTTTGAGCTGACAGCGAGTCGCAGATAAGAGAAAAGGCGATTGGCCAGCGCTCGTCCTGATCTCTGATAGGTCATCTGATCTACTGATGACCCAAACGCACCGCGGGCTCGTGTTTCGACAGGGATTTTACCAGCGGCTCCAACATCACGTCTGTCCTCACTCACGCTTTCTGCTTTCAGGTCTTCACGCCTCTTTCAATCTAAAGTATTCAATGCTTTTGTCACGTTTGAGATTTGACTGATGCAGGCACACGCTCAGTGTTTGCTCGCTCTATACATTCCACCATACAGTTTTTACTGACTGGTTTCGAAGGAAATGACGAGAGATTTGTAATGGCTCATTGAGTAAATGGCATTGCTCAGATTCTTTCAGAAATTCAGTTATGTTGGGCATGAACAGATGAAGAGCAGATTTTGGGGGAGGGAGGAGGGGTGATGATGTCTGTATGAATGCGATTTAAAAGGACAGTTATCCCAAAAGTGAAGATTCTGTCATTATTTACTCGTCCTCCGCTTGTTTTTTTGTTCGGTTAAACACAAAAGAAGATATTGTGAATTTGATGAAAGCTTGAAATCTGCAAGTTAACCATTGACTTCCATTTTTGTTTTTCCATAATTCTTTAATATATCTCTTTTTGTGCTCAACAAACAAAAAAAACTCAAACTGAGATGGAATAAGTAAAGGATGAGTAAAAAATTACAGATTTTAGATTTTTGGGTGAACTATCCCTTTATTATGATATGATACAACAATAGTATATAAAAAACAGCCAGGGGCATTTCCGAAAACCATCGTTAACCAACTAAGGTTGCAAGTTGCATCAGTGTTGATTTGGCGTTTCCCAAATCCGCAGTTTCAACGAACATTCGCAAACTGCGTCACAAACTTCCATGCTTGCAACTACACCTCTGGAGCTGTAATTAGAAACATAGTTCCTGGCTGTGTTCTATTCCCAGTTATCCTCCCTATTCATTTAGAACATCTTAACATTTAAACTTGGAATGATTTTATTAAAAGCATTAAAAGTCATTTCTCTTAAAGT
The DNA here is from genome assembly GCA_903798205.1 of Danio tinwini. Taxonomy (NCBI): domain Eukaryota; kingdom Metazoa; phylum Chordata; class Actinopteri; order Cypriniformes; family Danionidae; genus Danio; species Danio tinwini. Next base: position 3,821,464 of record CAIGQZ010000253.1, read on the forward strand.
CCAGTTAAGTAAGCGATCTTCATGTTTACAATTGTGCTCCCTTCGCAGTGCACTTTGAAAACATTGATGTAATTTTGAACACAGCCGTGCCTCATGACGAAAGCTATAGGTGACCTATTATTTAAAAGTGGAATTTATGTTACGTCTCCAAAGCTTGTGAAAACAAAAAACATAGCATACGTTAATGCTTTTAATTTATAGTGGGTTATTTATTAAGTATCTATACTGTATATGACATGGGCCTGTTGGTTAGAACATTTCTGCAGGGGTTTGCAAATGTCAAATTGTAAAATAGACTTTTTAAAAAACTAATTATTTACACTAATGTATCTACACTGTAAAAATTTATAGCAAAAAAAAAGTCATAAAAATTATTTTGATTATTTAAGTAATGGTTTTAAAGCTTTTTTGGGTGTTTTTCAACGTTTTGTTTTAAAACTGTTTTTTTTTCGGGCCCCCCTTGAACATTTTGAGTCACTGAATTCCATTCGACAGGGATCATCACTATTCAGAGTGACAACTTTGAAGATATTAGGGCATAGGGATGAGCCTTCCGAATGGAACCTATTGTACATCACCAATAAACTTTCCTGTGTAAAGGATCATGGGGGCTAGAAGTATGCATCAGTTGTTCTTCTCAAATTAGCCAGGTTTGAGCACTTTGGTTTGGAATGACACTTCAGTAAGGAGGCCATGAATGTTTTCACTCTGAAGTGCCATTTGGAGGGTGATACATCCTGTCTGGAACACACCATGTCTCTTGCTTTTTTATTCGGATCATCAGCAGTGTTAACTCTATGGCTGTAAGCAGGGTAGAAGACCAAAAGCCACTATGTGATTGGCGTGCTTCATGTGACCAAGTCAATGTTAGGGGTTTTCCCAATGGTAAACATTACAGCCAAATTAATCTCAAACATAGTAAGAAAATCACTGCAACTAATCCCAGGCCTGAAGACAGGAACAATGGTTTTAAAATTAAATACAATTTTTAGTAACAAACCTTAAACTGATTTTTTTCAGTCAGTTTAATAATGCAAGTTGAAATTATTTTGTTGGCAAACTTGATCTTTCCAAGCAAAGTGTATAAGCAGGTTTAGTAATATTACTAAAACTTAAATATAAACAAATAAATATGCACAGAAATATTTAAAAAATAAGCCAAAATATAGGATGAAATCTAGGAAGCTAGAGGCTTTTTGGGAGTTCGCCTATCCAGTCACTTGTGTTTTGTGAACTTCGAGAAGGCGTTCGACCATGTCTCTTGTGGCAATCTATGGGGGGTCAGCTCGCTCGCTCTGGGAGTATGGGATCAGAGGTGCTCTGTTCAGGGCTGTCTGGTCCCTGTATGAACAGAGCTTGGTTTGCATTGCCGACAATAAGTTAGACTTGTTTCCAGGAGCATGTTGAACCCCTGGCAGGGTTGCTCTTTGTCACCTGTTCTGTTCAGATTCAGTTCGGTGCAGCCTAGGGCCAGAGGGGATATGGTTCGGGGAACAAAGGATTTCACCTATTATTCTCAGATGATGTTGTTTTGTTGGCTTCATTAGACATGGACCTTCAGCATGCACTAGAACAGTTTGCTGCCAAGTATGAAGCAGTAGGGATGAGAATCAGCACCTCCAAGTGCGAGACCATGGCCCTCCACCGGAAAAAGGTGGTTTGCCATCTCTAGGTTGGAGGAGAGTCCTTACCCCAGATAGAAAAGTTCAAGTATCTTGGGATTTTGTTCACAAGTGAGGAAAGGATGGAACGTAGGATTGACAGGTGGATTGGTGCAGCGACAGCAGTAATGCGGTTCATGTACCGGTCTGTTGTGGAAACGAAGGAGCTGAGTCAAAAGGCAAAGCTCTTGATTTACTGGGAATCTATGTTCCTACTCTGACCTATAGTCAGGGCTTAATTTGTGCCCGAACACGCCAGATCCAGCTACTCTGAAATATGATCCGGCACCTCATTTTACCTATCCCCCTCCTCAACCGCCCTTCTCCCTCTTCCGCTGTTTATTTTGCTTTCTTCCGCAACTCCCAACCCTCTTCACTGTCATCTGCGACACCCCCACCCCTCTCACTTTCGTCCGCGACACCCCTCCGCCATCCACGCACCAAGGCCAGCTCCAGGCCTTTGTCACAGGATGGCAGGGCATACCATTATAGATAGGGTAAGAAAGTCTGTCACTTGGGAGGAGCTCAACATAGAGTCGCTGCTCCTTCACGTCGAGAGAAGCCGATTAAGGTGGCTAAACTAGAGGTGTTCCAGGTATGTCCCTCCAGAAGGAGGACCAAAGGACACACTGGAGGGACTATGTCTCTCTGCTTGCCTGGAAATGTCACAGAATCCCCCTGGAAGAGCTGGAGGAAGTGTCTGGCAAGAGAGAAGTCTGAGGTTCTGGAGAGACTGCTGCCCTCAATACTCAGACTCAGATAATTAGAAGACAATGGATTGATAGATGAAATATTATTAAATACTACACTCAGAAGAAATACTTTTGCTGCTTGTTCAAACTACTACTAAAATGAGTTGTAACAACACAATTCTTACTTTTTCAGGGGACAAATGAATTGTTTCATGTTCAATCCACTTAAATTTGTAAAAATAATTAAATTACTTAATTAATTTATGTTGGGACAACATGAAAGAACTGTGTGGAGCCCAGCATTTTTACAGCATATAATACATTTCCATTAATATAAAATAATAACACATATCTATGAAACAGCACAATGGCTGGAAAGAACCTATGTTTTCTTGTACACGTTCACTGAAAGGTATGTTTCATTGATAAAATCTTGAAGACTCTTAGTGTCACACAGAGATACAGAAAGCACAACTCTGAGGTTTTGTCATCCTTCAAATTCCAATCGTTTTTGTTTACGTCAGCCCTTCAGACCAAACCAGAAAACTACGGCTTACTTGTTCACGTCAGGACGGAAAGCATATAATTTGCATAGCAGTACAAACAAAGGCGTAGAAAGAGCAAAAACTAACAAAACAAGCTGTGGCATCCAGCGGTCATAAAATAGCCCTTTGGGTGGTTATTACAGGTCAAAATCTGTGTAGGTGTGTTTGTCATCCGAGACACACACACACAGAGTTTCCTCTTATCAGCAGCAGTAATAACCACATCGACAGGCAGTAAGCAATTACGAAACATGACCATTAGTCTAATTTAATGAGTGCGAGAGAAGGAGATACAGAGATGACGCAGTCTGCATATTAAAGTTTCTGGTTTCATAGGCTGTTGAAAGTGAGGAGTCTTTTACACTACGCTCAGGTGTAAATGTGCAGGAAACTGTTCCTTCCACTCTTTTACCTGTGTCTACAGACACTCAGATAATGATGACACTATACTGACTTATCATGCAATAAAAATAGCTGCAGTCCACTGACACTGATAAATGGCACACATTCACGAATTACATTAAAGCCATAATAAAATATACTACATCAATGATGTCAAAGTTTATATTAGGACATTCAACTTTAACTAAATTACAGAATCTAAATAACCTGAAGCATGGCATGGTAGCTCAGTGGTTGGCACTGTTGCCTCACAGCAAGCAGTTCACTGCGATTTGAGTCCCAGCTGGATGAGGAGTGAATTGCGTAAACAAAACTGGCTGTAGTGCATGAGTGTGTGTGAATGAAAAGAGTGTGTGGGTGTGGCTGAAAGGTCATCCACTGCATAAACATATGCCAGAGTAATTGGCAGTTCATTCCGCTGTGGCAAACCCTGATAAATCAGGGACTAAGCTTAAGGATAAGTAATCCTTATATAATCACTGCCATAAAATGGTCTTGAAAAGGCAATAATATAATAATTGACATCATAATTCTCATTGGCTGTCGGACCTAACCCTACACACTCGCTCAGTATCTTCATTTGAGTTAAACCACAACTGTGTCTCTCAACCTGGCTGGCAAACTGACATCGTTTTTGGGCAAGAGGTGGTTTGACAGCTTGAATATATATATTTAATTGCTACAAAAGCGTCAGTCTGCAACCCTATTAAATGTAATATTTAGCATACAAATATTATACTTTATACTGTAGAATATTACGTTTTAATAAATAAAATAGAGAAAATGTATGTTTGTGCCACCTTTAAACACTTTGTTGGTGCTAATAAAAGCTATACAAATTTGATGCTCTAAACTTACAGCATAAGTGTACACTTGTATTATCCTATTATTATTAAGAGTCTGGGGGTCGTCTTCGACAGCACCCTTTTATTCACTTCACATGTTAATAATGTCATCCGGTCTGCTTATTTCCACCTTCGAGGTATAAATCGTTTACGACCTTCCCTCACATCTCATTCAACTGCCATTCTTCTTGATAGTTTAGTCACATCCCGTTTAGACTACTGTAATTCTCTTCTGTTTGGTCTCCCTAATAAAAATTTTCATTAACTACAACTGGTACAAAACGCTGCATTCCCCTCTGTCCGTCACATCACACCCATTCTACAACAGCTTTATTGGCTTTCTGTCTTTTTCAGAATTAATTATAAAATACGTCTCACTTTTAAAGCCATAATCTTCCTCCTCCATACCTTACTAGTCTTGTTCATATCGCCACTCATTCTCGATCTTCTTCCATCCACCTCACTGTTCCCCCTGTCCGCCTTGTCACCATAGACTGCAGAGCCTTCAGCCACTCTGCTCCTCAGCTTTGGAATTTACCTTCTCCTGATCTCCATAATTTAAACACTCTTTTAAACTCAAAACACATCTGTTTTAGAACAGCCTACTGTCTTTAATGACCTTTATTGACTATTATTCTATTGATTTTTATATTGTTTTTTATTTGAACTGACTGTCCTTGCTGTCTTGTACGGTGACCTTGTATGTCAAGAAAGGCGCCTTTAAATAAAATGCATTATTATTATTATTATTATCCAACGTTAGATCAATCAAGGCCTTTATTTGTCACATATACCTCCATGTATTCACATACACTGACATATAGTGAAATTGGACCCCCCCCGACCAAACACAAACATCACATTTCAGGGAAAGACAGGTCAATGGGAGGTAGCATTTAGAAAAAAAAGGAAGTAAGATCCAATTCAGGAGAGAGAGGCGAAAAAAAAAGCCAAAAAGATGGCAGTTCATTCCTCTGTGGCGACCCCTGGTTGATAAAGGGACTAAGCAGAAAAGAAAATGAGTGAATGAATGAACGTGAGATGCAATTTGACCTGATTTCACCATTGAAATGTACTTTTGCATTATATTTTATATGAATTTTAAACAGGTTAAAAATTAGTTCAGGAACACCTTACCAAAGAATAAGTGTTTGTATGTTATGTTTTTATTAAAGAGAAAACATCCATTATAATGTACTTTGGTTGGTGTAACTAACTAAAATAATATTTTTGATTAGAATTTAACAGATTAAAAGTAAATTTACACTTCTCATATCAACCGATTGTTAGATTTAGATAAAAATTTATTACATATTTTAACCATTTAAAATGACACAACAAATGTCGTTCATGTTACCTAATGAATTAACAGCTCATTCGCTCTCCTAGTTAACGTGAGCTACGTAATAATATTACTTTTCTAAGTAACGAGTAAAGTAACGCATTACTTTTTTTAAGTTACTTTTTGAAAATGTACCACGAGTTACTTTTTAGCTTAATTAATTAGCTTTTAAAAAATAAATTGCTGAATTAAAATTAAAGGAGTCACAATGAATCATGCAGTCAATAAGAGAATGTGTTTATTATTTTGAACACATCAAAGAAATAGGGGAATGTAGTCTTAATGGACAGTAATTTAACTTAAGACAAATAGTACAAAAGTAGCAAACACATTACTTTAAACTTTCAATAATCAATAATGTATGGTCAGGAAGATAACACAGATAACATTATGTTAAAATTTTTTTATGTATTTTTTTTAAAAGGGCACCTATTTCACCACTTTTTTAAGATGTAATATTAATATTATGGTTCTTCTGAGTGTGCCAGTTTAGGTTCAGTTCAAAACACAATTCAGATTTTTTATTATAATGTGTTAAAAAGTGCCATTTTAGGGGAGTGTACACAGGTCGCTGTTTTAGGGGCGTGTTGCTTCACATGAAAATTAGTTTCGACTTCCCGCCCAACTTAACAAGGGGGCGGAGCCAAGAGCTCCCCCACTTTGTGTATGGCTACAGACAGGCAGACTGAGAGCAGCAACATGAGTGAAAGGATCAGCATTCAGCCGTACATGTACGACTCGGACACAGACCAAGCAGAGACTACAAAATCATTTGTGTCTATGTATAGTTTTACAGCCAGCTGTGTGCTAGTTTAAAGCTCTGAGCTTGTAGCCTACACCGAGACTAATACCCAAACACACTGAATTAACTTTGACTGAAGGGCATCACACACTGGATGCACCGCGACGCGGCACGCACATGACAGTTGAAAGTATCGCACACTTGCGGCGCCGGTGTGTGTCACCTGATAGAAACTTATGTTTAGAATTCAAAAATGCATGCCGCTGCGTGGTGCGACGCTGCTTGTCGCCGAGCGGCGCTTCAGGTGTACGACCTGCTTGAGGCTATAACTAAAGGCCGTCATACACCGGATGCGCCATTCAGAGCCACGACACGACACACCAGACGCGCACATTCACGTTATTTAAAATGAAACTGTTCAGATAACGCTCTGTGGCGCGGCAGAAATATGAACAGTGTCCTGAGCAGGGCCAGTGCGTCCATAGAGGCGACCTAGGCGGCAGAATAGTGAGCGAACCCCCCAGTCCTCACTTTCATCTGCGACACCCACCCCCTCCTTTCTGGTACTCAGTTTCATCCGCGACACCGTTCATTATTTCCAATTGAGGGATGCACACATGAGGCGACGTGCTCGCACTTTCCAGCTGCACCTAGTTAAGATGACAGGGAGCTTCTGTGACCGCAGGAAATACAAACGGCTGAAGTTTAAGGAAGACACAATGAAAAGTACACATGTATGCAAACCCACTAAAACTCACAAACACTGGCGGCGAGGAGAGCGATAACGTTGTGAATGTTGAGCCCAATGAGCCTTACATCTAAAAATAGAGCAAAGGTGTTTCTTTGGTGACGTCGCTTTGACTCACACGCTGAAAATGGCGGATGTGAAACAACATACTGAGGATATGGTAATGCATACCTGTCAATCAATATTGGTGGGCGGGGAGACCGCACTCCTACGTCAAGTTGCGGTCGATCTCAAAACCGCTCCAATTGGTGCACCGTTTTTATGTTGTTAAATTGAAAAAAAAAAAGACTGAGTGTGTTAATATCACCCCAATATGACGGTCTATACACTATACCTACACATATGTCTGTCCAAACAGCTTGAAAAGTAGATTTTTCACCATAGGTGCCCTTTAAGTTAAATGGTGGTGCAGGTTTTACAGTGTGCTGGTAATTGCAGATCTCCTCTATTAAATAAAAGAAACAAAAAAGCAAGCTCTGAAAAAAAACAAGCCTCAGCCAGGTAATAAATAGTAACTCAAAAGTAACATAATGCATTACTTACAGTACCATAAAAAGCAACTAAGTAAGGCAACTTGTTACTTTTGGGTGGAGTAACTCAATATTGTAATTCATTAGTTTCAAAAGTAACTTTCCCCAACACAGGTCGCCACATTGGAATGATCCACCAATTACTGTGACACATTTTACCTACAGAAACCCTTCCTGCACCAAACCTATCCTGAGAGTGCACTATATATAATCAGCTAAATATCATAACTGAAATAGATAATAAATATTATTTTTATAAAAGCAAAATAAAAGTTTTAAACTCGATCCATGCACACTTTACCCAAGAAGCAAGCATTAAAGGGTACAAACATGTAGTTTTTACTATACAATGTTAATCATCCTTGATTTGAGAATTTAAATGACTTTTGTAAATGTGTAAACTGATTACTATGGGAAAAGGCAACAGGTACAGACCTTTGTGCATGAAATACACTTTTACAATCTGCCTAGTTTTAAATGCAGAAAAAAATCTTTCTCTAGAGCCTAGACTGTCTCTCAAAAGTAAACTGCCAAGTCATCATTATTATAAACAGATCTTGTGTGAGACCCCGAAGAACAGGTTACTGTACAAGCACCTGTTCATACAGAAAGTAGCATGTAGCTTAACTGAAATCAACCATCTTTGTAGGCACAACAGTGTAGTTAGTGTTTTAAGACACAGCCCCTACTGTACTGTCAGCTTTTATTCACAGCACAAACTACATTGACATGCGCCCTAGATCAAAGGGCCACTGCTCTGTTGAAGTCAGTGCTGTGTTGTTGTCACAAGTCCTGCACACCTGGTCTCCAGTCATATTTCTAGTCTCTATAGGCACTGGTCACCGATCCTGTTGACTCTTTTAACCTTCAGGCTCAACCCTATCCAGTGCCAGTCGTGAAGTCAAATGAATTATTGACGCCTTTGGCCCCTGACCTGGCAATGCCGTCCGCGCCACCCTAGACAGTCTCAAGCTTTAACCCAAAACTCCCTCAGACAGACAGCACGTGGATGAGTTAATAATAAGTAATGAAGGGAGATCTTCCATTACTTAAGTGACTCTCCAAAACAGACACGACCTTTTTCTGTGCCTGGGCGAAATGAATAAGTAAATCTGTGCAAACAAACTCAAGGAATGAGATAAAGGGGACACATAGGCAGTATAACCACGGACACTCTTCCACTGTACAGTTTCTTTCTAATGCGCTAAAGAGATTAAAAGGTTTGCGTTTCCAAACAGGAGAATGTGATACGCGCGCGCGCTCGATCTCAGTAACGACAATACCCGCCGCTCGCGTGCGCCATTAAAAATTCACACAGGAACAACTTTGCCTGAGTATAAAGCCTGGTGAGGAACATATTGAGGTACTTCTTATTTTCTTCACCCTCAAATCACGCGTGGAACAAAACACCCTTTGGTTAACTTAAACGCTTCTCTTTTCTGTCAGGAGTTAAAGAGATACTTAATATTGGGCTTGATTTACTGTTGGCGCGGGAGACTGAAGAGCGTCACAATCGTCAATCATCTACACTTAATAGCCATTACTAAAATTCTAAGTAAAATATATATATTAAAAGATATAGAATTATATATAAATACACGTAAGCTTCGAAAAATCTTAAAATAATATATACATTATTAAAATAAGTTTAAAATAGCAGCATTCGCTGCATCAACTAACGTAATTGCTCTTGCATGTATTCGCGCGCCAACAACGCGTCAAAACACAGAAGTATGTATCTGCATAAAGTTCAGCATACTTGAAGAAAACAGATTAACTGTGAGAGAAAACGGCAGATGTTTCCAGATTCAGCTTCAGTTTGGCTGAGGGTGGTCGAAGGGTATTCCTAAAACGTGGCGTTGACACTCTATAAAAGGTCTTACATGTTCAAAATCTCAAAGTTTTGCGTTGAAAGTAGTCGCAAATTATAAACAAGTGTATTTTGGAGGACTTACCCTAAAATGGGGACAGCACGGACTGACAGTTCGCAGTAGCTGCAGTAAAGCCTATTTTTCTTTTCCCTTCTCTTCCCTTACCTCAAAAAAAAAAGAAAGAAAAAAAAAACTTGTCAAACCCGAACCAAAGCCGAATCTCTTCCGTGAATTTTTATTTTTTTTGCCCCTGACTCTGACAAATGAAAGGGCGTACCTGGAGGAGGGAAACTAACAAGGGGACGAACTAATTTTGCTACTTCAAACAGGACAGTTGAGTTTTGATGTGATTAATGGGCTAACCCAGATCTTTCTAATGTTGTCCACAGCTGTAACATCAACATTATAACACGAGAATGTCGTTTCACAGCAGAAATCACACTGGGAATCATGCCAGAAGACAGTAAGTTTTGTATGGAGCTTTAAGGGAAGTACTAAAAACTTTAACCCTTCCCTGCACAACATTGGGACGGGTGTCAAAAATCAACCAGGGCTCGGCAAAATGCTGCAGTTTGTGTTACAACATAATTAAAGTGCGTCTAAAACGTGTTATTGGTTTTTATCTTGTAAAATTAATGAATGATAATAAAGTATATCAGTTGTTAACATGTTTCTGAATAAAGAACAGTTGTTGCAATGATATATTTCTAAAGAACACTTTAATTTAACCAATTTAAGCGTATCTTAAATAAGCATACACTGAATGTTTACATAAAAAAGGCTAAAAACCATCCTTGAAAATGAACCCAAGAAGGGAAATAGTGGCCGTTAATTTAAAAAATTACATTTCTGACACTGGCTGTGACAGGGAATCGTTTTTAAATGCCGCAGGAAGTAATATCACCAGGATTCTTGCAAACCAGAATGCATTGTATCGCCATAAATCTTCTTTACCAGCCCTCAGGGGAGACATACAGACAAATGAATCATATCCCAGTACCATCACTTACTAGGATAATCTGTGTTTACAAAAGGCACCGCCTATGTAAAGCAGTTTGAACTGACTGCTTTGTGTGGACTGTGGTCATACTTTAGTCATACCTTAAATCTCTTTGATTATGTTACAAAGGTTATTCTTGGTGATTCATGTTGCATAGAATGGGTTCGCATTTGTGCGATCACCTAAAACAAGTCAATCGTGATTGGTTGAGTGATATTCAGAGTATACTTTAATATGATAGTGTTTAATTTTTGCATTTGGGAAATATGTTTACACAACAGTTGTATTAACGAATATTTACACTTTGCATATAAAGTGTGTCATCTGGAATTGTGATAACTAATCCTAAGTCTCCACTGTGGGTTGTAATGTTAAGTAAATGCACACTTTGCTGATGAGGCATTGACAAACACACTACCATGTACTCCGCCATTGTTGTGTGCCATCTGGAATTGTGGTACTGTAACTAATGCTAAGTTTACACACCACGATGTAGCCAAAAACACAAAAGTTTCTCCCTTTACGCAACATTTTCAAAATGATCTGTAATTACACATCCATGAAAACAACCAAAAATGCTGGGCTATGCCAGGCTAGTATTTGGTGTTGTCACTTTGTAAGTAAACTGTACCAGTAGGGAAGTGGCGACATGCCATCGGCGGGTCAACGCTGGTGTGTATGTACAAATTGCCATGTGTGTAAGATAAGTCTCCACTGTTGGTTGTAATGTTAAGTAAATCCACACTATGCTGATAAAGCATTAGCAATCATTCAAACAACAACACTACCATGTACACAGCCATTGCTGTGTTTGTTTGCACTTGTCTTTAACCAACACCTCCCTAAACACATACTATACATGACATCATTGTTTTTAAAGAGGTTTTGGCTCTTTTTATGGACATATCAATGACGGTGTTTTCAAAACGTAGATACAGTTGAAGTCAAAATTATTAGGCCCCTTTTTATATATATATTTTTTTTTTATATTTGCCAAATGATGTTTAACAGAGCAAGGAAATGTGCACAGTATGTCGGATAATATTTTATCTTCTGGAGAAAGTGTTTTTTGTTTTAATTTCGGCTAGAATAAAAGCAGTTTTGAATTTTTAAAAAAACATTTTAAGGGCAAAATTATTAGCCCCTTTAAGCTACTTTTTTCTCTGATAGGCTACAGAACAAACCATCATTATACAATAACTTGCCCAACTACCCTAACCTGCCTAGTTAACCTAATTAACCTAGTTAAGCCTTTAAATGTCACTTTAAAATGTATAGAAGTGTCTTGAAAAATATCAAGTCAAACATTATTTACTATCATCATGGCAAAGATCAAATAAATCAGTTATTAGAAATGAGTTATTAAACTATTATGCTTAGAAATGTGTTAAAAAAAACTCTTCGTTAAACAGAAATTGGGAAAAAAAGGGGGGCTAATAAATCTGACTTTAACTGTATACATATTTATGTATTTTCAGTCATAAAACACGCTGTTGTCATGTAAACAAACAGGCAGAACACACCTAAAGTGTCTTATTTTGGGCTGAAAACATTGACACGTAAATAAAAATACAATGGCGTACTACAGGATTGTATGTACGTAGGCGCAGTGTTTTTTTTTTTTTCAAAGTGACATCATCTACTGGCATGGCATGCAAACATTTAGCAGTTCTATTTACTTCCACAGACCTATTTATACAATGTTGTCTCCTCTACGCTACCTGACAAAAGTCTTGTCGTTGATCCCAGTTGTAAAATCAACCAATAATAACTGGACTTCTAGTTGATTATTTGGAAAAGTGGCAGAAGGTAGATTGGGAACTGCATCTCAATCATCACAAATTCTGCAGAAGACCTATTGTAACCCACATAGACTCAAAATTCCTCTAGAAATCAGTCAAGTTTGGTAAAGGAAAAATCATGGTTTGGGGTTACATTCAGTATGGGGACGTGTGAGAGTTCTGCAGAGTGCATGGCAACATCAACAGCCTGAGGTATCAAGACATTTGTGCTGCCCATTACATTACAGACCACAGGAGAGGGCAAACTCTTCACCAGGATAGCGCTCCTTCTCATACTTCAGCCTCCACATCAATGTTCCTGAAAACAAAGAAGGTCAAGGAGCTCCAGGATTGACCAGCCCAGTCACCAGACATGAACATTATTGAGCATGTCTGGGGTAAGATGGAGGACACATTGAAGATAAATCCAAAGAATCTTGATGAACTCTGGGAGCCCTGCAAGAACGCTTTCTTTGCCATTCCAGATGACTTTATTAATAAGTGATTTGAGTCATTGCAGAGATGTACGGATGCAGTCCTCTAAGCTCATGGGAGTCATACACAATATTAATTCTTTTTTTTCACTGCACCATGACTTTATATTCTATACTGTACATTATTTCTGTTAAGTGATGAGACTTTTGTCTCAGCAACGTCAGCCCTTACTGTTCTAATTAAATAATTAAATATCAAGGCATGATCATATTTAATTTTGTTAAAATAAGCATAAGCTAGAGGCCTTTGCCTTTCATAAAAGCCACTTCTGGTACCAAATGATCAATAAGAAGTTATTATTTGTTGTTCCTAAAAACGTTGATAGGCGGCCAAGACTTTAGTCAGGTAGCGTATTGTGAACTTCACAAAATATGAAGTTTGTTTCATGTTCTCATGTAAATGCACCCTTAAACTCTGCAAAACTGGTGTGACAGGTCTAAAGTTTAAAATTAAAATCAGATGCAAGTCCTTGAGGCAAATTTAACTGTTTTTCTACAGGCAAAAATTCAAAAGTTTCATAAGTTGTCTATTATTTTCCCTCCAGCTAACCGCACTTTCAAATAAGACCTAAATCTTCATTACTATACCAAAGAAAGCAACGCCCTTCCCCCCAGACCACACCTGCCAAGCAAGTCAACTGCTTTATATTGTGTGTGACATTAAATATGTCAACAAGGATTTCTCATAACTGCAACAGACTTCAGGTGAAACTGTTAAGATCTAAAACTAAGCCGCCATGCAATAGTATATAGTTGAGGGCCTCAGGGTTGTGTCGGGTTACAATAAATCATCTCCATTAAATCAGATGCACCGTAATGTCTACACAAAAGAGTGGGAGAGGTGTGAAGGGAAGCTTATATGGTCAATAAAAAGACAAGGCCAGGTTACCTTAAGAATCAAACAATGCTTTATTTTATTTGCCATCACCTGCTTAGGACAATCATTAACTGTGTAACAGGCTGTATAATTTCATCAGAAAGTCACAAGGCAAAATTAAAAGTAAAACTTCAAAGTGTCTCTTCATTGGCTTAGAATCCGCCATGCTTGTTTGCAACATTGCCAATCAGATTCCAGAACTCCATGAATGTAAGCTGCCCGTCGTTATTCGCGTCCAATGAGCTCATGAGATGATCAATAGTGGCTGGATCAGAGGAATTCTGGGGGCGATAACAGACAGGAAAGACTTTTATATGCGCTTGTAATGACAGTGTCTCCATCTAGCGGTTGTGAGCGGCACTGTGCATTCTTTTCTGCTGAGCTATTGGAGCGAGGGGGAGTTCCTGTTCTGCATGGGTCAAACAGAAAATGCTCTGATGTGGCAGTTTTTCCATTGTCTGCAGGCTAACTTATGTAAACATGCTGAACTGCTTTGATGCACACTAGTAGTGTGAAAACTATCTCTAATTTGTGTGTTCTTCTAGGAAGGATTTTTGTCATTTCCTGTTCAACAAAATATGGCAAACATGTGCCCATAAGGAATTCTTCAGAAGACTGGGATGTGGTTTACTAATAACTCACACCAGATCTCTAAAATAGTGCTCTGGCTCATACTTTTAAGCAAGTATGAATCATTCACAAACACTTTTCTTTTGTAAAATATTATTATAATTGTTTCAAGAAAATATATATATATATTTAATATAAAATAAATATTTAAAAATCATTGTTTAAATTATATGCAACAATATAAAAATTTTAATTTCCTCATTATCTTTTGACATTTGTTTAAATATTTTTATAGTTCCCCCATTTTATTAAATACATTTTGTATTTGTCTTGTTTTTGCCATTATTACATTTATTTTTTTACATTTTCTTTTTGGGCAACAATGACACTGATAAAATAAAGTTTTTAAATGGTTTTACTTAAAACATTATTAGCCGTTTGCATAGAAGTACTTATAAAATAATAATAATAAACTTTATTGTTCTATAGTGGCATCTCAAATCGCTTAACACAGAACAAGGTAAAAAAAAAATTAATGAAAGAGTAAGGATATCCACCATTATAATAATAATAATAAAAGGTAATAAAAAGGACATTTTACAAAGGACGATAAGAAATCATATTAAAGTCATTCTAAAGAGGTAAGCTTTAAGAACAGATTTGAAGACACTAAAAGATTCAGCCTGTCTAATATCTAAAGCACTTTCACTGTAGCTGTAAGCTATGAAAAATAATTTAATTTTATGTTTCTGTAGATTTAATATGTTCTTATTAATATTGGTTTAATTTCCTAAAGAAAAAAATATAGTTAAAGAGTTTATGCAACTATTATTTCTATATTCTATATTTCCCATTATCTTTTACATTTATTTTTACAACTTTTTATATGCATTTATATTTCTCCATTTTATTTAATAAGTTTTGGTATTTTTCTTATTTTTGCCTTTTTTTTTTTTACATATTTAAACTTTTATTAAAATTTTTATACTCTCAGAAAAAAAGGTATGCGAGTTGTCACTGGGGTGGTACCTTTTCAAAAGGTACAAATTTGTACCTAAAAGGTCTATATTAATACCTCAAGGGTACATATTAGTACCTAAAAAGTACAAAAGTGTTCTTCTTAAAATTTGTAGGTACTAGTATATACTTTTGAGGTACCAATATGGACCCTTCAAGTACAAATGTGTAACTTTTAAAAAGGTACCACCCCAGTGACAGCTCACATACCTTTATTGCTGAGAGTGTAGAAGTTGGCAACCGTGATGCTATTTGGCAAAAATAAAGTTTTAAATACTTCATTTCAAGTAAGGAAAATATTTAAAATGGTTTTACTAAAACATAATCCTTCTGTACACAAGTATTTTCATTGTAGCTGTTGAATATTAAAAGATATTCAATTTTATATTTCTGTATGTTACAATTTTCTAATAATCAATGTATTGTTTTTTTTTCTCTGTTGACTTCTAAAGAACTTAGTGGATTCTAAATGAAACCTTTGCGTTTAAGGATGTAGTCCAGACCTGAGGACTACATACAATTTACTATAGGCTAACCTTCAGTAACTCAAAATGCTTACCTTTACAAAGTTTGGTAATTGGGATTTGACCAAGCTTGTAAACTCTTGTTTGCTCAGAGTGCTCGCTGAACCTTCCTTCCCAGCATAAGCCTTAAACTCAGAGACCAGCACATTAATGGCAGATTCCATGATTCTGAGAGATGGAGAGTTAAAGATGAGGCTGAAGATCGACAAGGTTAATTATTATAGTCAAATCTGTCTGACACTTACAACAAGGTTAAATTTCAGCTCAAATTAAAGGGATAGTTCACGCAAAAATAGAAATTTACTCAGTATTTACTTATGCTAGTATTTAAGCTTTATGCTCTTCTTTGTCATGTTGAACACAAAAGAAGATATTTTGAAGAGAGTTGTAACCTGCAACCATTGACTTCCATAGTAGGAAAAACATACTATGGAAGTCAATGATTTTCTGCTTTCTTTAAAATATCTTCTTTTGTGTTCAACAGAGGAAACAAACTCCAACAGGTTTGAAACAAGATCAATTTTACGATGCCAAGTATATGATAAGATAAACCCAATATAAACCCGAAGTATTAGTAAATCATTCAATAAAATAGAAAAAAAAATACTATTAGCTTACCTGAGCGCACAAGTGATGTTCTGGCTGTAGTGTCGTGTAAATGAGCATCTCCGTCCTTATATTCTCTCCACCAGACAGTCAAACTCAGCGGAAAACCCAAAATCACACCCAGAGCTCCCTCACAACAAGTCAGGATGTTCTTATCTCCTGCTAATGTTTCCATAGCAACAGAAAACAGTTGTTTTGTAGCAAAAGAGAGCATCTGTGGTAACCCAGAAGACACAATATGGAGCACGTCTGACAGATTAACAGCACGGACCCCACATTACGGTCTTTGAGCTTCTGAGAAATATACCATTTATATTAACGTTGGTGATTAATTCAATGCAGTACATTTACTCTACACCTCTATCCTGTTTCCTACATGTTGTCAATGGAAAGAGCTGTCATCAGGGAAACTTCATCTGATAACTCCATCCAAAACTTACTCAGCATCAACTGACATGCTGGAATAAATACACACACTTGACCCTATTAGAGGTCAATGTGCCTTTGTAAAGAGTATAAAACAAAAGCGAGGCATATTTAAAAAAAAAAAAAGAGACCATAAACGATGTAGTTTCTCAATAAAGGATAATTCTCAAGGCAATGGTACATGGTTTTAATAATCATCAAAAATTGTTCATATTGATACATTGTGACATTTGGTCTTCCTTTGAAATGGTATTCAATTTCCCATCATCCATCATCATAAATATCACTGTGTGCCGTCTGATAACTTACCTTAAATTACTTTGCCATATTTACAAATTGAACAAGAAAAGGCCATAATTCAATTCATCCCTCCCTTAAAAAGATACAACAAAACAAAAACACACAGCAATAAATCAAATGATCTTGATGATTGATTACAATGGCTCTTTTCCTAGGATAGAAAGAGGATAGAAATAAAACGTCACCACAGTGCAAACTAATCCATTCTTAAAACTCTCGGGTTTTCATTCAAAGTGTTCACTTCAGTACTGTGCTCACTAGTAAAGGCACATAAGCTAACATGTCAAGCTCCTAAAAAAACAAAAGCACAACACACACACATTCAAAGATTTTGTGTTGTCATATACATAAAGTGTAGAGCAGAACTTGAGTTGGGGTAGAAACTGAAAAACTCAAAGTTTACAATGACCTCTAAAACTTCTAGTGAAAACAAAACGTAAAAAGAAACCAGTCTGACTCTAGCTTACCAAGCAAAATCATGAGATCGGTGCAAAGAAACCAGGCCTTTAATAATAAATAAAACTTAAATAAAAAAAATCACATCTAAAATAAAATGAGACATTCTACATTATTTCTAAATGAAAGAGTTCACCCAAAAAAATAATTGACTTTTTTATTTTGTTAAACACAAGATGATATGTTTGAATAATGATCTTATTTTGTGTTTAACAGAAGAAAGAAACTGTTGAAGGTTTGGAACCACTTCAGGGTGAGTTTAACTTTATATTTGGGAGAACTTTTCCTTTTCAGACTAATATAAAGGGACATTCTTCTCCAATCTCATTGCACGTACCCATATAAGCGTTAATTTCGTTTACAACTCTGTATGTGCTAGCAGACCGATCCATCCCAAAGTAAAGCAGTTCCATTCAGGTGGCAACATGACATTTTTACACTGCAAGCAGGAGTCAAAGGGTTTGGCGTTGAAGAACAGGACTAATGGAGGTAGCTTACAACAAAACACCCAAAACACAGGTGGGACTTCACTAATGACAAGACTCTCCTCACACACGCACACACATAGTATTGAACTACATCTACAGTCCATAAAGATCGAGGAAAGTATCATTACTTTTTGCTTTCCTTCACTTGGTGTATCTTCTCCCATTCAAGATTGTATATTACGCAGAGGTGGCGGTGAACTTTAACAGTGCCTCCTTCTCAAACTCCTCCATCTCTTCTTCCAGGGAATCATTGTCATGTTGCTCGTCCGCCAGATCCTCCAGGATATCGGCCACATCCTCTGCGAACTCGCTGAAAAGCATTCTGTCGTGGGCGAAAACACCGCCGCTGAAGAACTGGGCTGTCAGGCGTTTGAGAGACTCCTTGTTTTCTTGAGGAACCGCCTTTAGTTTGCTTGCGTAGATCTGGAGGAGATCCTGAAACTCTGGCAGCTTCACAGGAACGAGGCCTTCTGCGTCTGCGCAGTTGGAAACGCCACGGCAGCCTTCAGCCGGATGTCGGTTCCTCCGGAGCTTTTCTTCTTGGTGTCTCCAGAAGTCCACCTTCTCATGATGGTGCTGATGTTTGGAAGGTTTTGCATCCCAAGGTCTTTCCTTCTGTCGTCGTTCCCGCTCCTGCCTCCTCTCGTCCTTCTTGTGGTCCCACTCTTCTTTGTACTTCACGAGATGCTCTTTCCGTTTGTCTTTGCAGTGTTTCCACTCTTTCCCTCTCTCCGCCTCTCCGTCCTTATTCCAGTCGTGTTCCTTCTTTCTGCCCCATTCCTTCTTGTGCTTCCTCTTCCAGTCTTCCCGTTTGCCCAGCTGCTCCACCTGTTTGGAGAGTCTCTTCTGCATCTCCACCAGGCTCTCCCTCAATCCCTGCTTGTTCCAGCTCGGCTTCTTCATTCCCTCCAGACGTTTCCGGCTCTCCTCCAAAAGGGCTTTCTGACGCTTGAGTTCTTCCTTTTTGTCCTGGTGTTTCTCGGCTTCTGGAACAGAGTCAGCAGTGGAAGGAGGGTCTGAGTCAGGGATTGTTTGTGCGAGATCTTCAGCTGAAGGAGAATGAACAGAAAGAAAAAAACGTGGTCTGTGTGAAATCAAAATTTATGGTTTATTTTTATTCTAGCTCGCATTGATATTATTTAGGTGAACAGTTAATATGTGCACGTCAATTCACTGAAAAAAAAAGTTTGTGTTGGTAATCTTTAATCAATCTTAATTGATCAATTCAATCTTAAGTCTGAGCATTTGCTTCTGCATTTGGAGTGGCAGTCCTTCTCTAATGATGTCAGTTTGACGACTTCAGCCACAATATTTTTAACCCCGCCCTTCTTACCGTTCGTTTACTAAAGAGAATGATGCGCAAAAAAGTAAGCCCCGCCCCCTACTTAACATTCCATTTCAGTTGGATGTACATAAACATACTTAAAAATAAGTTCCAACTTCCATTTCACATGGACTTAAAGGTGCAGTATGTAAATTTGACACCCAGTGGTTGAACTAGGTATTGCACTCCTGGATCAAAACAAAAGCAATCGCCGGTTGCCAGATTGAGTACAGAAGCGAGTGATTTAAACTGTGTTCTAAATAAATAAATGGCTGTATTTAAATTTCTGTCGTGTTTCGTCACAAAGCGTGTTGTTAGGACACGCGGTTACAATGTAACCTGCTCACCTAATGTTTACATTAGTAATATTTATATCATTTGCTAATTAATAACCTAATGTGGAACTGAATCGGTCTCATTTTCAGATCTGATACTGTCCACCGGAGGTCGCATTTTCGGTCACGGATGCATGCTTTAGAGCCTTTCTGAATGAATGAATGAATGAATGAATGAATGAAATGCACTGTTTTCTAGCAAGGTGTGCTGAAATGTAATTGGCTAAACTGGCATTGTGCAGGTTAAATTTATATAAACAAAGACAGCGGTCCGGCGTGGAAAAACCATTTTCGAAGCAGAATATCTGACTTCAGCATAGTTTTTCAGATAAACAAGTATGTTCACTCAGGATGTTTCTTAAATATCTGCACACATATTATGGTATTTTTATGCTTTAGAAGAGTCAAAAACTTAAATACAGCACCTTTAAAACTTTTAAATAAAGTAGACTATGAAGACTTTCCATATTCATGTAGGGCTAAAAAAGGGCTTTATTAAATTATTAAAATATTATTAAATCAAATAAGTAATTAATTTCAGATTAAAACAAAAACAGAATACTAATAAATGCTAAAGTGACTTTTTGCAACAAATGCCGCAATGCAAAAAAATATATTAATAGATAAATAAATAATAAATATTAGTGTTTTCATATAAAACTTTCAGTCAGGTTTAGATGACAAAAACTTATCTAAATATCCAAATGTACAAATTAAAGAAATTTGTGGGAATATATTCTAATCTATAAAAATACATTAGTAATACTGTGAATAATAATTGATTTTAAAATAAATAAATATTTTAAAATGGCAATTTATTTCTGTGATGGCACAGCATATCTTTCAGCATCATTACTCGAGTCTTCAGTGTCAAATGGTCCTTCAAAAATAATTCCAACATGTTGATTTTCTACTCCAAAAAAACATTTCATATTATCATTAATGTTGGAATCAGAATCTGGGAAATGTGGTACACTTTTGATTAACAGAAAATCTAAAGGACACAGTTCATTTAAAATGCACATCACTTATAACAAATGTCTGAAGTGTCACTTTTTATTAAATACAAACATCCTTGTTAATATTATTAATTTCTTTTAAATGATTTTAAGATGGTAGTGTAATGGCACACAAAATATAGCTCACAGCCCCTCCATCATCTCGGTAACCTTTTACATTTACAATCAAAGCCCTATCCAACCCTTCCTAATTTAAATGTAGACCTCTATAATTCAAATACAATTCATGTGCCGCTCCTTCACCCTCTCTCTCTCTCTCTCGTTTTACCTGTTAGTTTTGTAAGCTCAGCAACTCTTGCTCTCAGCGTTTGTAGTTCCTCCTTTAATCCAGGCAGTTCAGACAGTTGTTCTTTTAATTTAATGTTCTCGTTTTCCAGCGCTCCTTTTTCATTGCTGTGCGCTTGTGATGCCATCTTCAGAGCCTGGTCCAGCTCCTCTTTCTGTGACTGAACATGGAAAAGACAAAGAAAGGACAAAGTCAACAGTCTGACAACACTCTCTCAATACTTGAGAATATGGTAATTAGTAAATAGCATGATATTAAATTGGAAATATTTATATATACACAAGTTTCCAACCTCAATCTGGGCCTCCAATATATTAATTTGTTTATTCTCTTGAGCAAGTTTGTCAAGAAGTTCCTGGAAACAGAAATACAAGTCAGAGAAGGCCAAAGGTGAAATAATGTACATGTTGATTAATAATCATAAAACAGGTAACGCACCAACCTGGTCACTTAATTCTGTTCCGTCAATATCATCTGAGAGAGAGAGAAAAAATGGATTTGTAATGTTTGAGATTTTACAGGTTGAATTATACAAGTAAATTATTATAGGGGTTAATGTTAAAAACTCAAATGCAAAAAAAAAAAAAAAAAAAAAATGAAACGCCAAAGTCAATGAAGTTACTGCAAACATTGTTATCGTTTCTTTTCCTGGATATCTGATCAAACACACCACAACACACTTTAAAAGGCATTAATTCTATGTTAAATCACAGTTTTTGTCTCAAACAGTTGCAACAATGATATGTAACAAGCAAGATTTAATTTTTAAAAATGGCTTTCTGTGATATTGCAGGTACTGACTGTGTGCTTTATTTGCTATTAAATGTTTCTTAAATTGAAAAAAACTTTTTTTTAATGGACATTTTGAAAGCAAAGAGAGATAATTTACCTTAAATAACGTAAAAGAAACATGAACATTAAAACAAACAAGTGTATTACATGACAAGTATCAGCCAGTGTGTGCTTTTAATAAAATTTAAATTATTTAATATTTACAAACTATATTATTAACATCCATTTTGTCTTGAATGCAGTGTGCTTGCAGAGAAACCCCGCCGACATGCTCTTCTGATTGGCTGTGACACCTAACAGACAAATTGCTTCTCGTTGGAAACTGGTACTAAATATTTCTTTTTTTATGATGATATTTTCATTCATTAGTCAATACAAAAAAATATATGCATCATGATTTTACAAATATTTTGTTAACACACAATGCCCGAATCACTTGGGGCGTCAGTGTCAATGCTTCCCATTCACTTTGAACGGGTGATGTCAAGCGTTTTCCGAACTGAATCGTGGATACGTCAGCCTAGCTGCAGTAGTTGGGAATTTCTCAACTTTTCAAGTGCCAATGGAAGCGTCAGCCAATCAGATCGCTTTATGCAAATACCCCAGCTCAGGCAGTAGCCGATTGCAGACTAATTTTATTAGCTGACACTGCTATGACAATCAAGTCAGCTCTAACTTCAGACACACCCTACTTCAAGCGTTGACGCTGAAGCCCCCTTGTAAATTTGGGGTCTAAGTGTTTTCAACATTATTGAAAGATTATGTAAAATGAATGACTATCACATAAATAAATCACATTTTTAAATATATTAAAACATAAAGCAGTTGTTTTTACCTATAATAATATTCCGTAATAATTACTGTATTTTTCTTTTATTGGCTTCTTTCAAAACAATGAAAAAACTAATTTTTGATTCATTGATGTGCAAATCCACATCAACAGTTCTATACAAAACCCTCATCAATATCTTTTCATGTTAACCCTGTCATAATCTACAATACGCCAGGTTCAGACTATACACAATATCAGCCCACATACGTTCAACGTAAATCACAATAAGTGTCAATGATGCAAGAATTATCATTTTAATTTATATTACGAGAACAGCAACCAAAGGCAGATCTGTAATTAAACCTGGTAAATGAAAACAATATCTATATACAATTTTATTTTTGCTTCTGCTTTTATGGTGTATCTACTTCTGTTAACAAGACAACCGGTACAAAACACAACACTTGGGTAGACATTGTTTGTTTACGCTGTTGTTTCTAGTAGTCAGTCCACCTTCATAATGTCAATAAAGGTAGTTGTTTAGAGACTGTGATGATCGAGGCAGACAAAAGTGTGTAGTAGTGTAATCTGAAGCATGCATTAGTGTCAGCAGAATCTCAGCCTTGAGCCATTTCAGGGTCAGACGAGCACTAAAGGGTGATGAGTGTCATTTCTAGCCACAAGTAGCACCAAATTTGGTTTATTTGATTGTCCTGAACAGCGGCATACAACTGAAGACAAAATTAACAGCCTGTCTTGTAATTCTTAAGTGGAGAGAAGCCACATTTTGAAACAATAGCTTTAATAGTAACGCTTAAATAATGCTCCATTAGTTAATGTTCATGCATTTACTATCAACAAACATTTAGTAATACATCAATGTTTATATTTTTTTTATATAGTAATACACCAGCAAAAAATTAGTTATACTTTTATTACTATTATGGTACTTATTCATTTTTATTGATGTTTAGTTAATGTTATTTTGAATTAAAGTTAAGTTGAATAACGTTACAACTCAGAGTTAGCAAGCACAACTTTGGATGATAATAATGCATTAGTTATTGTTAAACTACGGTTAATAAATGCTTCACGAGATTATTCATACTTGAACTAATGGAAAAATGTTTCGTTTTAATAACTAATTTCTAATAACTCATTACTTTTATCTTTGCCATGATGACAAGACATAACATTTCACTAGATCTTTTGCAAGAAACTAGTTTTAAGCTTAAAGTGCTTACAGGCTTAACAAGATTAATTAGGAAAGTCTTTGGATAACATTGGTTTGTTCTGTACACTGTGAAAAACACTGGGTTCCACTCAATTTCCTCATGTTGTCCAAACATAATTAAGTTAGCTTAATTTTTTATAGTTAATCCATTTAAATGTGTAAAAATGATTAAGTTGTCCAAAAAAACTTTGAACAAATTTTTTTTTACATTTTTACATAAGTAGTTTAAAAAAGCAGCAAAAGTCATTTTTAAATGTAGCCAAGTCAAAAAATAAAAAATAAAGTTCTGAAGGAGGCTAATAATATTGACCTTAGCATTTTTAATATATACTGTACTGTATATAAACACAGTTGAGGTCAGAATTATTAGCTCTTTTGTTAAAAAACATTTTCCCCCAATTTCTGTTTAATTCAAAGAAGATTCTAGCTAAAATAAAACAAATAAGAAAAAAAAATTCTAGGAAATACTGTGAAAAAATCCTTGCTGTTAAACATCACCTAGACCAGGAATGGGCAAACTTGATCCTGGAGGGCCGGTGTCCCTGCAGAGGTTTGCTCTAACACTAATCAAACACACCTGAACACACTAATCAGTGTCTTCAAGATCACTAGAAAGCTACAGGCAGGTGTATTTGATTAGGTTTGGCGCAAAACTATGCAGAGACACCAGCCCTCCAGGATAAACTTTGCCCATCCCTGACTTAGACTATATTTTGAGAAAAAAAAACATTTCACAGACTAATCATTTTGTCTTCAATTGTACATTTGTGGAGACATGTTTGTCCAGCATCTCCAAAGTATCTCCAGTGGCACAGAAACTGAACATGGTTAACTTGTGAAAAGTAGAAGAAACCAGCTGATAAGCCCCGTAGTAAAGCAGTGCATGATGAATGATGAAGTAGGCTGGTGACAGAGATTGCCCTCCAGTGTATAAACCTATTTTTTGAAGGTTGAGTTAGTGATTTGACCAAACTCTATCATTAGAGCCGAAGGGCAACTACTATCCACAGCTCAAACACAAGCATATAGTGCCACCTACAGTAAAGCAGCTCACACCATACACCTACCATCAGCCAGGTCAAAAACAGAACCTGCAGGCACAATAACATCAACGCAACCATTGAAAACAGCAAATGAATGCTCTTTCTTCATAGCACAATGTGGCATGTAATAAATACTAGAAATATGAATTATGTGATGTCATATGCAAATGATTTGACCAATACTAAAATGTGATTTAGATTTGTGACCCCCCCCCAAAAGAAAAAACTTGCCTGAGAAAAAGAAGGACCCCACGCAGAGCAGGACGAGAGCGCCCACTATGAGCTGATTGAGAGAGAAACCTCGCTTCTCCTCCTTTCTGGCAGGTAGGTTAAACTCCTCCTCTTCTCCTTCCTCTTCCTCCTCATCAGAGCTGCGCTTCAGCACTATGGTGGGTTGAACATGTCTAAATCGCAGACCATCATCATCATCTGCTGAGGAGAATGCCGGAAATTCAGCACCAAGAGATTCTACATGTCAAAGAAAACAGACAGAAATGAGACAAACAGAAATAAGGTTATAATAATATAATATAATATAATATACAGGGAGTGCAGAATTATTAGGCAAGTTGTATTATTGAGGATAAATTTTATTATTGAACAACAACCATGTTCTCAATGAACCCAAAAAACTCATTAATATCTAAGATGAATATTTTTGGAAGTAGTTTTTAGTTTTAGCTATTATAGGAGGATATCTGTGTGTGCAGGTGACTATTACTGTGCATAATTATTAGGCAACTTAACAAAAAACAAATATATACCCATTTCAATGATTTATTTTTACCAGTGAAACCAATATAACATCTCAACATTAACAAATATACATTTCTGACATTCAAAAACAAAACAAAAACAAATCAGTGACCAATATAGCCACCTTTCTTTGCAAGGACACTCAAAAGCCTGCCATCCATGGATACTGTCAGTGTTTTGATCTGTTCACCATCAACATTGCGTGCAGCAGCAACCACAGCCTCCCAGACACTGTTCAGAGAGGTGTACTGTTTTCCCTCCTTGTAAATTTCACATTTGATGATGGACCACAGATTCTCTATAGGGTTCAGGTCAGGTGAACAAGGAGGCCATGTCATTAGTTTTTCTTCTTTTAGACCCTTTCTTGCCAGCCACGCTGTGGACTACTTGGACGCGTGTGATGGAACATTGTTCTGCATGAAAATCATGTTTTTCTTGAAGGATGCAGACTTCTTCCTGTACCACTGCTTGAAGAAGGTGTCTTCCAGAAACTAGCAGTAGGACTGGGAGATGAGCTTGACTCCATCCTCAACCCGAAAAGGCCCCACAAGCTCATCTTTGCTGATACCAGCCCAAACCAGTACTCCACCTCCACCTTGCTGGTGTCTGAGTCGGACTGGAGCTCTCTGCCCTTTACCGATCCAGCCACGGGCCCATCCATCTGGCTCATCAAGACTCACTCTCATTTCATCAGTCCATAAAACCTTAGAAAAATCAGTCTTGAGATATTTCTTGGCCCAGTCTTGACGTTTCAGCTTGTGTGTCTTGTTCAGTGGTGGTCGTTTTTCAGCCTTTCTTACCTTGGCCATGTCTCTGAGTATTGCACACCTTGTGCTTTTGGGCACTCCAGTGATGTTGCAGCTCTGAAATATGGCAAAACTGGTGGCAAGTGGCATCTTGGCAGCTGCACGCTTGACTTTTCTCAGTTCATGGGCAGTTATTTTGCGCCTTGGTTTTTCCACATGCTTCTTGCGACCCTGTTGCCTATTTTGAATGAAACGCTTGATTGTTCGATGATCACGCTTCAGAAGCTTGGCAATTTTAAGAGTGCTGCATCACTCTGCAAGATATCTCACTATTTTTGACTTTTTTAGAGCCTGTCAAGTCCTTCTTTTGACCCACTTTGCCAAAGGAAAGGAAGTTGCCTAATAATTATGCACACCTGATATAGGGTGTTGGTGTCATTAGACCACACCCCTTCTCATTACAGAGATGCACATCACCTAATATGCTTAATTGGTAGTAGGCTTTCGAGCCTATACAGCTTGGAGTAAGACAACATGCATAAAGAGGATGATGTGGTCAAAATACTCATTTGCCTAATAATTCTGCACTCCCTGTAATATAATATAATATAACAGTGGTTCTCAAACTGTGGTACGTGATCCACTAGTGATACGCGGAATTCCTTCTAGTAGTACGCGGAGGAATCAAATATGTCATATGCAAATGCTACATATATTTAAAAATGTATCAAAAATGGTTTATATATGAATATGATATTGTCACGCTGGTAGACAGGGAAGACAGAGATGGTTACCCTTTCACAAGGTTTATTCAAAGATATCATATAAGTATCACACAAACAGTATGGCAAGCAGATGTAGAGTGCTAGCGATCACGCTTTAAGCACCGCGGGTAGGAGCTTGGGTGTTGATAGCTCGCTAGTGCAGCTCGCTGTAAAGACAGCAGGTGATCACAGGGACATACACGGTTCATCAAGGGGACGGAAGATCCCAAGTCAAACACCACACAAGCCTTCGCCTTGTTGAACACAGTGAGAGGGATAGAAGTGGTTAGCGTCCAAACCTCCGTAGGTGATGATAAGGCATACAGTTCATGAGAGTGAATACAGATCTTCAGTCAATGTCAGATAAGTAAAGACACTTCCCTTTATCAGTGCAATGTACACAAAGACTCAGAAGGAACATCCATTAAAGAGGAGAAGACAAGGGAGCTTGGAGGAAGACAACCATCAGACTTCAATACCGGCCGATGAGTGAACGGGGGAGGTTCACATGATTGTTTGGGACTGGTTTGAGGTGGTGATCTATGATTGGGTGAGCAGGAACGAGCCGGGAATGAGACACATATAGCCTATATTTATGAGGTCCAGGCAATATTTCCAGGTGTTGATAAATAGGCTACTATTTGTTAATACTTTACATTTAAGTACAGAAGTTTTTTTTTTTTTTTTTTTAAGAACAGTAACCTACTATTTTAACTTTTAAAAGCACATTTTAATTTAAATGTTGACGTTTTTATCTATTTTATGTTTTGTTTTTTTACATACAAGCACAGTACAGTGTTAATGTTCAAATTATTTATAATGTTTAAAGTGGATGACAATAATAAATATTCTTAATAATAGGATTAATCCACCTCATTTTTTCACTACTATATTTCAATTCTGATAAAAAAAAAGTTTGAAAACCACTGTAAAATAACATATGTAGTCAAACTCAAGGACAGTTATTTACTGCTAAATAAATAAAAAATATCTAAAAAATAAATAAATAAAAGCTAAATTATCTTCCAATATAGATAAAATAAAAAAAAGTTTAATATTGTTGTCTTCAGCTTGAAATAAGATTATTTTATTTACCCTATTGGCAGATACTTTTGCTTGTTTTTAAGAAAAACCTACTTAATTTTGAGGCCCCTTTAATTTAAAGGTCGCCTGTTTTAAAGCTTTTACAAGATGTAAGATAAGCCTTTGGTGTTTCCAGAATGTGCCTGTAAAAAGTTTTAGCTCAAAATACCCATCAGATTATTTATTATCGCCTCCAGAATCTGCTCATTTTGGTGTCTGAATACATTGTAGCTGTTTTTGTAGCCTGTGGCTTTAAATGTAAATGAGCAGCTTTTCCCCGCCCACCGTTTCCATGTGCATGTCTGCACTGCATCATGCGTTACGTCAGATAAACAGCACAGTGACAGAAACAGAGTCGGATGAAGCTGAAATACAGCTCGTTAGTCAAAAATACCAAGGAAGTTTATTTTATGTATAGGTGGCAGAGTTTATTCAAGCCTTTTTAAAATGACGAGTCTCACACAAATGCCGTTTGCAGTACACACACACACACACATATATATTAGCATTTACTGACACCATGCAGCCATGGTGATTATAGCGATTAAGAATTACAGTGATTTTACTACAAACATGCTGATTTAAAAACATTTTAAACTTATAAAAATAACAAATATTTTAACAATAAATTAATTAAACTATAAACAAGGTAAAAACGTTAAGAAAATTTTTTTTCACAGGGTTTAAATACATAATGCTGAAAATATTTTAAGTAATATATAAAATGTATATATGTGATTTTATCTTTATGCTTATTCATTCATTTTTTTTTCCGTCATAGTCATTAAATTTGCCACAGCGGAATGACCTGCCAACTTATCCAGCATATGTTTTACGCAGCAGATGCCTTTCCAGCTGCAACCCATCACAATGAAACACACATACACACTCTCACACACATACACTACGCCCAATTTAGCTTACCCAATTCACCTATAGCGCATGTCTTTGTACTTGTGAAAGAAACCGGAGCACCCGGAGGAAACCCACGCAAACACGGGGAGAACATGCAAACTTCACACAGAATTGTCAGCTGACCCAGCCAAGGCTCAAACCAGCAACCTTCTTGCTGTGAGGCAATCGTGCTACCCATTGCGCCACCATGACACCCATTTTATGTTTATTTTTAATATAATATGAGTGGTTTTACTTTATATAGCTATATCTGTAAAAATAAATATGCTATTAAAATATACTTTATACATTAGACATTTTCTGTATTATAAATTAATCATATATTTAATATTTATAACGCTACTAATATGAGCACTATATATATATATATATATATATATATATATATGCATATACATATACATATACATACATACGTACGTACATACATACTCAAACACTTCGGATCCCATTTTGGTCTCTGCACCCAGTTAAAATTACAAAAGCAATGTAATATGTCTTTAATGCTTCAAATAGCTAAAAATAAAAACAAAATGTAATAAAATATTTTTTTATACAGAATATGGGTGAAATAATGTTCCATTGTAATTTAGAGTATGATAGATTTACAACTATACATACTAACAAAATTTAAATGAATGAGAAAAAACTAGTGGTTTGCCAGTTTCTTTGCCAATTACTCATTAAAATGAATTAGTATTTTGGTACTGCACTGTGATGCCTGATTTGAGTCTTTAAATACATCATTAAATGTTTCTTCTAGGTATAAAAATTTAAATGTTATATAAACTATTGATATGCTGAATGACATATCGTCTTCTCTAAATAAAACATTTCTGAGCAATTTGATTGCACACATAATACAACTAAACATGTGGATTAAGACTGTACCTGGTTCTCTGATCATTTCAGGGAATTTCTCAGGCAGCTCGATGTCTTCTTTCTCAAAACTAGGCTCCTCCTCAGTCTCAATGGAACCAATGGTTTCTGGATATGGGCTGTCAGGGGCGGGGCTTTCCAATGTGGTCCCAAAACCAGTATCATCTTCAGTGGGCGGAGCCAGAGGGGGGGTTTCAGGAGCAGGATGTACATCAGCATGAATATCAAGCACAGGGATTGCAGAATCACCCCTGATAGTGTGGGCGTGGCTTATCTCAGCTGAAACTTCAGGGGTGGAGCTTAATTCTCTGAAGGGTTCGGGGGTGGAGGTGATTTTGGGTTCTAGTTGAGGAGAAGGGCTTTCTTGGATTGGAACATGCTGACTAGGGAAAACATCAGTAACGTCCTCTTCGGTGGGCTCATCAAGGACCGACTCCTCTGAAAACTGGAAGGCTGATTCTGTAGCGATGCTGAAGGGAATGGCACCCAGCAGATCACTGTCCGGTGGAGAACTGGTGATGGTGTCATGGATGACCGGAGCATGGATCTCAGGATCAAGCTCAACCTCGAGAGGAGCAGACGCTGCCATTTCCTCAAAGAAATCTGGGGATGTTTCCTGGCAAATCTGGAAATCAGACAACATAATATTGTTTTGTTTTAGAAGTTTAGCATTAAGAAACAACTAAACTGTGCCTCAAATTGTCATAACCACCACCTTTAATAGGATTAGCATGTAAATTACCAAAAGAAAAGAGGTGTGAAATATTCAAAGAAATACTGTCGTCTCTGTCAGATGTAATTAAGCACACACCTAAACAAGTGCTATTATCACATTTTAAACTTCCATGACATAGAAGAACAGTTTATGGTCCCCCGGCAAAGAAAGTTTCGTTACGTTCATATTACCACAAAAGCGTCAAAATTCACTCTGTCCCCCTGCCCCACCGCCGGTGAGACCATCATTGACACTGATGATCAAACGTTTAAATGTTTTCTAGCAATTTGTGTGTTGAAGTGTTAGTCTAATTTCAACATGTGATTTATATGAGACCTTCACTAGTACTGGTCTTAACAGTAACATTTATTTGTGTGCAGCCTAAATTACAAACTGGGAAACCCACCACAGCAATAATCAACCCCTGCTTCATTTTGCTTGGGAAATAACGTGGTTGTAACCAAAGTTTAGAGGGACTGCTTGAAAGCAATGGACTTCTACATTCTAATTTGTTGCCACCGAATCACATCACAGCTCATTACCATTAAGCTGGCCTTATTTCAACTCTTGACATCTATACTGCCCAATACGGACCACTCTGCTGCCCACATTGAAAATTAATCCCTTCCGCCGTCTTTGACGTCCATGACGGCGGTGGTGTGAACACACGGTTATATATACAGTTTTTACAACAGCCCTTTTTCCTGTAGTGTAAAATTGTCAATTACAAAGAACGTATTGTGGAATGCAAATTTTCTAAGGATGTTCAAGATTTTTTGTTGAACCATTAATGCCAATAAGAGTCTTTTGCACCGGAGGAACTTTTTCACAGTTCTTAGAATAGGGGTGTCAAGCTTTGCAGCCCTGCAAAATTTAGTGCTCCAACACACAAACCATGTAGTTTTTAAATAAGCCTAAAGGGTTTAATTAGGGTTGAAGCTAAACTATGCAAGGATATTTCCTGACACTAGGGTCTTAGAACTATTGTGGCAATTACCAGCTTTTTTGGTGTGTTCACAATGCAGGAACTGGAAACAGGAACCAGATCCACAATTTGGGGGAGCTAAATTAGCTCCTACTTTAAGGCTGGGTCTAATCCAACACAATAGGAACTACAGTATCACACTACAAGTATCATCTATTTTGGTGTTTTAGTCAAACGCAAACTTTCTCCATTCCATTACCATCATCACAAAACACACAATAAACACACAACTTCAATTAAATCATCCTCAACCCTTCAGTTGTTGATTTTGTTGAATGCTGTGCTTGATTCCACTGTTGACTTGCAACAGTTCTTATTGAACTGGCCATAGAGGCTATTTCCTATAATTGAGTTCCTGTAATTAAATGGTGCAAAAGCCCATATGGGAGTGCATGGATGTTAAAGGTTCTTTGAAGAACCAAAGACCAGATGGGAATAACAGTGCTATAAATAAACAGTGATACTAATGGCGATACTTTTTTCAGTAATGAGTAATCAAAAAAATTACTGTTTTCATCCGTTACAACGCAGTTACCGTTACTGACGGTAAAATGTTCTCCCTGTGTTCGTGTGGGTTCCCTCCGGGTGCGCCAGTTTCTGTTCCAAAGACATGTGGTAGGTGTGAATTGGGTAAGCTAAATTGTCCATAGTGTATGTGTGTAAATGAGTGTGTATGGATGCTGTCTAGAGATGGGTTGCAGCTTAAAGAGCATCCGCTGCGTAAAACATATGCTGGATAAGTTGGAGGTTCATTCTGTTGTGGCGACCCCAGATTAATAAAGGGACTAAGTAGAAAAGAAAATGAAGGAATGAATGAATGAATGAATGAATATCTAGATATATAGTTGAGGACATACTGCTGTTGTCTCTCACATCGTCCCACAACAACATTACAATAGAGTAGACTAGTGTTTAATGTTTTATATTTACTTTATAGTCATTTGACAATATTTTTAAGTAAAGCAATAGTTACTTTTCCCTGCTAATTAGTTACTTTTATAATTATGTAACTCAGTTACTAACTCAGTTACTATTTGTGAGAAGTAACTAGTAACTATAACTAATACTCTTTTAAAAGGAATGTGCCGAACTCTGCCAAAGATGCCAGTAAAGAAACATTGTTTTAAATGCGTTACTTGCAAATCACTTGCAAAACGCCACTCATAATTCACAAAGGTTGTATTTTTAACCAAGTCAGATTTATGCAGTGTGAGTGAAACACAACATGCGCAAAACAAATACTGTGAAGACAGGAGTGAACGTGATGCGCTGTACATACCGGCGGTGGAGCACTGACCTGCTGACCTTCCTCTGACAAAACGGGCTCCAGTATTGGAGTCTCAGGGTCGTGTGACCTCGCCTCCAAAAAGCTGCCTGAAATAAACACAGTTTCTCATTACAAAACCTATCTCATGTTAGGCCTATAATCTTGAGTTGAAATGACGCAATTTTATTATATGGTCTGACAATTTGTGTTGGGACAACAAGAAGAAATTAGGTTATATCATTAGTTTTTACAAATGTAAAACTCAAGAATTGTGTCGTTTCAGCTTATTTTAAATAAGTAGTTTGAACAAACAGCAGACATAATTTTTTAAGTGTAAGCAGTACATGTGGTGAAGTTTTTTCCTCGCCGCTGTCGCCACTGGCTTGCACGGTTTGGGATCTGTAGAGCTGCGCAATTGCTCTTCAGTGTTTGGACTCTCAGTAGTGATTATTAAACCACACTGAACTAAGCTAAACTGAACTGATCTGAAACTCTGAAAATCGAACTGACACTCAATTTACTATAATCTTGAACGTGAAGCTGCTTTGACACAATCTACATTGTATAAGCGCTATACAAATAAAGGTGAATTAAACTGAATAAATTAACAGACTACCATAATACTGTAAGATTTCATGAAATTTGATCAAAAATACAATAAAAACAGTGATATTCTTAATCTTAAATATTACCATTAAAAGAGTAACATTCGAACTACACAAACCTGCTATATCCTCTGACAGACTGGGTGCATCCCCAATGCTTTCAGTCCCATCATCCACTGGTGCTGCAGGGTCAGCGGCAACCTCCTAAAAATCAGCAAAGCACACATTATTCACTACCCACCCCGAGTCATTCATAAAAATAAACCCATGACGTCACTGACACAAGCATTTTGACAATGTGGTTTGCAGACCTCTGGGGAGAGAAGAGTCCAGCTGTTACTGGATGACCCGGTGCTGCCGGTGCTGTTATCAGACATGGCCCTCCTGTGGCTCTGCACAGCACCTAGGCTATAATATGAAGAAAACCACAAGCAGAACGATTAGCTTACTAACAGTGTCTACTGACCTGCACAGACCATCAGTAATACGAGTACTAGCATTCATCAGGTAGGGTTTTAAGTATGCACTGATTTCATAATTCCACCTACACACTAACACACTGATGGCTTAAAGGAGTCGTTCACACAAAAATTTACTTTTCTGTTAATTTACTAATTTAATCTCAGGACATCCAATATGGCTGGATGTCTGTATTTTTGTATTCTGCGATATACATAGCGATATGAATGCAATTTCACTAGATAGGTTGAATAAATGTCTGTAAAGAATCTATAATTTTACATGACTCTGTAGGGGAGTGAATAAAATAAAATAAACAGTCTACAAGCATAGAAAATTCAATAAAGAAAAATATGCTACTTAAATAAACTGCATTTTATTGCATTTCGAAGTGTCAAAATGTATTCAGGTATACAGTAATTGAATAATCAAATGTAAAATAATACTGCATAGTCTTAGTTTAATAAACAATTCCATAAAATTAATCGAATTAATTTTTCAATGTTACAAATGATACAACTTCTTACGCCTGAATGCTTTTCAAACCCTCACGCAGTCACAGGCCTCAAAGAAACAATTGCGAAATGATCAATTATAATCCAGACTCAACATTGCGAATACTCGTGATGTCACTATTGCGAATGATCACATTGCGATATCGATGCTGAAATGGACCAGGGGAGGCCCAAGTCAGAGCACTCACTCTGGTCCCCCAGGTTCTGCGCTAGTTGGGGAAATTCCAAATTAAACCAAAAAAAAAGTATTACAATTGGCTTAAGATTGGCAAGCCAATCTCAATTGGCAAGCCAAAATTCAGGACATTGAAACCAGCAAAACCTGGGGAAAACAATTAATAAATAAAAAATAAATAAATATTGATGCTGAAACGATATATTGTGCAGCCCTAACATCCATGATGAAGATTTAGGTGCCTTTTTTTTCTTCAGCTCATCAGATTTTTAGCAAATAAAAGTGTCAACATGTCAAAACATGCTAAACAAAATAAACACTCGTGACTTCTGATGATACATTAACAAAACCAGGCTTAGCTTAAGCCAGGACTAGACCTTAGTTAAATTAGGCTATTTAAGCCACATTTATAAAATAGAAAAATACATTACTGATGTGCATCGGAGACAAAAAAATGACACTGCCATATTTTAAGACATCTCACTCCAAGTTATTTTCAGTTGAGAGAGCTCAAATATGCAATATAATCCAAGACTAGCCTTAAACCTTGTTTGTGAACCGGGCATATAAGTCTTATGTAGTGAAATGATTGGTCGGTCTGTGCAGGAATGTTCCATAAGTTTATCATTAGGAGGCATGTGTATTGATTTAGTTTTGCTTCTAAATATTTATATTTATTTGACTCTCAAATTGGGGAGACATGATGGTGCAGTGAGTAGCACTGTCGCCTCACAGCAAGAAGGTCAGCAAGAAGTCAGTTGGCATTTCTGTGTGGAGTTTGCATGTTCTTCCCGTGTTCACGTGGGTTTCCTCCAGGTGCTCCAGTCCAAAGACATGCAGGATATGTGAATTGAATAAGCTAAAGTGGCCGTAGTGTATGTGTGGGTGTGAATGCAAAAGTGTATGGGTGTTTCCCAGTGCTGGGTTTTGGCTGGATTGGCATACGCCCATAAAACATATGTTGGATAAGTTGGCAGTTCATTCCCCTGATGAATAAAGGGACTAAGCCGACAAGAAATTAAATGAATGAATGACTCAAAGTGCCAGCAGGCATAGACTTGTATTTTATGAATGACTAAAAACACCATTTAAGCCAACAATCTCTTTAATGTTCTACTAAAAAACCGTCAGCTACATCTAAGATGTCATGTAAAACAAGAAATTAACCCAAAAAAAAATGGCTTTTGGACTTTAAACGGTCTACTTTTTTTTTAAATGCCAACATTTTAAACTTTATGGTGTAGTAATAACACTTCTAAGTTTAGCCAGATGACAAAAATCAAGACAAAAAGTTTGTTTTAGTTCCAACTTTTCCCAAGTGCTTGTAATTTTGCTTTTATAAAGCCATGATATACCAACTGGGGCTGCACGAAATTGGAAAAATCTGATATTGTGATATTTAATTTTTCTGCAATATAAATACAGTTTCACATGATAGTTTGAACAGCTCTATTTGGCGGTTTTCTGACCTAACAGCATTACAGTATTCAGGTACAGAAATGTAATAATTTCAATGAAATAAATGCTTTTCTTACTTCGCTTTGTCTCGTTTCTAGTCTGAATATCAAAAAAATTCTTAGATCAAGTAAAAAATTTTTGTTATTATTCATTCATTTTCTTTTCAGCTTAGTCCCTTAATTAATCCGGGGTCGCCACAGCGGAATGAACTGCCAACTTATCCAGCACGTTTTTACACAGCCCTTCCAGCTGCAACCCATTACTGGGAAGATTTTGTTTTCAACTTAAGAAGAAATAAGTCAATATTAAGAGTTTTTCCTTAAAAAAAAAAAAAAAGCTAAATTATCTGCCAGTCGGGCAAGTAAAATAATCTTGTTTTCGCTTTGAAATGTAGATATTTGGTCTAGAAACAAGT
>CAIGQZ010000253.1:3865838-3880643 GCA_903798205.1 Danio tinwini
ATATATATATATATATATATATATACATACACACACATACACACACACTCCATACATATACACACATGATACATTCTATACATATGCACACTCCATACATATACACACACACGATACATATGCCACTCCCAGTGGCGTAGCGGTAGGGCCCACAAGGTGGGGGCCCCCAGAAAGTTGCTCATTTTGGTAATTTTTTTATGGCAACTGACGCTAACCAACTAACTGATAAAATTTTTTTACCAAAAATCCCCTTTCTTCAGGGCTTCGGTGCCTGCGCTAGCAGCATAAACAACAAAACCATCCACATTCTGTGACCGCACCCGCACGCAGAAGCACAGAAGGATGTAGCCAGGCTACATAATTTGCAATAAAAAGACTTGCAGATGAAGTGGTATTGGAGGAAATGGCCGCGGCCAGAAGAAAAGTATAAGTACAAACATTTTAAAGTCAGCCTGATCTCACGAGGAAACGTAAGTATTTTACGTTTTGTCAGTTAAGTGGCTAATTCGTACAAGTTCAGTCGTACGAAAATGTAAGATTTTAAAAAGGAGGCGTAGCACCCAACCCCACCCCTAACCCCAACCGTCATTGGGTGATGAGCAAATCGTACTAATTTGTACGAATTAGATCGTACGAATTCATAGGAATTAGCCACTAAATCAAAAAGTTACGAATTGTCGTGAGATTGCGTTGTTTAAAGTAGATAGATAGATCTGCGCACTGCATGCACTTTGCCAGTGTGAAAAGCAATATGCTCTGTACGCGCCGCTCAGTCAACCACTTCTGCTTTGTTGGAGCTTGAGGTGTGAAAATGACATAAAAGGAATGATATACGGATTTAACGAAATGTGTTTCACCTAAATAACGTATACATTTGTATGATTTTTATAGTTTATAGTACACTTTACAAACACAGACAGACGGGGCGTATTTGTTCTCTCTCTCTCTCACACACACACACACACACACACACACACACAAGCTGACAATGAGTTATATTCAAAGTATTCGCAATTTCGCACAGTTATTCACAGTTTCTAATTATTATTCTTATGTTTAAGTACAAATGACATTTTAAAATTATGAATCCTTCATTACGTCTGTCCGTTAGTCACATTAAATTGTTCGACAAGACATTTAGCTACATTGTTAATAACGAATGCCATAAATATCAATATCAGATCCTGCAAACATTTCACGTTGATTATCCTGTCACAGTCAGATTTTTGTCTAATATGCAGAAGACTGGTGTTTTTGTATACGAAAATGTGACGTTATATAGTACACACTCTATACATATACACACTCATAATACACTCCATACATATGCACACGATACAATTTGTACATATACATACATGATACACTCTATACACATGATAGAATCCATACATATGCAGACATGATACACTGCTATCAGGGTCCAGGATAGAACCCGGGTCTCTAGTGTGAAAGGTGAGTTACATAACCACTGAGCTACTTGAAGTTGAGGAATACAGTCACTCTATACATATATACTCACTCTATACATACACACACCCCTGACACATTCAATACATACACACATGATACACTCCATACATATGCACACATGCTACACATACACTTGCACACATGATACACTGCATACTCCATACATATGCACACCTAATGCATTCTATACAGTACATACACACATGATACACTCCATACATATCCACACATGATACATTCTATACATATACACATTCTATACATATACACGCATACACACATGATACACTCCATACATATACACACATGATACATTCTATACATATTCACAAATGATACACTCCATACATATGTGTGACCAAGGGTGCATCTCGCTATTAGTTTTGACACCATCGACCCCAATATCCTCATGTCCTTAAATTCTACAGGTGTCCAAGGACAGGCTCTTCAATGGTTTAAGTCATACTTAGCTGACCGTTACCAGTTTGTGAATATTAATGGACAGCTTTCACAAGTCAGGCCAGTAAAGTACAGGGTGCCTCAAGGATCAGTTTTAGGCTCTTTGCTGTTTACAATATACATGCTACCCCTGGGAGACATTATTAGAAGACATGGGATCCGCTTTGGCTGTTATGCAGATGATACTCAATTATACATTTCAACTAAACCTGATGAGATGTCTGAACTGTCTAAGCTAACTGAGTGTATTAAAGATGTTAAAGACTGGATGACCAACATTCTTCTCTTAAACTCAGACAAAACAGAATTATTACTTATTGGGCCTAAATCCTGTCTCACAACTTGACCTGCAATTAGAGGGATACAAAGTTAGCTCTACTATAAAAGATCTGGGTGTCATATTAGACAGCAATTTAACTTTTGAAAATCATATATCCCATGTCACAAAAACTGCCTTCTTTCATCTGAGAAATATTTCTAAGTTATGAAGTATGCTATTCATATCAGATGCAGAAAAGCTAGTCCATGTTTTCATGACTTCTAGGCTGGATTACTGTAATGCTCTGTTCGCTGGCTGCCCAGCATCCTCTATTAACAAACTTCAGATAGTACAAAATGCAGCTGCCAGAGTTCTTACCAGGTCTAGAAAATATGATCATGTCACCCCAATTTTATCCTCCTTACACTGGCTACTTGTTAAGTTTCGTATTGATTATAAAATATTGCTTCTTACCTATAAACGTTTAAACAATCTAGCTCCTGTTTATCTAAACAACCTTCTGACTTGCTATAATCCAACCCGCTCTTTAAGATCTCAAAACTCAGGGCTTCTGGTAGTACCTAGAATAGCAAAGTCGAGTAAAGGAGGTTGAGCCTTCTCATTTATGGCCCCTAAACTCTGGAATAGCCTTCCTGATAATATCCGAGGCTCAGACACACTCTCACTAGATTAAAAACTCTCCTTTTTAGCAAAGCATACACTCAGTGCATCACTTAGCGGTATGACGCATGATGTGCCCCACACAGGTTTTTGCATCTCGTTTATATACACTATGAACAGCAGCTACACTAATTATTCTCTTTATTCTCTATTTCCACCTGGGGGTACTCATCCCGAGGCCCTCAGAGTATGCAGCGCCACTGATGCAATCCAAGAACAGCGATGAGATGATCCCAAGGTTTTCATAATCCTGGACCAGGATGTATCCTGAGCAACTGCTGTGGAGAGCATGAGACGCTCCAGGGACAGACGAGTTTTCGCTGAGGTTCAGCATTCTCCAGCCTCCGGCGCCTAGACTGCAGCTCTGCACAAGACGTTTGGCCATAGGAGAAATGGTCGTGCCCAACTGAGCCTGGTTTCTCTCGAGGTTTTTTTACATTCTTCACTTTCGCCAGGTACTGAAGGGTTGTTATTGAATGACTTTTTTCACATTCACACTCATTTTCACAAATAACATTATATTCTGTTTGACCAGAACTGAGCTGTTATGCTTTTAGAAGCACAAAATATGTAATATTTACACTAAATAGTAATATTTGAACATGTAGGCCCAATCCCAATTCTATTTTTGTACCCCTTCCCCTTCCCCTTCCCCTTGGCCCTTACAACCGAGGGTTAAAGGGAAGGGCTTCAAAACTTACCCCTAAGAATTGATAGCACTTCTACGCTGCACACGTCATCTTTTGTCATCGCGATCTCTTGCTTTATATGAGATCAGACGATCATGACTGCTGTAGTTATTCCAGTTATTTTTTGGTATTTATCTTCAGGAAATCACTGAAGGGATATATTGTTATCATAACGATCTAATGTGGCAATAAGATCATAACTGCACTCTGTATTTACACAGGGGTCAAATTCA
This sequence comes from Danio tinwini, assembly GCA_903798205.1. NCBI lineage: Eukaryota > Metazoa > Chordata > Actinopteri > Cypriniformes > Danionidae > Danio > Danio tinwini. The sequence continues at coordinate 3,869,633 of CAIGQZ010000253.1, forward strand.
TCTATGTAAACACACGAAAACAACATTAACATTATAGATGTGAGGAACAGAGAAAAAAGTGACAACTTAAATACACAGGCTGGAACAAGTCACAGGTGATCGAAATAAAGTAAACAAGAACACATAAGGAAGAACAAAGGCAGAGGGGAAACACGGGGACCTCTAGGGGAATGGAGACAAAGTGCAAGATGGTGACAAAGATATAGGCTACAACTGATTGCAAAGTTTTCAATGACTCCGTTTAAAGGGTTAACTGTGTACGGCAAAGCAAGAGAGTTCGCTTTAGCCATTATGCCTTTTGACCAAAGGTTGCAGGCTATAACCTTCCGTAGGCTCTGATGATGTATTCTGCATTGCTGCATAATGCATTGTATTATATTTATTATATTATGTATTATATTTATACATAATGCAAGGACAGATGAGTCTTCGCTGAGGTCCAGCTTCCTGCGCCTAGACTGCAGCTCTGCACAAGACGTTTGGCCATAGGAGAAATGGTCGTGCCCAACTGAGCCAGGTTTCTTTCTAGGTTTTTTTTTTTTACATACTTCACTTTCGCCAATTGGTGAAGTTTTTTCCTTGCCGCTGTCGCCACTGGCTTGCATGGTTTGCGATCTGTAGAGCTGCGCATCGATGGATTTGCTCTTCAGTGTTTGGACTCTCAGTAGTGAATATTAACCCACACTGACCTGAGCTAAACTGAACTGACCTTATCTCTAAAAACTGAACTGACACTTTCAATTCACTATGTTCTTCTATGTGAAGCTGCTTTGACACAATCTACATTGTATAAGCGCTATACAAATAAAGATCTATTGAATTGAATTGAATATTTGGATTTACTTTTCAATTATGGGCTGTTCTGATATCATTCAGAATTAACCTGGTTAATTGATTTGCACTTCTATGTGGGATGTGTGAACCTGGACTACATCAAAATATACATTTTATACATTGGTTAAAATTCATAGCATAATGACACAAATAATAATTTGTTTTACATATTGCACATTTGCATTATTTCACTAACATTCATTATAGTTACATTCACCCAGGCTTTGTCAGTCAGCAATGCCCCTTTTTAGCATATGGTGACCATATTGCAGAACGCACTGCCATCATTTTAGAGGGAGTTTTTTTTCAATGCAACCGAATCACCACAGAGCGATGACTAATCACTGCAGCTCAGTGCTTTGTGCCATTTTTCATTGCATACTTTCAATGAACTTTCCAGAGCTCCTGCCAGTTTTATATTTCAATCTTCCTCCTCTGTCAACAAAGGTCTGCTTGTTATAAATGATGCAGAATATGCTCGCCCTTGAGACTTTAGCTCAACGCTAATTATCATCAATATAGCTCTCCAGAGGAAAATGGCAACACACTTACAGAATGCAGAAGGAATCAACTGACTCATTTTTTTAATCAGTCACATAAACATGTGGTCAGTGCAAATTTACTTCCACTACCAAGAGTGCTGTTGTAACCAGCCACTACCAGGACCGAGCCGTATTTCTTTTAAAGATGTATAAAGTATATACACTACCTGACAAAAGTCACCTATTCAAGACAAGTTTTAGGAACAAATAATAACTTGACTTCTAATTGATCATTTGGTATCAGAAGTGGCTTATAAGAAAGGCAAAGGCCTCTAGATTACGCTTATTCTATCAAAATAAAATATGATGCCTTGATTTTGAATGATTTAATTAGGACAGTAAGGTCTGACTTTGCTAAGACAAAAGTCTTGTCACTTAACAGAAATAATGTACAGTATAGAATATAAAGTCATGCTGCAGTGGAAGAATAAGGAATATTGTGCGTGACTCCCATGAGCTTGGAGGACTGCATCCATACATCTCTGCAATGACTCCAGTAACTTTTTAATAAAGTGGCACTTGGCTGGGTCACTTGGCATTTCTGTGTGGAGTTTGCATGTTCTCCCCGTGTTCGTGTGGGTTTCCTCCGGGTGCTCCGGTTTCCCCCACAGTCGAAAGACATGCGCTATTGATGATTTGAATGAACTAAATTGGTCGTAGTGTATGAGTGTGAAGTTTTAAATGTGTGCGTAAAACATATGCTGAATAAGATGGTGGTTCATTCCACTGTGGCGACCCTTGATGAATAAAGGGACTAAGCCGAAGGAAAATAAATCAATGAATTCAATTGGATATGGACAACGTTTATTACAACTGTCATACGTTTATTATGTTTTTAATACACATTTATTTGTATCTGTAAATGTTAAAATCACAATACATCTTTAAAGTCAGGGGATTTTTTTGTAAATAATAATTTGATTTTGTCTTTTTTTTATTTCCTGATATGAAGTGATAAAAGGGATACCCACAATCCTCTGTAAAAATGTTTAACTTTATGCTAAGTTCTACAAACTCAATGCTGAAATCTCAATTCTGAACTGAAAAGTGCATGTATTTTACCGACATAAACTTAAAGGGGCAGTTCACCCAAAATTGCTAAATGACTTGCTGTTTACTTTTTTATTTGTTTACTTTCACATTGTTTCTTCTTACTGTTGCACACAAATATACAATTGATGTCTGAATTATTATCCCCCCTATTTATTTTTCCCCCAATTTCTGTTTAACAGAGAGAAGATTTTTTTCAACACATTTCTAAACATAATACTTTTAATAACTCATTTCTAATAACTGATTTATTTTATCTTTGCCATGATGACAGTAAATCATATTTTACTAGATATTTTTCAAGACACTTCTATACAGCTTAAAGTGACATTTAAAGGCTTAACTAGGTTAACTAGGCAGGTTAGGGTAATTAGGCAAGTTATTGTATAACGATGGTTTGTTCTGTAGACCAGTGGTTCTCAAACTTTTTTCACCAAGTACCACCTCAGAAAAAAATTGTCTCTCCAAGTACTACCATACTAACAAGTATTGAAATATAGTAGCATAGTAGGCCTAAAGGCAGCTAAAGCTCTACACAGTTCAAAAACGTGGCAGATTAATTCTTTTTATTAAGAATATTTATTATTGTCAGCCACTTTAAACATTATAAATAGTTTGATTTACTGCACATGGGAATAAGCTTTGTGTGTCAGAAAAGCAAGTGATTAAACTATATCTGTCAACATTGGGATATAAAAATATGAGATACGCCCCAACAACTGTTATATATATGGAGAGGAAATTATCTTAAAATGATAGAATACATAAACATTAGAAAACTGAAAATAAAGTAAAAGGTGTAGCCTATTAAAATCAATTTACTGATCACAGGTGTTATTGTACGTATCAAAGGGTTAAAAGTGTGTTCATTTTTTTACTTTAAATATTCAGCGATTCACGTACCACTTGAAGGAAGCCTGTGTACCACTAGTGGTACACATACCACAGTTTGAGAACCACTGCTGTAGACTATCAGAAAAAAATAGCTTAAAGGGGCTAATAATTTTGACCTTAAAATTTTTTTTTTTTTTATTCAAAACAGCTTTTATTCTACCTGGAAAAAAACAAATAAGACTTTCTCCAGAAAAAATAAATATTATCAGACATACTGTGAAAATTTCCTTCCTCTGTTAAACATCATTTGGGAAATATAAAAAAAAATCAAATGGGGGCTAATAATTCTGACTTCATATATATATAATTAAAAACAGACATTTTAAAGAAAGCAAGAAACTTCCATAGGAAAAACCAAATAGAAGTCAATGGTTACCCGTTTTCAAGATTTTTTTGTTCAACCGAAGAAACTCTTAATGGTTTAGTGAAGTAACGAGATAGTAGCTTACATTTTTGTTTTGGGTGAACCATACATTTCTTTGAAGCGATTGCATTTCAATTAAACATCATTTTAAATTTATATTCTGTTTTTTTTTTTTTTTTAAATATACAAATTATATTAAGTAGATGGTGCGTGTACGTAAATAAGTCCAAAACAGGCGAATGGTCTACAAAAATGTAGCCCCTCAATCAATCAATAGGGAAGAAGTGTTATATTATTAATATGTTGTTTTATCATATTCCCATTCAAGTACGAGATTTTTACAATGTGTTCTTCAAAAGCAGTACCATCTTAAACTAATTACGTCAACCATGTTTAGTAGCTGCTCTCTCAGTGGCTCCAGATTTCTGCTTCAGCATCTTTTGTTCGCGTGTCATTTATAAAGACGACGTTATTTACACAAACTTACCCAAACACTTATAACAAATATTTGGAAAGGGGAATGTTTACATGATTTTGGATACAGAGATTTGAGAAGGGCTGTCCGGACGTGCCACGTCACGCAGCGTGAATCCATCCATTGGTCAAACTCGAGCATATGCTGCTCCTTTTTCCTCCCCATGGCAGTTTTACGCCCCAAACTGTAAATAATATTTTGTCCAATCAGCCTAACAAAGCTCGTACCCTCGAGAAACACTTTTGATGACTGCCATATGCTTTCTTAATCGGCTTTGCGATCGCTTGTAGAAGTCGTTTCCTTTGTGTTGGTTTCTTTTGCAACACTTTTCGAGACAATGGAGTCTCTTCGCCATCAGCGCTTGCAGCCCGGTATCGGATACGGAGCGAGCGCGACAGGGACTCTCCGTTCCCTGCGGCCCGGTGTTACCGGTACCCTTACCTCGGCGCAAGGTTCACACGTCTCGGTGTCTGCCTCACCGGGGCCGCCGCCACCCCCACCGCCACTTCAGCTCCACAGCCTCGGGTCCGGTTTTATGGGCAGCGGGTTCGGGTCGGTGGACATGGCGGCGGGTCTGGGTCTGTCCAACCCCACCAACCCGGCGGTTCTAAGGGAGGCTGTGGACGCCGTGGTGCGGAGCTTCGCCAAACACACGCAGGGATACGGCAGGGGTATGTACTGGGCGAACCTGGAGTTTTGCGTTATGAGAGCATGGGGTCGTTATTAAACAACGAGAAGTCTTTACAAAATATAGTATACAATAGAAATTTTCACAAATTGTAAAGTTCTTGACTATGTAATAGCATTTATGCAGACTATTCACACATATTATTCACAGTATTCATGTTTATACACAGTAAATATTGCTGGATTCCACACAATTATTTCTTCATAACCTTTTTAGTTTTAATAGTTTTATTAAATTAGTTATCTTAAATTGATTTCTAAATGTTTAAGAAATCATGTTCCAGTGCTGTTTTCAGATCGCATCAGTAGACATGAAACATCTCACAAAGTCACACGAGCAACTGCTAATGGTGACTGTCTAGTGCCAAAGTGTCACCTCATTTGGTCAATCTGTTTTTGGGAGGCAAATTGTGTAATGATTTACCTGTTAGCCTAAAATTAGAAAGCTATATAAACATTTTTAGTTTAGTAGTGTTTAAAAAAATGGTTAAAAATAAAACAGCAATGTTTGCACAAATAGTCTACTATTAGTTTGTTTGATCATGCCTCCTTTGCTTTTGCCTTCAATCATTTTATGTAAAGAATTTAATGTTGTGTATATGCATCTATTTTATTTTCATTTTGTCAAGCCTCCTGTGGACAGGTGTTGAGAATTAGCATGTCTGCTAAAACACTTAAACAAATGCATTTGTTGTCCAGTGTAATTGTGTGTCCATGTCAAACAAACAAACAAACAAATAAATTAATAAATGTTGTCCCAACACAAATTACGTTAACTTAATTGTTTTTACAAATTTAAGTAGATTGAACACAAAACTATTAAATTATTTCCCCAAAAAAATGAAGAATTGTGTTGATTCAGCTTATTTAAAAAAAAGTTGTTTGAACAAACAGGACAAATGATTTTTTTGAGTGTGCGTGCTTAGGCATTGTTATTGAATGACTTTTTTCAAATTCATCTTCACCAAAAAAACCCAGTATATTTTCTTGGGCTTATTCTGTTTGACCAGAACTGAGCTTTTATGCTTTTAAAAGCACAAAATATTAAATATTATTTACAATAAATTGTTTTATTTAAACATGTAATAACACATGTTTAATGGACAATCCACACTGTAAAACCCAAAACGTTAAAGCAACTCAAACCGTTTGGGGAAACCGATTGCTACAAACCATTTGAGTTAAAAACTAATCTAAATGAGCACTTTGAACTTCATTTAAGTTGAAGTATTGAGGTATTTAATTAACTCATTACCTTCAACACTGATTTTGAAACTCTTTTCAAATGAGTAGAATTAACTTTCAGTCAATTTTGAGTTAACTACACTCATTTCATTTGATAAAGTCGACTGTTGGGTTTTACAGTGCACCAGAAATGTACATTTTCACTTATAAAAAATGTGACAGGGCCTAACTTTAAGCTTGTCGTCCTCAAAAAAAATCATACAAAACAAGCATAAAATCATACAATTCAATGTTAGGACCCATCCTTGATCATTGTCAGCTTCTCCATTAAATGAGGTTGGTTACTTTGAGTCATATCCTTAAATGCACCAATTTTATGTTAAATTTAATGCAAATGTGACAGGAATGGAAGAAACATGGGGACAATTGTACATTTATTTGTATTATGTTTTTGTAGTGTGTTTTAAATCAATTGATGTGAATGATAGCAACTTAAACTTGCTTTTTATAAAGTTTTTTTTTCTAAATAACAGTTTTTAGCATAACAAAACTATTAAAGCTGTAGGTTCAATTGGGCTGAAGACAAGGACAATGACAGGGTTTGTACGTTTGTAAAGTGTTTTTAATAAAGAAAATAAATCAAATGAATGACATATTGCTTAACAGAACAACTCACAGAAATCAACCATCAGTCTACTTTAGACATTTTGGGGATGAAATACTTTTCATTCAGTGTATTTATGTTTTTATTTCAGAGATAATGTACGTTCTGGTAAGATGTCCCTAATACATTTTTTACATTTAAGATTAAAGTGGGCTTTAGCATGTTGGTCTGCAGTTGACTTATAGCCTATAAAATATACATTCATTTTTAAGTCTCTCAAAATTTGACTTTTAATTCAGAAATTAGAAACATCATCATCATCATCATCATCATATGAGACGTTCTCTTCCTTTTCTAATTGCATTTTTAATGTATTTCTGAATTATTAAATAGGCTAACTGTAAATAAATAAAACAGTACCACAAAACTGACCCACTTACTGGATGTTTCAAACAAACACACTCAGAAATATCTACTGAAACTTCACAAGAATGTTAAGCTTTTCTCAAGCTTAAACATTTAATTGAGCATATCTCCCCCAAAACATAACCTCTGGTTATTTCTCAGGGGGTTTGAACATTGCTTCACTCTAAAAATGAAAAGAAAATCTATTTTCAGCTAAATATATTAAGCCTATTAATAGAGTCATTATTTTTGTTGCAGCGTTTCAGTATTTCCATAATTAAAACACCCCTTGGCTTCATTATCATTGCTCGAATGTAAAAAAAAATATTATGAATGAACTAAATTATTTATTTAAAATACTTTGTCACTCATTAAAAACAACCTGGCGACTTGGCTATGACAAAAAAAATCATTATCAATAATAATGTCTCTTTTTGATTTGGCAAAATATTGTTTTCCTTTGATCTTTATATATATTAGCCATAATGTTACCGCAGATGTTCTTCATTTTGCTCCCCAGACAGCACTTTGCAGCACCACAGGCTTGTTTAGGCATTTGATTAGAGCACTCAAAATACAGCAGATTGAGCTTCCTGACATGCTGACCTAATTACAGTCAAGGGATTATTGTCGGATAGATTCTGTTGCCAGCGTTCGTTACAGGCAGGTTAAGTGTTTTAATCTACCTCCGAGACACTGCAGACCTTCTGAATGAAAAGGCAAGAAGTTCAGCCTTCATTTGCCAAAGAAAGGTCTTTATATAATTATGCATGAGTGAAGCGTGGCTGTGATGGTTTTCACATTTCTTCGGTCCAAATACGCCACCCTTGTTTCCTGTTAGAAACTAGTATCTAAGCAATTCCACAACAACTCGCTTCCTTCATATCAGCCATTAAATAAGCATGTGCTTTTGATTGTGTGGGACAGTAATAGAAAACCATTTATGAAGTGACAAGCCTAAAAGTTGATATGTTTGATTTATTTTGCCCTTTGCTTTGCATTTAAACAAACATAAACGTAACATATTTCAAACACACATCTATTGACGCTGTTCATTAAATGCATTACATTTTTTTAAACGTAACAAAACTTACTATTAGGGGAATAGTTTACCCTAAAATGAAAATTGTCATCATTTACTCAGCCTCTGTTTGTTTTAAACCGCTTTGAGTATCTTTCCTCTGGTCAACACAAAAGGAGATATTTCGACAAATGTTGGAAACATTGACAGCCATTGACATCCATAGTAGAAACAAACAAATAAAAAAATACTATGGATGTCAATGGCTGCTTGTTTCTAACATTCTTCTTATCATTTAACAAACTGATAATCGATTGGCCGTGACACCATGGCTCAGTTGTTAGCACTGTCGGCTCACAGCAATAACGTCGCTGGTTTGAGATCCTGGCTGGGTCATTTGGCATTTCTGTGTGGAGTTTGCATGTTCTTCCCGTGTTCGTGTGGGTTTCCTCCTGGTGGTCTGGTTTCCCCCACAGTCCAAAGACATGCGTTATGGGTGAATTGAATAAACTAAATTGGCCATGTGTGAATGAGTGTGTATGGATGTTTCCCAGTGATGGGTTGCAGCTGGAAGGGCATCCACTGTGTAAAACATATGCTGGATAAGTTGGCAGTTCATTCCACTGTGGCGACCCCTGATGAATTAAGGGACTAAGCCAAAGGAAAATGAATGAATGAATAATCGATTGGCTAATAATTGAATATTAATAAGACGATGTCATTACACTGCTGTCTTGCTGCAAGCCATCGGCTACATTGATGATCATAATTTCGAGGATTGCGAGATCTGTCCTTAACAAACACAAGCATATGAAGTCATTTCAGATCAATTCATCCAGATATTTTAATCCAATTCACAAATTAGTTTGAAGAACCAAAATAGCCGGAGGATCAGTCATCACAATTAAAATCTCCAGGATATTACAAATCATATTCGATCGTTTAAGCGAGGTACAAAAAACAGACCATTGGTGTCTATTATTTTTGCCAAGTTTGTTGTTCATTCTTTCTCTTCTCTTCTGTTTATTTTTTTTAAGCCAGGCTCATCTGAATTATGTGCCCAGTGATACATTTTTAAGAACTGAGAAATATGTACTCGGGCTACGTCTTCTTGCAGTTTTTGTTTTCCTCAAATCCACTAGAGGGCGTAGTGTACATTTTTCACAGTTTCAAATAATCTCAAATTTTCGAGTGTCAAAAATGCATCCCTGGGCACATTTTCCTATTGAGCTTGTGTTGTTGTTTTTTTACTCACGTTTTTTACCCACTGGTTTGAGTATTGATACCCCATGGATAAACAATTCAACATGTTTGTGTGTGTGTGTGCGTGTGTGTTTGTGTGTGCGCGTGCGTGTACATTGTATGGGCAATTCGAAAACGCATTGTATGTACACAGCCCATGCATACATTACCAGATCCTCAGTTAGACACACACCTTTTCAAAGTATATTCTCCATTTGATAGCATATGAAAAAATAGATGCTCATTAATGCACTCTTGAATCATTCATGCTTACCAGTGTCTGTGATTTTTCTCCCCAGAAGTTATGAGCGATAAAGTTATAAATAACTTTTATAACTTTAAACTTTATAAATTAGTTATATTAGTTATAACTAGGCCCACACGGAATCTGCACGCGCAGAATTCCGCAGATTTTTTGCAGATTTTCCGCAGATTTTTAGCCAATCATTAATTCTGTTTATTTACTTACAGTTAACTATTTACTGTTAATCTAATTGGATTTGCATTTTAAACATTAAATAAAAGTTAAAAAGATATTATTTTTTATTTCACATTTTAAGGTTTTAGTTATGATACTCCTAAAATAATTCAGCAGAAATTCGCAGATTTTTACCAAAATTCTCAGCAGAAATAGCAAAAAACGTCCGCAGATTCCGTCTGGCCCTGGTTATAACTTTATAAATTAGTTTTAAATACTTTTTATTCCCTTACTTAATACTCATCAATGCAGGTCTTCTGTGTTTTTTGCCATTTTGAGTAGTTTGTTGTTTTTGTTTGTTTAACTGCTTTATTTTTTTGGATTGTGTGTTCTGATCAGCGTTGCCACCTTGTGGACAAACTGATAAGCACAAAAAATATATTTAAAAAAATCTAATTGCATATGTGAGATTAAAAAAAGTGAATGTACTATATTTTGAAAAAAAAATGACATCATCATGCACACTATATGCAGACCCTCATGTACATGTAAAAATCAATGTATACTTTTACGATAGCAGCACAATGAATCAACACGACAAATCTTTAGAATCAGTTGTAGTTGATGAACATTGACTACCAGCCAGAATCTTTATATCAACTTTAAAAAACGTAATTCTCTTCCCACACTCTCTTTTGTGTTGTTTTAGCACATCATGCACTGATTTGATTCGTGTTTACTACAGTAATGCGTGTTATAAATCTGTCATCATATAAAGAAATCCGATTTGGATTTGGATTAGACTGCTGTATGATTCTTGCTTATGATGCTTTTATGACCTTAAGCGAATTAACTTTAAATGGAGGAACATAAATCTCGCAGGTTTTGTAATAAAATGTTTTCATTTTTGTTGAAAATGAACACAAATCTTGTCGGTTTGAAATGACATTAGGGAAAGTACATGGTGACTATTCATATTTATTAAAATTATTTTAAATGTATCTTATAGTAAGCTGAGTCTTGTTTCCATATGCGGTAACTCTTTACAATAAGGTTGTATTAGTTAATGTTAGTTAATGTATTTAATAACATGAACAATACATTTATTACAGTATCTGTTCATGTTAGTTAACATTAGTTAATGAAAATACAGTTGTTCATTATTAGTTCATGGTAATTCATGGTGCATAAACTAACTTATATGTTAACAAGCATGAATTTGGATGTTAATAATGCATTAGTTATGATCAATAAATGCTGTACACATATATTGTTCATTTTAGTTCATGT
>CAIGQZ010000253.1:3915643-3930753 GCA_903798205.1 Danio tinwini
ATAAACTGTGCTTTATGATTTTCTGGAGAGTCTAACCATATTCAGTTTGAATAATCAAACCTAAAATAACATGGTCATTATTGTATAAACAATTTAAAAATAATAATATCTTTATCTTTTAATATTTAATAATGAATCTAACTCTGCGATTTGACTATTGCGGATACATACTTTGCGATAATTAATAAGTATTATAATGAAAACAGACGGCTTATTAACATATGTCCTCTCATTTTAATGTTTATTAGCCCTTGTGTATTGCTTAAAATTGACTACCCTTTTATTATGTTCGGAGCTGTTTTTGCCCCATTGACTTCCATTATAACCACATTTTTGATTGCAAAGCCATGACACCATATAAATATGCATTTTTGATTGTTGGGGGTTTTCCCTGTTGGGAAGTGGTAAAATTTGTAATTATTACTGTTGATCATCAGTTGGCACCATAAACCCTTTAAATAGGCCTGTGCAAATAAATTTCAGTTTTGTCACCAAAAAATTATTCCATATGCTGAAACGCAGAGAAAGTTGTGGCCAGATTAAGCCACAAAATCCATCCAAAGTGGATGAAAACCTCCCCAAGAGCACACCAGGGTTAATTATTTCTAAAAAGACGAAGCAACCATACCGGGCTCCGGTTTCCCCCCACAGTACAAAGCTGTAATTGGGTAAACTAAATTGTTCGTAGTGTATGCGTGTATGTCCTGGTCCTCCAGGTTGGGGGTTGAGAATTGGGCTAACGACCCACCTCATAAAAAAAAACCTAGATGTTACGAAAGGCCAATATGAAGCGGCTAAAATATCAACTTCGATATAAATGGCCCTGGAAGTAAGTAGAGTAAGTAAGCAACCATACAGCAGCAAGCCTGAAATTATTAGTCTTAAAAGCGTAGTGCTAATGCTAATGCTGACTCTATGGCAGTACGCAAAAAGCGTATTGAAGACAAGCCTGAAATGATTAGCCTAAAAAGCACATTTAAAAAAAGAGGCTAAGAGCAGAGACTGAACGACCTGTAGTGGGTGTGACAGACACTGATCTATAGAAACAATATTTTGTGCTTATTATAATTTCTTTTAAATCTCAAATACATTATTGTAGACATATCACAACCATATCACCCTGCAGCCCAGGACCGGTTACTCACTGAAGCTAAGCAGGGCTATGCCTGGTCAGTACCTGGATGGGCGTCCACATGGGAAAACTAGGTTACTGTTGGAAGTGTTGTTAGAGAGGCCAGCCGGGGGTGCTCAACCTGCAGTCTGTTTGAGTGCTAATGCTCCAGTAAAAGTGAAGGGGACACTATACTGTCAGTGGCGCCGTCTTTCGGATGAGACGTCAAACCGAGGTCCTGACTCTCTGTGGTCATTAAAAATTCCATGGCACTTCTCATAAAGAGTAGGGGTGTATCCCCAGTGTCCTGGCTAAATTCCCTCTCGGCCCTTACGATCATGGTCTCCCAATCATCCCCATCCACTGAATTGGCTCTATCACTGTCTCTTCACTCCACCAATAGCTGGTGTGTGGTGAGCGCACTGGCGCCGTTGTCCTTTGACTGCCGTCGCATCATCCAAGTGGATGCTACACACTGGTGGTAGTGTGAAGAGACTCCCCTCATGATTGTAAAGCACTGTGGGTGTATGGCCATACACAATAAATGCGCTATATAAATACACATTACATTACATTGTAAATATATATATATATATATTTTTTTATTACTATTATTTAAAAATAATTGACAATTAGTAAGTATATGAGGCAGCACGGTGGTGCAATGGGTAGCACAATCACCTCACAGCAAGAAGGTCGCTGGTTCGAGCCTCGGCTGAGTCAGTTGGCATTTCTGTGTGGAGTTTGCATGTTCTCCCTGTGTTTGCGTGGGTTTCCTCCGGGTGCTGCGGTTTCCCCCACAATTCCAAAGACATGCGCTATTGGTAAATTGAATAAGCAAAATTGTCCGTAGTGTATGCGAGTGTGGGTAAGAGTGTCTGGGTGTTTGCCAGTGTTGAGTTGCGGCTGGAAGGGCATCCGCAAACATATACTGGATAAGTTGGCGGTTAATTCCGCAGATTAATAAAGGAACTAAGCCGAAAAGAAAATGAATGAGTGAATGAAGTATATCAAATGCTTTTATGTATTGTGATTGAAAAACACGATTATTCCACGAAATACAGCTTTCTTTTTCTGAAGTTAAAGCACTGTTGATGTTGACATATTCTGAACAGCATCATGGGAAATGCAGTTTTTCTGCATGATTTTTTACTATTGCATAAGATTGTTTCCTGAATTTAAACAGGAAAATTCAACCTCAGGGCTCACATGTCTGTCATTTAAAGGTTTATCAGTTCATCTTATAAAACATCTTCAGGAATTGAAAGATAAAAGATTAAAATTCGAGCAAAATATTGAAAAAAAAACTAATATATATATGTCTTATATCTTTCCTTTTCTCCTAACATACTAATTTGGGCTACTAAATTTTGGTCTGTTATTGTAAGGAATTTTGTTAGATTAACATTAATAGATAATATTGTAAATAATTCTAAAAAATATTAGTTTAAAAGAGAGATTTATTTTAAGTATATAGTATACTAGTTAATATACTTGTTTTAGTAAAATATACTTAATACTACAAATATAAACTGTTTTGTTCTAGGTAACACAACATGACATAATAACATTAACTTATTAATTTACTCTGATTTGATAAATAAACAAACCAATTAAAAACAATTAATAAAAAAATAGTAATAAAAAACTCTAGGAAATACATTAACAGTGAAAAACAAGCAAGAATGTTTGATCCATACCCGAGGAGCTGATTTCTTTCGCACTGGCTCGTCATCATCAGAGTCAGACTGAAAAAGAAAAACATTACCAGTCAGAAACTATTTTGATGAAATGATTTGACATTAACGGATCAGTGAGACTCACATCTGCTGCTTTTATTTGAGGAACGATGATTTTGACGGGCTCTGTGCGTTTCTTGGGTTTGGGGAGGTCCATGGTCAACCTCTTGGGTTGAGGAGCAGCTGCAGGATGATCTGCGGTCTGTCGGATCTCTGCGTTCTTCGGCGCGGGCAAAGAAGCGAAAATTCCGCCGCTCCTTCCTGGAGCTCGAGCCGGTAAAACCGGAGAATCATCGCGGTCACTGTCGTCGCTGCTGTCGTAGGCTACCAGAGACATGTCCACCGATGATGAACCCAGATCAGTTCAGTTCAGAAGAGAGAATCACACGCAAGAATCGCTGACGAACTGCTTTTGCATCACTTTCACTAAAGCAGCTCCAGTAATCTCATATCCTCCTGTACGTTAGACTTATGTGCACAAACACTGTGAACAAATATCGGATCACAACATCGATGCTAAATTCGCCTTCGGGTAAATTAACGCTTGCTGCAGAAGTCGAGCTTGCACTGGGCAGTCTGCTTTTAAAATCCTTATTTTTCCTAAAGCAAGACGCGAAAAGCACGAGAATGTATTGCTCTAAACAAGCAAGAAATATCTGTTTATAATCGTATACTGTCCCTCTCTAACCATTTAGACACATAAACATCTTTTCTTCCACCATCGTGAAGGATTTCCTGAACATCCGCTGCACCGTTTCCAAGGATTAAGCGAGACTGACACCAGCTGGACTGGAGTAGAAACACAGCATTGAGTAACGAAGCAATGAGTGAGAGTAAGGTCATTCTGCAGTCCTGTTTTAAGTTATGCTAAAGGGTGTAAAGCAGTTTTACTGTGGGTTTATCTTCCAAAGTGACAGCTTTGAAAGGATAAGCACATATAAACGAACTCTTCAATTAAAATAGCGCGACACCACATCATTTGTTTGCTGCTAGAAGGGATACAACTCAAGACCGATGTTAACGAGATTTATATTATTTATTAAATTACCCATTACATTGTGTTTTATTAACGTCTACCCCAACCCTAATATTTTTCATCACTCCGACTAAAATTGTTCATAAGCCTATTGCCATCCAGTGTTACAAAAAATAATGGTATGCTGATTTGCGTGTGCCCAAGTATCCACAGATGTATCCCTTCTAGACTTTACCAAACAACTTCCCAGAGCACAGGATCATGAGGGCTCAAAATGGCCATAGGTTGTAGCCTTAAAAATCCTCCATTCCCAAGACCCTTGGCTATAGTTTTAAGAACTTGGCTTTGGACAAAACTTTAATATGGCAGCCATGAGATGGTTTTCACTCTGAAGTGCCCTTATAAGGGTGAATGCACCACCTATTTATTTAACCGACAGCTCGATTTTACAAGATGGCCATGAGCCTTTGTAAAGTGACTGATAGCAGGTTGTCCAGTTGAATGCCAAAGGGACAACTATGTCAGCCATATGAAGAGTTGTTCATTACAAATCTGAGACATCTATAATACTGCACATTTACAATGTCGCTAACTCAATCAAATCTTGAAGAAAGGCTGGTCATCCATGAAAAACAAATACACAAGACAATTCGGAGAATATTAATGGACAATCAGAGACCACAGCTGGAATGGCTCAGAACAGATTTAGCCACGAACAGGGTAAGGATTCATATCACAGTATACAGACATATGACATGGATCAAAAGTTAAGACAAGAATGGGTCTTGTTCAGTAGTTTTAGGACAATTTTGATGAAAGGTTTCGATCCACTTCAAATGTTGAACACTGTATATTGTCTCGGCATTCAAGAGAATTTGGCCTGAAAGCCTCAGAATTGACCTCTCATTAGCAAAAAACAAAACAAAAGTCCAAACGAACCATTAAATGTTGTGTGGACAGAAAACTGGACTAAACTTTAGCTAATGTGAATCTGAGGGAAAATATTATGTTAATTGTGACACCAACTGGGGAAAGATTGAAGTCAAAGTGGGTTAAAAAAATTTAATGGTTTAATGTTTTCTGCAAGAGTTCTGTCTCTCGTACAGCTACATGGCAGAGCTAATGCTAATGTTCATCAGTCGATTCTGTTTATTAAGATATTTTGTGTATCAGCTAGTAATGACGTGTTTATGGCACAAAAGCAAGGAAACAGCACAATGTTTGGTTGGTTTATTGACGGTCTCCAGAACACATACATTATTAGTCCATGATAAATAATCCTGCTGCTGTTTTTAAGCTTAAACACGATACACGGTCTCTGTGGTTTCTCAGTACCAGTAGCTTTTACGAGGCCTTCTATTTTCCTGAATGCTCATTTTCTCCAGAACTTCCTCCTCAAGGGTTTTCAGTGACGGTGTGTATGTTTTCTGAAGCGTGTCCTCTGGTGACGTGTCCTTGGGTCCATCTACAAGGTAGAGATTTCAGAGCCATATTTAGAATTATTCACCTAATCTTTATTAAAAAATGTAATTCATCTTTATTTCTATAGGTCTGCTTACAATATAGATTGTGTCAAAGTAGCTTGAACAGTATAAAAAAATAAATAATAATAAAATAAAGTATTGGCTGCTTCTCAATTCCAAGAACGCAGAGTATGGACTTGCGTTCTTGTAAAGACTGGTCTTGCCAGATGTCCTCGAAAGGACGAGCTTGCGAGAACAGAGAACGCGTCCCGTGAGAATTGAGATGATGCGTTCTTCCTGATGGTCACGTGACCTTCACGCATTTTTAAAGGAAAATTATTGAAACATCACAGCAATTACACAGAGATTTATTGTTTTTCCACTTATTACAATATATACTACGCATAAATACTTTACAAATTTACGTTGCACAATATAAATAAAACTGATTTTAATACAAATTTCAGCAAATAAACTCCCTTAATGTACAGGCCCGGATTAAGAATTCAGAGGCCCCTGGGCACAATGTCTTGTAGGGCCCCCTTCAAGGCCGCACCCCTATAGTTGAATTAAAAAATAAGATTAATATAATATTTTTAAAATAAAATTAATCTACAATTTTTTGCCCACATTTTTAAATAAATGACATAGTACATATTTATAGTCAACAAAGATTTCCCTGATTTTTAAAGCATTTAAAGCACATTTGATAAAAAAAATACTAATAAAACTAGTGAAAATGAATGTTTTTTAATATACTTTTTCAAGTTCACTGAAGCAGTACTAAAAATTTATATTTAAGGGTATTTTTAATGTATAACTTCTACAAACTAATAATGCATATGATTTGGATATAACACCTCTCCAATCTAGTTCTATGAATCTGAGTCTTCCATAATACACACACTGCTTAATGATTCCTACTGTCTCCCTCGTGATGAAGAAGAGTAGGCAAAAAGCACTTGATTATGAAGCTGAAAGTATCCGAAATCACACACACACTATTCCAGTTTTCTCCTGTCTCTCTCCTCTTCAGGGGCTTTTTCTGTCTTTCTCTCTCTCTCTGTGTCTCTCTCTCCATGAGGTCAGATAATATGGGTGAAGCAGGGCGACTAACATTATAAATACATATTAATTATATTAAGATGTCGCTAACATTTAACACCAGGTGGAAAATAACTGTTTAACTTTTATTATTATCCCTATTAAATGCCTTGTGACTCATTTTATATATTTTATATAATTTATTTAAAATTTTAAACAAAAACAATTCCTTTCTATTGAAAATAAATGTATTTCCAATCTGATATGTAATGGGGGAAAAAAGAAGAATGACTTCATCAGACGCTGGATTCGAACCAGGTTCATGATCGATCGCCTCAAAATATGTTGCCATGCGCTTTACAAGCTGCGCAACTGACACTGACTGTCAGCTGCGCTTTTTAGTTATGTTGTCTCTGTCGATCAAACGGCGCTGGCGGGAAGCATTCAATTAGCTTATTCCAACGAGGTGCGCTATTTGCACTTAGCCTAAATAGACACTCCAAAATCAGCATTTCCCCCCCCTTGCAGGGGCCAGAAGTGCGCATGGGCCCCTGGGCCTGTGCCCATAATGCCCATTGGCTAATCGGGCCCTGCTTAAAGTGTTTATTCCTTTATTAAGATTTTCATGGTAATGTTTATATTCACCGTTTCATTTAGGGAAACTCCTGAGACAAATAAGTTATAGCTCTGAACTTTAATAATAAACCTATATAAAATGCTGTGCTTCCCACCTCCAGTTGCAATGACTTCTGGGACTTCTAGAGCGAGTTTGGTGCTCAAGTCTGCATTCGTGCGTCCTCGATATCAAGAACACATCCGGGACGTTTCATGTGTCCTCTGTTCTTGTGCTCTTGAGTATTGGAACTGAACTTTGGCAGTTGATGATGGCATTACATGAGAACACGAGGACGCAAGATTGCTGAAGAACGCATATTGAGAAACAGCCACTGTTTTTGTACTTCCTCAGAAATTGCACCTTTCCACTGTTGAGGAACAATGCCGTCTTTTCTCTGGAAGACTGGTTTGGGAATAATCCGTCCTGTCCTGACAGAAACACGCACTCGTTCGCCCTCTTCAGTGTACCTCCACTGGATTTCTGTGGGCTTCCTAACAAACACAAAGACACAAACAAATACATTTAGATGTAAGTGCATTGCATTCTAAATTATAACATGGTTTAATGCTCTAAAGCAGTGTTTCCCAACCCTGTCCCTGGAGGCACACCAACAGTACATATTTTGGATGTCTCCTTTATCTGACCCATTAACTTCAGGTTTTGGAGTCTCTTTGATGTTCTGATGAGTTGATTTAGGTGTGTTTGATTAGAGAGAGAGAGGTTGAAAATGTGTATTGTTGGTGTGCCTTCAGGAACAGCGTTGGGAAACACTGCTCTAAAGGATAATTCATAGCTGTCTTCGACGTAAGATTTTCATAGAAATGCCATCTGAAGGTAAAAACAAGGGCTATCATTATTGGACCACCACCCATTTTTATTAAGTGTACACCAAGTACTAATGCAGAAGCAGAGTGGTATTATATGGAAGGTATTTGGGGCCAAAAGTTTTCAAACTACACATGTGGAATAAGATGTCAACATGGGTTGTTTGACAGTATCAATGCATCAACAAACATAACAGCAAATGAAATTTCAGTATTTGATAATATAGTTGCATATATGGTGTTGTTACATTGTAATACCTGTACATGTATAGAAAATGTAAATGCCTAATATAGCTTAAAGTGATATTTTTACTTTAATATATTAATATTCTGTTACATCTTACACACTGTCAAGTTGCTCCAAGCGTGTACAGGGTTTTACACATGTTGGACGTAAAAATAGAGGGATAGTTCACCCCAAAATTTTAATTTGTTTATTAATTACACACCTTCAAGTGGTTCCAAGCTTTTATGAGATTTTTAATTCTGTTGATCACAAGAGAAGACATTTTGAAGAAAGCTGAAAACCTGTAACCACTGACTTCCACATTAGGAAAAAAAAGGGCCTGTTTCCACTGAGTGATACAGTACGGTTCGGGTCGGTAAGCTTTTATGGCCGTTTCCACTGTCAAAAGGTAGCTAAAAGTGAACTGCACCATACAACTTTTTGGGTACTCTTTCGGAAGGGTACCTGGCACAAGAAAAGGGTACCAAAAGGCGGAGCTAGATGCGCAGCTGAACGCTATTGATTTACAGAGATAACTCACTCGTGTAACAAGCCAGAATGGAAACAAAGGAACCGCCATTTTTAAAAACACAGCCGAGACATTACACCGTAAGAATATTTGCATATAACAACAAGCCATGGTCGACCCCAGCTTAAACAAACCTTGTTATCGTCTTGATGAACAGCCACAAAGCCAAGAAGAGCAGAACTACCCTATGCCCCGTAGTTGTTTACAAGGCCGTCTAAAGTGCGAGTGGTTTTGCTTTCTCGCTTGCGCTCGCCGCGTGTCTATATTTGAAATAAAAACTTCTTAAGCTCATGATAATAACGTGCGCATGATTATTGAAGTGCTTCTGACACCCAATCCTTTCAGAAACAGACAAACGTGAGAGTGACGCATGAAAAAACAAAGGAGAAACCCGACAAAACAAAGCAGCAAATGATTGTTTCAGCAAGCTAAAACATGAGCAAACTGCCATGTTTAACTGTTATCATCACCTTTTGGACTATTATGAACTGGGAATGACGGAATTACTTTCTAACAAGAGGTTTCATGTGCTGGTGAAGATTACAGACACAGATGAGAGGTTTGCACTGACTGGGCTATATGTTGCGTGTTGTTTTTGAAGCAAAATAAGGACTAAATGTATGCTGTGTGTAGTTTTTCTGTAAGTGGTAACATATCGGAGACTGTAAGGGTCTGTATGTGTTCATATATGTTGCATTTCGCCATATCATTGATCTGCAGTTATAATCCAATCCTGTTCATAGAAAGGTTGGTAATGAATATTTATACGCAAGTATTTGTGTATAAAGCCTCTGTTTTGTGAGAAATGCTTCTTATATGATATGTGAACGACCCCTACAGCTTAACTTTGACCGAGAATGACATCGACTGAAACTTTCTGTTGTACACCATGCCCACCAAAAGAGTAATGGTACCCTTTTGACAGTGGAAACGCAAGCCTTATAAAGGTGACCCGTACCGACCCGTACTTTACCACTCAGTGGAAACAGGCCAAAATACCATGCAAGTCAATGGTTACAGGTTTCCGGCCTGTTTCAATACATCTTCTTTTGTGTTCAACAGAAGAAAGAAACTCATAAAGGTTTGAAACAAGTGAAGGGTGAGTAAATGGTGACTATTTTCAGTTCTGGGTGAACTACCCCTTTAAGATACATTATTATTATGGACTCATTTGATTGACTGTGAATAGTGTGCATCAATTAGAAATCTGTATATCAGATTTTACCTTTTAATATAAATTAAAAGGTAAAACATTAAGCCACACAATAAGTGTTTTTCAAATGTCTACATATTTTGTAAAGAAAATATTACCGTGTAATAAGGTTTGTATCTATGCTTTTCTTATGTAAATATCTGTGCCTAAAACAAACAGCAACTTGACAGGTCTGAACCGCAGTACTATGGATGTTTTGCCCTCCAGATGACAGGGATGACAGCTCCAAATGCTCACCTGTCAGTCGGGTCAATGAGCGCAACATCCTTCAGCAGCAGAGGTGCTTCACTGGCGAGGTAAGTCCCTCTGTAATCTCCAGATTTGCCCACATATCGGTAATGCTGGAAAACCATTCAAAGAGTTGCTTTTTAATAGCATGCTAACAAAAGGAATCTCATTAATATCAAGGTTTGCTCCTACCGTGTTCAGGCCCTCGAGAATGACCCAGTTTCGAGGCCGGATCACCTGAGCAACTTTGCCCTGCTTCCCTTTCTCTTTGCCAGACAAAACCTCCACCTGGTTGAATTACATTTAAGTGGGATTTAATATAGATGATATGCACTGTGGAAAAAAATACAAAGCTTGCACAAACTAAGGAGTAAATGGCATTTAAACATTTACTAAAGTGAACTTTTTACACATTTTATATTTGTTCTTATTTTCTAGAGCTATATAACTTTTCTATAACTTCTATTTCTATATCAAAAATTGTTTGTGTTTTTACTTATATTTACTTATTTACTTTTTATGTTTTATGCTACTTAACTTCTTGTTTTTACTACTTATATCCCATCATTTAGAGTCTTATTGATATTATTAGGCTTATAAGCATTTTCACTGTGTATGTGACATAAAATTAGAATTGACAATCTTTAAAATTATTATTTAAAATGCACAAAATTATATTTACAAATTATTTAGTATCTATTGTGTTTTAGTATCATCGCTGTTTTCTATCTATGATGTGGCACAGTTACATGTTTTGTATCATTTGTTAATAAATTATCAAATATTTCTTTCTCTGCTTGATGTCGATTCATATTTATCCACTGTTAATCTGTAAAAAAAGAAAAATGAGCTGTTCCTTTATGATGACAGTCCATTTAGTCATATGATGCTGATTGGTCATTCTGACTGAATTTATTATAAGTTTTTTGCTTATTTTATTCTTATGTTTGGCATATCTTCTTTTATGGTTTTAAGAGCACACAGCTCACGCCTGCTCTCTAAAATAAAATCTGACAAGTGTCTTTTACATATATTCAGAATAAGCATGTGTAAGTAATATGAAACGTTCTCATATCTTTTTAATGAATTTGTTATTTGAGATATAGAATGCACGGAAAGCGTTCACATAGAGAGACACTGCAAGCACTGCTGAAGATGTGTTGCTTTTTACAGAGGTTTGACTGATAAATGTGAATTTAGGGCTAAATTGTTAGCGGTGCCAAACAGCATTTCTTGTTGTTTACATCCTTGTTTACGTCCTCGCTACAACATACCATTAAAGCTAGAAACTGCCTGAAGTTGATCAATTTTAAGAAATAAAAATACTTACAGGTTGTGGCTCACAATCTACAGCTTCGTCGGTTGGAAGAGTTTTTAGCTGAATCCAGCACTGAACTGGGAGAGATTCTGGAAATTCTCCTTTGTCAAATGCTATATATATATATATATATATATATATATATATATATATTTTTTTCCTCTGGAACATCATTAAAATTAAACTATAAGCACTACTCTCTGTGTCGTGTCCTTTGGAAGCTCAAATTCAGAAACAGAAGAAATCTGTGGAAATAGTAGCGTTTGAACGGCATTTTAGCTTTCACTGCTATAACATTACAGCACCTCTAGCCACGCCCCTTCGATGCGCATGGTGTGTGCACATAACCGGAAGTCCTAGGTGATCTCTCTAGCCCGGATGCATTTTTTGTACTCCCCAAATTTTGCTTGCTGTAGGCTTTGCTAAGCTAACCCTGTAAAAGTCAGTGTCTCCCTTTGCATTGAATTTTGAGCATATTACATTTAGAGATGCTGTTTATGTTCACACAGCTCCATTACACATCAATTAAAGTTTAAAATATGACATCGTAGTGGACCACCCCTTTAAGACATGTTAAGCATTTTCTGTACATTTTCTATAGATGTATTACAATGTAACAACACAATAATACATGCAAATATAATCTAAAACAGCACAAGAGCTAAACGATACTTAATTACGTCTTAATAATTTTTTTAATTTAAATGATTATTCCATTTATTTATTTATTTTTATAAAAAATGTGTTTCTCATGTTTTACCAGCGTGTGTTCTTAAAAAAGTATTATTTACTAACTATTTGTAATATTTATGCTTTGCCTCAAGACTTCCTAGCCAACTGTGGCCTCTTGGGGGTCCCTGGGCCCCGGTGGTCTGTTGATTTGTCCAACCCTGTCAGATTTTCCTACCTCTCATTCAAAAATGTAGGTAGCACATTTTGATGACAAAATATGCATATCTATCAGATTGTGTTACCACAAATTTACCAAAAATGTTATCATTTGCATATTTGTTTAAGGTCTGTGACCATGTAAGCATTCCAAGCCAGTTTTAAGCATGCGGGCACAACAATTTATGTTTGTAATTTAAAGAAAGATTAAGAAGTCTATACAGTGTTGTTTGTGTACCTGAACACTTCTAGACTCCCAGACAACTATAAAGCACTGTTTATTTTATTTGAATCTTTGCTACTGTATTTATCAGTGCCTTTGACTGGTTTATTATATTTTATCCAGATGTACTACTGGCCTACAAAATTATTCCTATCAATGACAAATTCTTTCCAAATAGAGCCATTCAAGTCATCTGGTGAAATTATACTCAAACCTGCAATATGTACGCAATGTCATTTTTTTCCAATATTGCGCATCCCTAGTTACCAGCTTAAATTGTGATATGGAGTGGTAAGATATGAGGATGTATATCGCCCTAACCTACCACAACCCCTAACCCCAACCTCAGAACCATTCAAATACAGTGTCGATAGCATAATCTGACATATATTGAGGTAAAGTAGTTTTTTTTATTCAGACATTCAGACTTTCTCCTTAATAATTTTGTTTTACAAAAGTATCATTTCCAAATTATTAGCTACCAATGTCTATGAAAGTACAATATTGTTCACAGTCAATTAAACTGTGCTAATGTTGTTTTGAAGTCATACTTCCATGCAATTTTAGACCGAATATTTAAAGTTGCATGGTAAACAATTTGTCATTGTAATAATATGCTAATCTAAAACCAACTTTACCTCAATGGATAAAACGTCAGGGCACCTGGTTTAAAATCCCTGGTTTAAAAAAAGATCTATGTTCTGATTGATGCCTATGATCTATAGGTTCTACTAAATATAAAATGCTGTCAAAAGATAAAACGAAGAATGAATGACTTACTGTGTCTCCTCTTACAACGGACCAGTCCTCATTAGCGATGGGTTCAACAAACACCTTTCTTCTCCTCTTGCCGGGTGGGTTGAGCCGCCGTGCTGCTATTGTCCACGGTCTGTTCGTCCCGTAGCGATAACCGTGTGGAAGAGCAACTTTTGCTGCCATTGAAAGCAACGCTGTCAGTCTCATTCTGCTCAAGACAGTGAAAAAAATACATTACAAGAGGGAAACATATCCATTTCAAAGTCATACATAGAGCATACATAACTCCTTATACGAGGTTTAAAATGAAACTGCAGTCGAACTACAACTGTCAAATCTGAAACACCGTATCTTCATGTACTTCTCTCCATATGTTTTGGGAATGTCCAATTGTTGTCAACCTGTTGTCTCATGTAAATTCTGTTTTGTCCTTTTTACTACAAGTTGATTATGTGTCTACTCCTAATTTATATCTTCTCAATGATGATTCTAATTTCTGTATAAGTAACTAAAGAAGAGAATGGTGTTTGCTGGTTTTACAGCTGCAAAGAAGGCAATCATACAAAAACTGGTTTACTCCACACGTGTTCAAAAACCTTTTGGATTCAAATCCTCCTTAAAATAGTGACTTGTGAAGGTACAATAGCACAAATTAATAACGCTAAACCTAGTACTAATGATGCATGGCAATGTTTTTCTTCCAACATTTTAGACTATATACAGAAAAGAAACTCTTCTTTTAGATTGAAACAATTGTTGATATGTCTGTTGCTCCCCCTTCCCTGTTTGTTTGTTTGAATGTCTGTTATTTTGTTAATCTAAAGACAATAAATATTGTTCACAAGGGGAAACATACAGAGCTTGACATTAATACTCGGCAACCCGCCAAATGCGGGTAGACTTCAGTTGTGGCGGGTTAGACAGACACCCCCACTAGCCACTTTGGCTGGCTGAAAATAATTTTCAAATTGCAAGATTAGAATTTATTTTATGACCGTTTGCACGGCTGACAAAAACAAATGTTCACGCGAGCAATAAAAAGCAGGTAAATACCGAATGAGAGGATGATCAGGCGTCACTGATGAGGACTTTAGTGCACGTTTTCTTGCGTGAAGCAACCATGCCTGGAAGTACAACTGGTGCAATCGGTCCTTTTTGAAATAGACTGGAAAAAGCGATGCTCGTGCATCCGCAGTCTTGCTGCTTTCAAGAGATCAAGATTTCTGATATGCCAGCAATTGCTGCTTTTGCTTTAACCATTCTTTGAACAGATTATTAATGGGCATAACATTAACCTTGTGCATGTGATCATCCTTTTATTATTGCACGCAGAATGTTTTTTTACCTGCTTTCTTTTGCTTAGTTGTTTGTGTTAATAGGGTTTAATTATCATCCTTAACAAAAGCATAGCTTTTATAGGTTTTATGCATGTTTAACAGGTGATCATTGGACCTTTAGCCTGAACAGAAAGTTTTACATACATGAGAATATTTTTTAAAATGTCAATTGTTTTTTAAAGAACATTTTTGTTAAATAAAAAGTGTATGTATACAGCTATATTTTGCTTGTTGTGGCCAGAGGAAAAAAATATTTGTAAATCCTAATAGTGTTGAGCCCTGAAAAGTATGTGAAGTAAAACTAATTGCAATGCAACACTATGAAACCACAGATCTTTTGCTCATGCTCATTGAGCAAAGTCACACAACACACAAAAAAAACTGTGAAATGAATGAGGAGGCATGTGGACATAGCACAAAATTTAAATCAAGTCATTTTAGCTTGCCAAAGTCAAATTTATGCATATAAAATATATTTCCCCAACAACAAAATTGTGGCTAGTGAAAATGCTGAGTGGCTAGTAACGTTGGAAAACTACTAGCCACAGTGGCTGGTGATCAAAAAAGATAATGTCAAGCCCTGGACACACACACACACACACACACATATATATATATA
>CAIGQZ010000253.1:3930853-3954534 GCA_903798205.1 Danio tinwini
CTCAGAAATATACACAATGACATGTTCCGTGCATTTTTACTGTATATGCTTTATAATGCTACATGTTTGTTTACAGCAATAAATTTACATTGAGGTAAATTGGTTTTATATCACACACTCGTTTATGGAAAACGTGTGACATGCTCCCTATATTGTTTACCATGGTAACGTTACTTTAAATATTCGGTCTGAAATCACACGCATGTATGACTCCAATACAACATTAGCGCTATTTATTTGACTGAACATTGCTGTACTCTGATAGTCATTAGCTGCTAATATTATTTCACTATTTAGAATCAGCAAACAATAATCTAAATTTGTATTATTAAGGAGAAACTGCGAATGTGTTAATAAAAAGCAACGTTCCCTTAATTCAATTTACTAATTTGTTTAGCGAGAGGCTTTTGTACGGTTCTCAGTGACCGTTTACTTACCTTAATGATTGCTGCTTTAATTAAAATAACAAAATGTATTTGTGGTATTCCTAGATTGTACATCCACAAGGGTCAAACTTGTGCAGAACATGCGCTGCTTCCTTTTCCTTCCGAGACAAGCGACGGAGCTGCCAAAATAAAAGTCTCAATTGGTAAAGTAATGTATTAAAAAGTGAATAACACGAAGAAATGCGTCAGTGTATCCTATTAGGTTTCTTAATCGATGGGAACTATTTAAATATGTATGAATTTTGACCAAGATTTATAGTAAGTCATGCTTAAACAGATTTTGTAAGCTTCTTCCACCTGCCTCCTCCTGATGTAAATAAATCATTACGAATTGTAAATAATAATTGGCTTTTGGAAGATAAAGACTATTTTAATTATTAAAATAGCACATACCTCCATACTCATTGTCCTTCCTGGATTTGAAAATGTATAATTTAATAATAATTGGGACATAATAATAATGCACCATTTAGGTTTCAGGTGACAACTGAACTGCAATAGAGCAGCCAAAAATGTTTTCATTAGCCCAGAATTAAGCTAAATTCTCTCGGTATATGAAAGTGAATGTCAGGACATAATAAAACAATTATTATTACTACCATAGGGCTTCCATCAAACAAACGCATAATACACATTTTCTACATTTAAAATAATGTTCATCATAGTTAATCAAACGAAAATTGTTTATATTTCATGATAATAATCACAAAAATTATAGTTCCTTGACAGAATATTAAAAAGATGCTCTTTTTGGGCGCATAAAACCATCGACCAATCAAATCGCTCTTTCATTCGGTATCCAAGTAGGATGACTCATTTCAGCCAACCAGCGTCGAGCTTTGCTTTGTAGTCAGGCAGACATGATACAGTCGTCCAATCACAAAATAAGCCGAGAGGGGATTTTTGCTCTATATTTGTCTCAGGTAGTTTCTTTTAAGATTATAAAATAAACGGTACATTTATTTTGTATTTGAATGATAAATTGCACTAGATAAAGTTATTACAATTATAATATGTGTACAATATAAGAAAAAGGGGTATTTTAAACGTAATAATCGGAGGTTTTCGAGGCGTACAGTTTTGGCTAGCTAGTTCTAGCAACAGACATTGGTAATGATATAAACGATAGCTAGCTTATTATGCATACATATACAAAAAAACAAAGTTGGTTTTATAAATAATGTGAATACATTATGAAATGTAGTGAAATGGCTGTTAATGTACTTTCGCTTTCGTTCAGTCGACGTCTCTTCGGCCTGTTCAAACTCAGGTTAGCCTATTAGCTGCTATGTCATGCTTTCTAAAACTAGGCTTCGGTGAGGTAGATTTCTAGGCATCACTGAGCATTTGCGTTCGAGGATTTGGTTAACTTGCGCTAAAACAAGCTTTTAGTCATAAATAACCAATAGCTTCGTCTAGTTTCTGGTTGGTTGGCCTTTCAATACGCCCACAAAGAGATACACATGGGTGTAATCAACCTGTGCATGTCTCTTATACGCTAAGACTACAGTAGATTAAGCCATGCATTAAAGTGATCGGATTTGATCCTGATATCATGCATACACCGACTGAAAGCATCGCTTGCGATCTCCAATGGGCGCGTGTGTGCTGAATGTGAGGAAATGTCTGGACTGGGGCAGGAAAAACAGCCCTGCAGTATTTGGGCATGGTCGTTATCCGATTGACCTGACAACAGTTTCATGAGTGGCTGTATTTTCGAAATGGGGAAAAATATCTTGGGCGTTTAGACGTGGGAGAATTAGGCGCTTGCGTGGTTTTACTTCGTGTTTACAGTCTTGTCGCTGGTGTTGTAAACCTGGCCTAAATATACCAGTTTGTGGTGAAACTGGTGCTCAGTTTACAGACATGTGACGAGCTTAATGTTTACCAATAAGCAGTTAGTTCTAAGACTTATTTTGAACATATAAAAGAAATACTAGAAAATAATTGTGCTCTTTTAAAAGAGCTTAAGCCTGCAAACACCATACAACTTCTATAATTGTCATTTATCTAACTCACAGAGCAATTGTGTAAGACTATCCCTGTTTGCATGCAGAATAATGTCTTGATAAACCCTAATACTTTTAAAAACTTAATGTAGCTTATCGGATTTCAATAAAAAGAAAGAAAAGTAAGCCTAAATCTAATGTGGAGCTGTACTAATATCTTCCCCATGTTCTAGAGCTTCAGGTCCTGGAGCCTTCTGAATGCAGTTTGACAGTTCAGAGTGTTTGAGACATGGCAGAAGATCAGTTAAAGGGAGATTCCTCGACTGGGGAGGGAGAGACGGAGCCCAATACACTGCTGCAGAAGCTCAAGAGCAACATTTCGTAAGAACAATTCATTTTAACTATGCTTTTAATGTGAAACACATGGAATGAGCTCCTATTAAATCACTATTTCTTTGAATATTTGGATAAACCTAAGGGTTAGTTGACCCAAAAATGTAAACTCTGATATTTGTTTAACCTTATGCTGCTCCTTAAAGCAAACAAATATTAAGAAAACAAATAAAAAATGTAAGATATTTTTAATCTAATCTCAGAGATTTGTCACCCTCTCTTAAAAGTCTCTTCACTTAAGGCTGCATTTACATTCAATTCAATTCGTCTTAGTTTATATAGCACTTTAACAATGTAGATTGTGTCAAAGCAGCTTAACCTAAGGGTTTTTGTAGATTGAAACCGTCAGTCCAGTTTTCAGAGTTAAAGTTCAGTTTAGTTTAGTTCAGTGTGGTGTAATTTACATGACAATGATCTATTGAAAAATGAAAAGTTTTGCTTGCACTTTAAAAAGTTTTACTTTTCATAACTGTGTTTGCAAAAGGATCCATGTTTACACCCCCACAAAAACTGCCAAAGTTCCTGTATTTTGTATGCCATGCCAGTATTTGTTGCTGTCACCTGATGTGTATATAGAATTTGGTTGTCATGTGAAGTAAATCCCCATTTAGCAATAATTTGAGCAACAACAACACTACCACATACGCTGTGTGTTTGTTTGCAGTCTTGGTTTTAATCTTGAACTCTTTCTAAATACATAGCATGCATGCACATGATGTCATAGTATTCAAAGACTTAAATTTTTGGGTGTTTACATGGACATGACAATGGGGACATTATCATAAACTTTCAGTTTGTAGCTTGTTTTCAATTATTAATTTTCAGTCCCAAAACCACAATTGCTGTGTAAACAAACAGCCAAAACGCATACAATTTTCCCTCTTTTTAACTGAAAATGATGTTGTGTAAGTGCAGGGTGATCGCTGAGTCTTAATTTAATTTTAGGCCTTAAAAAGTCTTAAACTCACTGAAATATTATGTTGTAGTTCTTAAAATGGATCTTAATTTTCCTTCGTCCAAGTAAAGCTATCCTATCGGGCCAACACAACTTTTTTTTATATTAAAGTTTTTAATTGAAAGGAGATACAATTCTAAACAGCTGTTAGACATGTTTACATGAAATTCTCCAAATGACATTTCCTAATCAAGGAAAGAAAACTAAAGCAACAAGTAACTACATAATCTTCCATTACAAAATTATTTACAGAAGTAACTGGGCCGTTAGAAAAAATCCTTAGCATTTAGCCATGTATAAGTCTAAAATTTCATTCATAATGCGCTCAAAAGGGTCTTAAAAGTCTTAAATTAGACTTGAAGAAACCTGCAGTGCATGCTTCTAAATGTTCATAAAGAAATAAAAATCCATATAAATTGAGTATGTCTGCAGACTGAACTTGTTATAATGGTTATAATGGTCTTTGGCACAATACAATTGATAATGGTATCATTGTTAAAAAAAAAAAAGAAAGAAACTTGCACATTTAAAAGTTTCTGATTTCATACAAAGCATTTATTCCAAAAAATTTTTCCCAAAAGTCTAATGGGTTTGGAATGACATAAGGGTAATTGTTGACAGAATTTTGTCCAAAAACTGTTTGCATTTGCTTGTTGCACAGAAAGTATACTGAGAAGAGTAAAGAGGCAGTGTTTCACATTTGAGCATCCAATCTTTTTATCTTTCCACAGTAAAAATGTGCAGGGGAAAGTGGACAAAATTTTGGTAAGTTTTTTTTAAGGGAACTTTGCAATTCACTAAAATTAACTTAATTTATATGAAGGGTCTTTTATATGACCGTTTTATTACCATGTATAATACGGCTATTACAACATGACCATTTTTGGTTAGCTATAATATGAACGCTGGAGACTTCTACATTCCCACAGCTATTGTATTAGTAGGCCAGATTCAGTACAGCTAGACTAACATTATCCATGCTTGTATTGTGTTATAACCACCCTATTTCATAGTGTAATATTTCACACTCGTTCTAAATATTGCAGCTCATTCTAACGTGCATTCACAGTGCTTCTGAGCACATTTACATTTTAATAATCTTTGTTTCTCTATGTGAAATGTGTCTCCCCTTAGGAAGATGTACAGCGTTTTTCTGACAATGATAAGCTCTACCTTTATCTACAGCTACCCTCAGGTCCAAGTGCAGGAGAGAAGAGGTACACTTCCTAAAATCACTCAAATATTCTCTCTTCACCATCATCTATTTGGTTCATCTGACCAGTAAATTAAAAGCATTTTTAGTCAAATATTTAAAGTCCATCCACTCAAGCTAGCTATAAATAACAGACGTGACAGGAAATGCTATATGTGGCTCTCTGTGTTTACTAGTGGTGATTCAAACTCGGTCAACACAGCAGACCAACTTCACACCTGCAACTGGATCCGTAGCCATTTGGAAGAACATCCTGACACCTGCCTGCCTAAACAAGATGTTTACGAGACATACCGGTGAGGAATGACATGCAGAAGAATCATTTTAGGGCTTTTATCCTAAGGCAACACAATTTTTTTCCACCAATCAGACATTTAAGATTCATGTTTGCAGATTTTCGAAAAATGCACTGATTACTTACTACTGTTACAGGAAGCACTGTGACAACCTACAGCATCGGCCTCTGAGTGCAGCAAATTTTGGCAAAATCATTCGAGACATCTTCCCTAACATAAAAGCACGAAGACTGGGTGGTAGAGGACAGTCCAAATATCCTTTTTTGTCTCTTTTGATATGATTTAATTAAATTTGTATAAAACAGACAAACCTTGATACCTTTAAACGTGTCTAGAACAGTCCTAAACAGATCTATCTGCATCAAATGCAGCTAATTTCTGCATTTTATCAGTACACTTTATACTGTTATTATCAGTTTTTTTTTTCTAATTTGGTTAAGATGTATTTAGAAGTCTTAATACTTTTCATTTTATGCTTTAAATTACACTAAATTCAAACCAAGTGTCTGTTTTATTGTGCGTTTTATTTGATGAAAGCTACTGCATAGCGTATTGTTCCTTAACATATTTGCCTGCACATACTGCTATAGTGGAATACGTCGAAAAACTGTGCTCAACATGCCATTACTACCCAACCTGGACCTCAAAAATGACCCGGTATGATTGTCTTTCAAATACTGATTTTTTGCAGTCGCGTTCTTTCACCGCATCAAAATAATCAGATATTTAAATTGTGTTATAAAACATGTGTTTGTGCCACCTCCAGTCTGAACTGACAGAACTGGTGCAAACCTACAAGCAAGAGGTGACTGAAGCAGCCTGCGAGCTCATCTGTGATTGGGCCCAGAAGATCCTGAAGCGCTCTTTTGACACGGTGGTAGAAATCGCACGATTCCTCGTACAAGAACATATCGTCAACCCACGCTGCAGCCAAGCCGAGCTCGTCACCTCAGCTGCATTGGCAGGTAAGATGTGGTAAATTGTCAGATCCAGGGTATCCTTAAAAAAAAAGTCTTAAATTCCATAGTATAAACATAAGACCTTATATATATATATCTCATAAACATAAGATAATAATGTCTTAAATTTACATTTCAAAGGCCTCAAAATGCAGTCAAGCCGACCCCATAAAAAAAGATTTTGTTTCCATCTGTCGCCCAGAACAAAATAGGCAAAACCCAATCGAATGAATTCTCGGAAGATAAATAATTAGTTCTATTGTGTGCTTTTAAAATTTTTTTTGCAAATTCGGTACTATAAAATGATACTGTACATTTGGTCTGAAATTTCGTTCTGTGTGGTATTAAAAAGGCCTTAAAAATATAACTCTTAAGACTGATTTATACTTCTGCATCAAGAGCACGCGTATGGGGCGGCGCAGCCTTCACGCAGTTGCAGACCCCTCGCCGTGGCTGATGCCGACACGCACCTATCTAAAAATGTAACTACATGTCGAAACGACACGTAGCGCAAGCTCTGTGATTGGTTGGCTTGTAGCTGTGCCGAGTGTGGGTGATGCTGAGAGCCGCGAGCCTGATGGAGCAATTGTTCACAAGGGTCGAGTCCCGTGAAAGAGCTCCACATGTTTTGTGTTTACCTTATAATTAAAGTTGATCCACGTCTGCCGGTTCCCGCCTCTAAATGAGTGAGTTTTAGCTTTCTATAGCATTCAGAAAAAACAAAACACCCATGAAGAAACTCGATACAGAGTTAACAACCTACTGCCAGCTAGCGTTTCGGAAGTGTTATTGCAAAACAACACAAACAGCACGCAGAAGTATAAATGCTTGCGCTGTGGGTCACGGCAATCATTCAACGCATAAGTATAAACCAGCCTTTAGTGATCATGGTGTGATCTAGATATCCTGAGATCACACCATGTTTTGCTGTGGTCATGTTGGTGTGAAGCTAATTATTACATATTTTAAATAGGCGGACCCTCGAAACCTCATAAGGTAATCAAAAAGATTCCTGCAGCTTCCCGAGCAGTTGGAGCCGAGGAAGATGGTGGCAGTGTGGAAAATAAGGTATTACTGGTGTGTGTATATATACATGAAAATCTGTTTGAATTTAAATGTTCCTAATACAAAAAATTAAACTAAACAACGAGGAAAGCTAAATTATTAAAATAACCACAATAAATTCACCCATTTTGTACACTTCTGCAAAAATATAATTCAAATTGGAATTTAGATATTTTTGCATGATGGTTATAAATGCTTTCTATCACTGTAGTTACTCTGTAATCACTTTTTCTTAAAACAGTTCCAAAACTTACCGAAAATATGAAAGTAGTATGATAAATATAATAATATAAATTATAAATATTCCAGAGAGTCAACATACCACAAATCTGGGATTTTTATCATTTATATTATTATATTTATAATTAATGTAGTATTTTGCATAACTGATAATGTCCCAGACAGTTGATCTCTAAAATATTTGTGCTATTTTCCTGCTTTCATTTAAGACTTCAGTGTCGTAATTGACACAAAATACAGCAAATAATCAAAAATCATCATGTAATCATCATTTATTGGTTTATTTGTAAGTAGTATGTCATCAATGAAATATTTTACAGTCAGCTAACAGTTACCACAAAACAAATCCCTTAAAAGCATCTTGATCATCATATTAACAGAGGTGCATACTGAAAATCATAAATGATACATTATGATGTTTTCTTTGACTTTCTTTATTGTCCACAAGTGGACTTTATCACATAACTACATCAGCATTCACATCACAAAAAAGAAAGCAACACAAATATATTCAATATCATCACCCAAATCACATTAAAAACTCTTTTATCTTAATTAACCCTATTCATATTTTATACAGTATTTAAAATTCTAATGGCATTTGATACACGTTGTTCTTTACTTGAGGTTGCCTAAAACGTCTATTTGATGGCAAAAGTTGACATTTTATATTTAAAGGGATGGAACAATCTTCAATAATGACATGTATTGTCTGTTTAGTTCTCATGAGATAAATTTCATTTTGTTGTCTTTGTGTTTTTCCAGTTATTGCACTGGTGATTTTTACTATTTGACACAGTTTTTGCTTTTCTTTAACTGTCAACAGTCCAAATTGTGCAATCATGTTAAAACTTACAACACTTTCAACCAAATTCTTATATACCGTCTCCCTTTTGGCAGCAAAAAGAGAAAGATGGTATGGAGCAGCCGCCATCCAATAAGCTGCAGGTCAGTGATAAACCACCCAACAAGGTGGAGTCGGCTCGAGTGGAGGCCTACATGAAGAAACTGCCCCAGCTTCTTCCCAGAGGCACCGTTCCAGAGAAAACCTCCCCACCGTGTCTCGCGCCAGCCGATTCAGGCAGCGTTCAAGTCACTTTGCCCATAACCGTCACTACAATACCCTCTCAGCCAGGCGGAACCGTCCCAGTTATGGTCCCAGTTATACTACCATCAGGCGTAAGTCTGTCCTACCCTGAACGTGAGAAAACATCAGTCACGGTCGCCACTTCTGCAGCCCCGACTCCGGTGGTTCAAAGAGCGCGACCGGCAGCTCCCAAAAGGGCACCTGATCCCTCCACCTCAGTGTCAGCCTCTGGCGTTGTTCTGAAACGCAAAAGAGGGCGACCCAGAAAACAGAGACCGGAAGATCTTTTATCACAACTACAGTCGTCTCCAATCCCAAACCCAAATCCGGCTTTGCTCACAAGAGGTGTGATCCAAAAGGCCTTGCCTTCCTGCCCTCCTGCCGCTCCTTCACAGCTTGTCGAAATCGTCATCCAGGACCAGCAGAGTCTGATGCTCAGCCAACTTCCAACCATCCAGGAGGTGTCAGACGTGGAGCATCGAAGTGTAGTGGTGCAGTGTCACTCTGCCCCAGAAGCTGAGAAGCAGCAGTCCGTCCTGCTAATGCAAGGGCCAAACCAACTCAACTTTGAGCAGGGCCGGAGGATGGTCATCCAGCGCGCACCGCTATCCAGAGAAGGAAGGCCTGCCCCTATAGAAGTGCCGCAGTCTGCAATCACGTACCTTCCACCGGCGACATTACTAGAGGACCGAGGAGAAGTCGAAATTACTCTGACTCCTGTGGAGCCACAGGACGATTCCATGACCCTAAAAAACCCTATACCAGAGGACCCGTAATGGCAGCACACAAGCGTCTCCGAGATCTCAGCGGGAATGCCTTTCCAGTCCTTCTGTGAATGGCAGACTAGCTTGTCGTCAAACTGAGGCGTACCCTCTTGGCTGAGCTTGATCGGGTATGTCTGGTTTCAGTGTAAAAATGGTGTATAGAAGTACAACTTTTCATCGTTGCCTTCAAACAGCAACTACACTCATTTTCATGAACATAAAAACGTACGTGAATTCCTGAAAGAGTGCTTTTAAAGAGATTATCCAATTTAAGTGACCTAAGCCTAATGTTTTGACTGTTTTGATGAGAATTTCAGCGCAGCAAACAGATATACTCATAAATAACAGTCCAATCTGGTCTAGCTCAATTAAAAACATCTAAAAAAAGATTATTGGTCATTAGAGTTAGAAGAACTGCGTTTGTCACCATGTTTAGTGCCATAAAAGGGCAGTCGATCTTTTATTGCGCTGACCGTCTTTGCATGTTTGTGTTTGTGAACATTAATCGAGATTTTGAGTGTGTTTTCTAGCTGTTCAGATGACAAAGAGTGGTATTACGGGTTTGCAACTTCGGGGTTCTGAAGTCCCTTTTTCACCCAATGATTGGGTCAATAGTTGCGTGGTCAGTTTTTTTTTTACATTGCAAATGGATACAGATAAACAAAGCATTGAAATTATTACATCCAGTTGCTGTTGCAAAGGTTGAGAAGACACTACTGGCTCGGATTGTGCACAATGTAGGTGGATGGAAAAACTAAGACCTCTTAAGTCCCTTTAAATATGCAAATGAGGCTATGATTTTCGGGATATCTCTCTCAAACCCCTCCCCGCGTTCAGGTCTGTCCAGTCATTCTCTTACAGCAACATAATTTAGCACTTAAGAGATGTAAATAATTTATCTGTGAGCCCAGAGGAATATCTTCGAACATACCAGAACTAATTTTATTTTGCAAATGTATAGCCGTCGTCACTATATTGCTACGATGAAATATAATACGTATTATTAGTTGCTAGTAAAGTGTGCGCTGTCACCCTAAAGCATGTACAAAAACTAAATTAGAAGTCGAGATGTTAAATTGCTGAAATCTGATTATATTATTTAAATTCAAACCGAAATATTTACTAATTTATTTATGCAAATTTTACAAAGCTTGAGCCACAACGGCCTGTTGTTGTGTTGTTATCTTGCCTTTATGGACTGTTTTGCTGTTCTATAGCCTTGAAATATTAGACTGAAATACTAGAATTTTTCTAGTAGTTTGAGTTTCAGATATTACACTTAATCTTAGCCCCCCAAAATTGTAGCTTAACGATTTATGTTCATTTGAGTAATTATATTATTTTTATTTAAAATAAAAAAATGAGTGAAATAAAGACGTGTAGCAGCTTTATTCAATATTATTTTATTGTGCTATTAAAAGGCAATAAAAAAAAAAGATTTCGGCTCAACAAAAGGTTGTTGATGGTTTAAAGAGGTTTATTAATTAGCCACTCCAATTATTATGTATGAAGAGATTTGGAGTCGGATGCTGTTATTTATTCAGATGTTGCAGTAATATATGTGAGATGGGAAAGGAGTAGATGTGATAGTTTTACTATAGAGTAATGGTGCTTTAAAAAAGCGAAACGGGTTTAACTAACAACACAAATGATTGTGAATTCACATTGCAGCGATTTCACCAATCAGCAGTTTGACTGCACTCAATGTCCGCTGCTAACTGGTGCTGACTCTGGGTAGATTTACTACGGTACAATGGTTGTGAAATGGCAACTGGCTGTCAGACAGCCTGCTAGCTTTGCGTTAGCAAAAAATATATTTAGGCTTGTGAAATAACGTGTTATATATATATGTCCTGTTTAATTTTGAATAAACACGGCTGCTCGATTTACTCAAGGCAAGACGTCTAACCAAATTTGTTGAAATAATTTCGTATAACAACAGGAGCTTTTATTTTGTATATTATCAAATTGGTAGGGCCTGTTATGGAAGCTTGTTTTTGACCACAGAACAAACTTTTTTAATAATAAAAATACCTTACATTTATATAGCATTTTTCTAGACACTCAAAGCTCTTTACACATTGGGAGAATCTCTTTATCCAACACCAGCGTGCAGCATCCACCTGGATGACGCGACGGCAGTCATATTGCGCCATACTGCACACCAGCTAATTGGTGGAGAGGTGACAGAGTGATGAAGCCGATTATGATATGGGAATAGTTAGGAGGCCATGAAGAACAGAGGCCAGTGGGTAAATTTGGCCAGGATATCGGGGTTAAATCCCTACTCTTTTCGAAAGACATCCTGGGATTTTTAACGACCACAGAGAGTCTAAGGTTTAACGGCAATCACTGAGCAGTATAGAGTCCCCATTAATATACTGTGGCGTTAGGACCCACACAGACCGGAGGTTGAGCGCCCCCTGCTGGTCTCACTAACACCACTTCCGGCAGCAACCTAGCTTTCCCATCCAAGTACTGAGCGGCCCTGCTTAGCTTCAGTGGGCGACCAAGTAAGAGTTGCAGAGAGCTAGCTGCCGTTTGGTTTTAAATGGTAATCATGGCTTTTTAATCACACAATTTAGACTTTTCTTCTCAAAAAGTGTATTGTATACATTACATTAGATTTAGATAAAAACACAATAAACATTAGATAAAGATGCACAATACAAATTTGCAATTAATAAAATCACAGTTCTAAATCTCAAAGTTCTGGGAGGAACAAATATGTGATAATTATGTTTTCGTAATTGCGTGATAAAAGCCAAAAATACAGCCAAAAATGTATATTAAGTCAGAATTACAAGATGATAACTTGTGTTTTTGTGAGAAAAGCTTGAATTGTCAAATATAAACTTAAATTTGTAAAAGGCAAAATTTGAAAACATATATAAAATCGCAATTGCAACAAGGTCACAATTTTGACAAAGTAATTATAAGATAAAATAAAAATCTGAATTTATAGGTAAAAGAGGTACAGTTTCATATAAACTGAGTTTCTATTTCCAATTCTGTTTTCTTTTTTTCAGACTCGTGAGTTTATCTTGCAATTCAGATTGGTTTTTGCTGTTATTCGAATTGTCCAAGAAAAAAATACAATGTTTTATTTCCATATTTGTGTTCCTGTGGTGGAAACGGGCTTCCATACCCAGTACCTTTTTTATTTTTATCATAAGTAATCATTGTTAAAGGTATAGTTCACCAAAAAAAGGAAAAATATTTGCTGAAAATTTGCATTCTAAGATGTATATCAAATTCTCTGCAGTGAGAATAAAAAACCAACACAATAATCCAAAAGCAACTCAGAGAAACAAAGCCATCATAATTCATTTTAACTTAAAACCTTTCCTTCTGACCATCCATAACAGTCCATAATCTATAACTCTCATTCAATCTCCTGTTGTCCTCTCACGTCACAATCCACAGATAAATTCAGAGCTGTTTTGGTGCTTTATCTGTGTATATTTCTCTTCTGATTTAGACAAGACAAAGTAGAGTTTGGGATGTTTTAGCCCAAAGCGACAGCCTCAAGTTTACAACAGCCAGTCAAACATGCAGCTTTTCAATTCGGAAAATATTAATTTAATAGACTAGAGTCTTGTGGATTATTGCGAACATTAATTCTGTTCGGATGCTAATACCAAATTACTTTAGATCTGTTCCATTAGAGAAACAAATGCACATCTTGAGTGGACAAATATGCATTTTTTTGGTGAACTACATCTCTAAAATCAGTGTACAGTTCTAATACTCTCTGTCATTTGCTCTCCAGAGATTTGAATACTAAAATATGAATTATAATTTCCTGACAACAGCAGTTCTAAATCCTGCAATACATTGACAAAAACATAATAAAAGTTCATTCACTTCATTAAAAAATGAATAAAGACTAAACAATGGGACTTTAGAGTAATATATTTCTGAAAGATTGCATAATGATCGAGGAATGGGTGTAAATAATCACATTTGAAGCAGCGAAGAACTTTTTATACCAGAAAGGTGATCGAAAGATTCCATGCAAAAACTTTTGGGAATACTCGTATCCGTTGACAGACGATCTTGTTTTCTGACACAGTGTCACACGCCACAGAAATGTAACATGTTCAGTACAACATAGTGCCTCATACAAACCACTGTGCTCTGTAAATATCCATTTTCTTTCATTATTTATGAGGTTGTGATTTCGCTCTCAAGCACTGAGTGGATTGTTTGCTTTCAAGGCTCTTAAAACTGTTGCCCTCAAAACACAAACAAACAAAAAAAAAAAAAGAGAAAAGAAAAACCAAAATGACAAGGTGTGGCGATTGTGTGTTGTAATTACCCATCAGTGTTGGTAATTCTTACGTTTCATTGTGACGAACTCAAAGGAAACGTGTTTAGCACATTAACTTTTCACCCAGTCATGTAGAATTGTTTAGTAGTCGCGTTTTTTTCTTTGTTGTGCGTGTCAGTAGTATGCCATTTTTTCCGATCCCAATTGACATCTAACATGTCTGACGTTTTGATCTTTTTTTTTTTTTGTTAGTCGGTCCATGCATGGTTTGTGTAATGAAGTTTAGTTTTATTTTGAAAGGATCCGATATATTTGTTTGGAGTTGCGCGGTTTCTTTTGACAGCATTTGAACCCTGGTGTTTGTCTTGCACTTTATTTTCTCAACGGAAAGCACACAGGGGGAGAACAAGACGAAATGCAGCACCTTGTATGTTATTCGTTTTTCGTACTTAAAAAGTCCTCTCTTTGAAAACGTTTCCCTTTTTTGTATTTCATGTGTGTTTTTTTCCATGTTTAAACTGTATAATTAGACATCTTCCATATATAAATATATATAAAAAAATGAAATTATCTCTGACTGTGAGCACATTTTCATAAATCAGCACTAATAAACAATATGTATGATGTGTTTCTTTATATCATGTGTTTGTGAACTACTCGTTTATTTTCATTTACAATTGTGTTTAAAAGGCAATTCAATCTGTTACAATAATAATATGGTAACATTTAACCATATGGTTTCATTATTTAATGTTCGTTCATTTGTTTACTAACATGAATCATAAATGTACCATACATTTATTACAGTGTTTATTAATTTTTGTTAACATTAGTTAATGAAAATGAAGTTAGTTCTTGAGTTAGTTGAAATATTCGCCAGCCTGATTTCACAAGGAAACGTAACTATTTAACGTTTTGTCAGTTTAGTGCCTAATTCGTACGAGTTCAGTCATATGAACTTGTACGATTTTAAAAAGGAGGCGTGGCACCCAACTCCTAAACCTAACCATCATTAGAGATGAGCAAATCTTCGTACTAAATTGTACGAATTAGTCACTAAATCAAAATGTTACTAATTGCTGTGAGATAGTGTTAGATCTGCAGCTCAAATCGGATGCAAATTTTCCACATACAAAGATGATCGGAACTCCACGAAACTCCCAGACTACTCATCATTGAAAATGAATGACTTCCGGGTTTGTCGCTTGTCTTGTGCAGTGGAAAGGCAGCTTTAAGGTGACCCAATTAGGCCCAATCCCAATTTTACCCCTTAGCCCTTCCCCTTACCCCTACCCCTCATTTTGCGTGTTCATATGAAGGGGTAGTGGTGTCCAAATACTCTTTAGCTTGAAGGTGTAGGGCTAAGGGCAAGGGGTATACACCCCTTCGAACAAAGATTTTTCAGGACTACACTTAAAATCAAGGGGTAAGAAAATTTCCTAGAATACACCTGCTACAGCGGCACTTTCGCTGTACCTGGAAGGAGAGCCACAAATTAGTATTTTTTGTCATTATTACGAATTTTTACAACCACCAAACACATATTGTAAACCAATTAATCTATGCAAGTTAGTCCACTGAAAACTGTTTGTTTTGGTAATCGTTATCATAAAATGACCATTTGCTTTCAGTCTGGAAAGGTAGCCATTATTTGATGACATGGAAATTGACGGATTGGCGGACATATGCTTAGCCACGCCCCTGCAACCGCTAGTTTGCTGTGAGCGAAAGATAGAAAGGAGAAGCTCAAAAATAACCTCCGCCTACTTCTCAATATTCTGTTTCAGCTGGACTTTTACTCACAGTAAATGTTGAACTATAATTAATACTATTAATGTATTATTCATTTTTAGTTCATGTTAATAAAGACATTAAGTAACATTAACTAATAGAACTATACTGTAAAGCATGACCAAAATTGTGATATACAGTTGAAGTCAGAATTATTAGCCCCCCTGAATTATTAGCTCCCCTGTGTATTTTTTCCTCCAATTTCTGTTTAACGAAGATATTTTTTCAACACATTTCTAAACATAATAGTTTTAATAACTCATTTCTAATAACTGATTTATTTTATCTTTGACATGATGACAGTAAATAATATTTGACTAGATATTTTTCAAGACACTTCTATACAGCTTACAGTGAAATTTAAAGGCTTAACTAGGTTAATTGGGTTAACTCGGCAGGTTAGGGTAATTAGACAGGTTATTGTGTAACGATGGTTTGTTCTGTAGACTATCGAAAAAATATAGCTTAAAGGGGCTAATAATTTTGTCCTTAAAAGGTTTTTTTTTTTTAATTAAAACTGCTTTTATTCTAGTCGAAATAAAACAAATAAGACTTTCTCCAGAAGAAAAAATATTATCAGACATACTGTGAAAATTTCCTCGCTCTGTTAAACATCATTTGGGAAATATTTAAAAAAGAAAAAAAATTCAAAGGGGGACTAATAATTCTGACTTCAACTGTATTTTATACAATATATTTAAGTAAATCATTATAATTTCTTCAGAAAAAAAGGGTTCTCCTAATTCTAAGAAATAGAAAAGTATAGCATGATATTAAGTTTGATTTCTGAACAAAAAAAGTCAGAATTGTGAGATATAAATTCATTTTCAAGATTACGTCTCCCATTTCTGCCTTTTTTTCCTTTAAATGTTGACATTGTATTAAACAATTCTGACTCAAACTCGCAAGTTCTGGGAAAAAAGAATGACAATATTTAAAGTCAGAAGTGAGATGTTTACTCCTGTGTTTGAGTTTTTCCTCTGAATTGTTATAGCATCTTGTGTTTTTAACAGTTCAGAGTTTATATCTTGCATTATTGAGGACAAAGTTGGAATTACAAGATTCACTAGAAAGCCTGAACATCTCCATTGTAAATAAATTTCACAAAAGTCACAATTTAGGGGGGAAAAAGTCAGCAAACTGCAAAACTCTTTAAATTCTTACTATCTATATACAATTCCGAATTAAGGAATTTTCTATTTTTCATCCTGTTGAAATGAAAACAGGCTTCCTTTGCTTCTGCCAATACTAAACTATGTGTACAAAATAGTCTTAATGGCTCTGAAATCTGCAGCATGTACGTTTGTACTCTGTGTAATACCAGCAATACCAAGAAACCCTTCGTCAATCAACAGCCACACGTTTGCTCTTTAACACAGAAGTGGCTTTATTAGCTCAGCGTTCAGGATCCTGAGCGAATCGAAGCGGTACTGTAGTGTACTGTACATCACTTTGCATGAAAAGCCAGAGACGGTCGCATTTCTGCATAATATTAAAATCGTATTACAATACCTGATCGTTTACCATTACAGTCTTCGATGGCATAGTTAGGCGCTCCAAATGCTAGCATTCAAAACAAATGCTCATTAGTGCTCGGAAACACTTGCTACCTTTATTTGGTCCAGTAGACGGATGATGAGCAACAGTTCAGGGTTGAGGAAAGGCATAAAACACGAGGGACGCCTGTATTGTAAAGGCAGGCTTGGCATCGGGACGCCAGCTTTTGTTTCAGTAGTGGTACAGAAGAGACAGGTTAACTCGAGCTGGCTTTGGAGAGTCTGGTTATGATGGAGACTTACTCTGATTTATAGAATGCAACAATCTGTTTCTTCTTTCTTCTCACGACGCCTCTGTCCTCCTTGTGGAGATGCGGCTTGACCTCTCATCTGTGGAGATATGAGGAGAAACACACATTCAAACTGTCTTGAGATTGAATATTTCACAGCGTAAAAATCAGTCAAAAACACCCACACTGAAAAAATGGTTTTGTTACTTAGTTACTACGTTCACACTGCAGGCAAATGTGGCCCGAATCGGATCTTTTCGCCCACATGTGACTCAGGTCTTGACAGTGTGAACAGCCCAAACCGCATGGAATCTGATCTTGTCACTTCAGATTTGTGCCACTTTCATATGTAGTCTTAAATCAGACACAGATCTGATGTTTTGCAATGCGACTGCAGTGTAAACGGTTATGTCGGATTTCATGTGACTTTTACAGAATCTTCGAGTGACATGCGTCATCATTCTGTGCTGCAAACATCATCTACACCTCTGCAGCATAGTGGAATAACACACAGGGCGATTACTTCACCACAGAAAGATGGTTGTTCATTTTGAAAAAGATTTTGATGGCAAAACTGGTGCTTGTTAACCAACCTGGTTAACGATTGGGGCACGAGATTATCGCAATGCTAAAGAGCGGAAAAAAGATCGGTGCACAAAGAAGGGGGCACTTTCATTTTAAGGATGAACATCATCTCCGAGCAAATAAAGAGCAGGTGCTCAAGCACCCAAACCCCCCATCTGCACGTGTCTGCTGTTTATAACGAAGTAAAATAAAATAACTGCAAACAGAGATAAACCAACTGCGCCTTCACAGTTCAGTCTGCGGCTGCTCATTAACCCTTGATGAGTTCACTACACCAGTGGTCAGACAGACGCGCGCCGCGGTTGTCATAAATCACAAATGATCAGTGTTTTCAATCACAAGGGACTTATTTTAGGTTCCAAATGCTGAAATACACATTAGTAGTAGCAGAACAACCCTTTACAGTTCATGTAATGCACCACGGTTGTCTGTAAAAAGGGCAATAATCATATTAAGCATGATCTGACAACATGCTTCATACAGTATACACACATTGTGTGCATAATTAGACAGTTTGTGTTGTCCGTAACTGTACTTCTGCGCATGCAGGTCAGTTTACGACCATGATCTGTTCACACTGCAAATCTGATATTGGCCACATTTATAACAACAGTGTGAACAGCAAGGCAAAAAAATCAGATCTGAGAAAAAATCAGATTTGAGCACTAACCCTCGCAGTGTGAACGTAGCCCTAGAGTTTGTGTCTCGCTTCTAGTCCAAATATCTAAAAAGGTTTCAATTAAGAAGCATTTTCTAGAAGTATAAAGTATTA
Organism: Danio tinwini; assembly: GCA_903798205.1. Classification (NCBI taxonomy): domain Eukaryota; kingdom Metazoa; phylum Chordata; class Actinopteri; order Cypriniformes; family Danionidae; genus Danio; species Danio tinwini. Next base: position 3,949,428 of record CAIGQZ010000253.1, read on the forward strand.
TCTTGTTTTAGAAAAAAAGGACAAATTAAATAGTTAGATTTCCCTTAAAACAGTGGTCCCCAACCTTTTTATCACCGCGGACCGGTCAATGCTTGAAATGGGTATAGGGGTCGTTCTACGTAGATTGCTAGGTCACCGTTAACCATTTTCTCACAGGATGGCAAGCTTTTTATATATAGAGAAAATAAAAAAGCACTGCAGTGTTTGTGCGTTCTGTGTTTGTCTGATGTAATTAATCTACCGAAATGTGTACAAAGCAGCTGACTGGTCAGTTCTTGTCATATGCACTCTCAGCGCGACACGTTGCTTCCTATAGACAAAGAGCATAGAATCACCAAGAGGCAACACTCTAGTGCGATTTTGGAAACAGCCACTAGATGCCGCTAGGGTCACGCGGCGGATGTTTTGGAATGAAAACTCCAATAGAACAACAGCATATTATAAGTCTGTAAAATAAACTATTAAAAGTGCTGATAGTTGTGATAGTAAGTGTTGTATTGTCATATTCAAAGTTGTATCTCAGCTTTAAAGGTGCAGTATGTTTGACGCCCAGTGTTTGAACTAGGTATTGCACTACTGGATCAAAACAAACGCAATCGCCGGTTGCCAGATTGAGTACAGGAGCGAGTGATTTAAACTGTGTTCTAAATAAAAGCAACGTCACGCAACAGAGGGACTATGTTCCATATTAAAATGAGTTTTAGTTCTAACCAACACCTCAAATTGATATTTTAGAAACAGCTTCTTTTTCTCACAGCTGAACAACAGAAACCTATGACAGTGATCATGTGCACCTCATGTGCTTTATTCAGTGCTAAATGCTAACAATGTTAGTTTGAATGCCAATTTACATGACATTTATTGCCATATACTGAAAGCAGCAGCAGATAGTTCACCTCAGATCTTGAAAATACAATAAACCATTTAATGATGTTAAAGAGTGTAATTATGTATTAAATAGATTCTAAACCTTACTGTTTCGTAAGTGAGTGCATATTCTGTGCTTCTGAAAGGCTGTATTTCAATTTCTGTCATGCTTCATCTGGTGCAAACTGCTTATCACCGCGCATCTCGTCACAAAGTGTGTTGTTAGGACACGCGGTTACAATGTAACCTGCTCTCCTAATGTTTACGTTTGTAATATTTATATCATTTGCTTATTAATAACCTCATGTGGAACTGAATCTGTCTCATTTCGACGTCTGATATTGTCCACCGGAGGTCGCATTTTCGGTCACAGACTCATGCTTCAGAGCCTTTCTGAATGAATAAATGAAATATGCTGTTTTCCAACAAAGCAACCCAGAGTGCTGAAATATAATTGGCTAAACTGGCATTGTGCAGGGTAAATTTACCTAAACAAAGACAGCGTTCCGGCACGGAAAAACCATTTTCAAAGCAGAATATCTGACTTCAGCATTGTTTTTCAGTTAAACAAATATGTTCACTTGGGATGTTTATGAAATATCTGCACACATATTATGGTATTTTTATGCTTTAGAAGAGTCAAAAACTTACATACAGCACCTTTAATGCGCTTTTTAAATAAATAAATAAAAAACAAAGCAGCTGCTTGCCATCGCGACAGCAATAAGATCCAATGGACGGTCGATCGCTTTCACTCAAAAATGGCGGAGTCCAGGGCTGTTGCTGTTGCAATGGAACGTTCTATTGAGGTACGCCTCTTGGTAATTCTAAGCTCTTTGCTATAGAGTGGAGGAACTATGACGTCGCCTTGTAGGCTAATCGGCTGCTAGCATAAAACTAGTTCCCTCGATAAAATCCCCATAGGATTTTCCTATAGGCTTTTCAAAGATTGCAAATAATAAGCGCTGTGTTCAAACACTGTTCAATACACTTACACGTTTTGTCCAGCTGGATAATCCTCACACGAAAATACAACTTTTAGCACTTTTGGATCTTAAATGCAAACGCAAGAATGGAAAAGCTAACATTAGGCTATAAACGGACTACACTGCCCTTGGGGAGCTCGTCTGTGACATCATCACCACCCTGCTACAGACATCCCAAATTGCATGCTTATGCACTATTCTACGCCATTTTGTTGTATAAATAGTGTAAGTAGTGCGTTCACACTGAAAACTCTAAAAATAATAATAAGTGCACTTTAAATACTCGGATGATGCACTTATTCAACCGGTAATATGAAGTGTGTTATGATGGACACTTCACGCACTCAACGACCGCAGCTTTGCTCACGTAGCGGACGGGGCGGAGCTATCGGGCGCACATGTTGGATAACTATGGAAATCAATGGCTACTAGTTTCCAACATTCCTCTAAATATCTTTATCGTGTTCAACAAAAGAAAGAAGATCAAGGAGGTTAGAAAGAAAAGTGAAGCGTCTTGAAGGGCGTGGGGTATGTCAGATACTATAGAGCATTCGATTGGTCAAGATCTGACAAAAAAACTGAAGTGTGACGTGGAAAAAAAAAACAGTGATCCATTTAAGCGGAAGTGAAAATCCACAAGCTTTACATGTTTATATGTCAGTTTTATATCTTCTAAACATGAATACTGTTACTGTTTTGGAGCCCACTAACTTATAGATATAGAAATATAATATGATATATAAGATATTTAAGTTTGATGCAGAAGACAGAGTGAGTATGTACCTGTCCTGCTGAGTGTTGCTGCTGCTGCTGTTGTGTTTGTGGCTGCTGATACTCCTCCTGCTGCAGTTGTCTGGCCAGCTCCAGATCACTCAGAGGTCCAGGAGCTTCACCCTGCTCCTGCTGCAGGGACATCGCCACCAGATAGTCCTGAAAAACACAATCAGTCCTTGATTATGATTTCACTTTTTTCAAGTTAAGTTAGTGTGTCATTAGTGTGTTTGAACATAAAAATACTTTACATGATTAGCTTTTTTTTTTAAGTTTTTTAGATATTAGTATCATTATTTTTCATTTTTAGGATATGTATAAGCTAGTGCGCTCCAAAACAGTGACAAAATATGGGTTTAGAAGATATAAAACTGATACTGATACATAAACATGTAAAGCTTGTCACTTCCGACTAAACGGAGCAACGGTTTTAGTCACGTCACCTCATACTTCAGTTTCTCTTCTGACCAATCAAATACTCTCTAGTATCTGACATGCCCCGCCTCCTTGAAGACACTTCACATTTGATGCGCTTGAGCTCAATCACTCTAACTGGCAGAGCGGTGATGAAACAAAACTATTGGCTGTTTTTTTAAAAAGGGGAGGAGCTACACTATGTCCCACCCTCTCTTCATGTTTCGGTTGAGATTACGTCAAATATCAAATAAAAATGCATATTTCAAAGCACTTCACTGGACTTTTAGGCATGTAACAAACAGCTGGTAGGGTCTCCAATGAGCTTCTTCCTGGGCTTGCGATATATATAATAAAAAATAAAAACTCGCAAATTTACATAAACCCCACCTCTGGGTGTAACACTTCCGGGTAATATACAATCAGAATACACTGAGCCAGTTAACCAATCAGAGTCCATTGTGTGTTTCTGAGGAAGACGCTTCATAGAGCTAGCAAGTTAACAAAACCTTTTAAAGCAAAACTGAAACAGCGGTGAAGCATGAAGGTAAGTGACATTAAAATATGCTAAAAATTAATTAAATTATTGAATTTTTTAAAAAACAAAGCATGAACAAGCTATTTGCACCAGATAAACACAATCAAGCCTTCAAAAAGATCTGATTGCCCCCCCCTTTAAAACAACATATACATATGTGACACTAGGAAATAACGTTTGTTTGTTTGTTTGTTTGTATGTATTGAGATTTTGGATCCTGAAGAAGTTTAAAAAAAACATGTTTAGCTATGATTTTGGCTACTCTTCCACCCACACGGCTGCAGAAAGAGAAATGAGTGCGCTGACCTGGTCGATCTGCATCTGCTGCTGCTGCTGTGAGGAGGGCTGAGTGGCCGCTGCTGAGGGCTTCTGGGAAGGGTGACACAATCTGAAGTCCGAGTCGCAGAAGTTTCCGTCTCCCTCCACATTATGGAGACTCTCCCACACCACACTCTCCTCCTGCAGGAAGCCCTGATCTGTAACCAGCAGGTAAAGATGACCCTGCAATTTCACAACATGAACATACCGATGACACGTCAGCAGATATGATGTTGATAAGAGCTGGAACAAAGCCAAAGCATTTGAATATCATCATTTTGTCATACAGTATAGTTATTCGTTATCTTTAGCAAATCAAATGAGATTAAAGGAATATAAAAAATACTTTACTGAAATATAATGTTTTAGTATTTTAAAATTGTTTTCGTTAGCTGTAATCTCCCTGCTATTATCAACTTCCAGCTGGAAATGTCTTGCATTTGAAAGTCGGTATTTCAGATTTTAATCAGTCACTAGAAAAAAAATGGCAGATGACCATTTTCACAGAATGTGATAACGCACTTCCTAGTCAAGTTTTACCTTCTTTGTTTTTTTTAGATTATATTTTATAACATCATACTCTGATAACACAACAACCCTGCTGAAACTGCTTAAACTAGTCTAAGCTGGTTTTAGAGCGTTTTTGGCCATTTCCTTTTCATTTCATTAGCCTGACCAGCTAAAACCAGGCTAGAAATGACAGAAATGGACTGGAAATGGCCAAAACCCCTCTAAAACAAGGCTGGTCAACCAGCTAAAACCAGCCAACCATCCTAGGCTAGTTTAAAGTCCCCTTGAACCGGATTGCTGCAATCATTATTCTTTTCTCAATGTGACGCAGATATAAATGAGCAATCAGTGAGCGTGGGCAGTAAAGTAGGCATTTTGTTCAGAAAAATCAGGAAAGGGACAGCTGGAGCGTTAGCCACGCCTATTACCCCCAAATCATGTTATAAATTAACTGAAAACAAACAGGAAGTGCATGTTCAGATTTCAATTAAAGATTAGAAGGGCAAACACCTTTTTTTCTTGATGACATGCACAGATGAATTGTTCACCACTAAACTAGCAATGTGAGCTAACAAAACCATATGGTCTTGCAAACTTTAAGCTGTTTTTTTTCAGCAGGGAATAGTGGTGTTTCCATGGTAACATGAAGCAAATCTTTTTAACGTTTGCAAAAAAAATAAAAAATAAAAATTAAATAATAATA